>QRFJ01000164.1:204130-557363 GCA_006176705.1 Cocos nucifera | reverse complement strand
CTGATTTTCAGATTCTGATCACTCTCATGGACATCTAAATCAACGTATTTTAATTAAATAAACTTAAAAATCGATCTAACATTTTTAGAACACTGGCTTCGATACTATCTTGAAGGGAATCCGTTTTCCGGTGACCAGGTTCGTCCAGATCTGAATCAGCAAGAGATAATTATTTTTTAAAAATTTTTCTCCTTAGATCTGTATCAAGATCAGGGGATTGCTTCAGTCTAAATCAGAAAAAATTAAAATTAAATGATTTAATCTAAGAATAAGATATGCATGACTAGTTCTAAATAAATAGTTTCTATAGAATAGTCTTGCATCTTTATTTAATTGATTAAATATATTTTAGATCTATTTATTTACTGATTTTTGATATTATAATATAAATAATAACATCTAAAAAATAGTAAATAAAAATTATTTAATTTTAAATATCATATGAGATATGATTGATGCATGTCTAGACTAGTTGTAGAATAGTTCTACATAATTGTCTAGATTAGAATTTATTTTGATTAGATCAATTTAAATCTAATTTTTTAGATTATTTATGAGATAATTTTAGATCTGAAAAATATGCATGATTATGATAACATGAGATTGTATGCAAAATATGCCATAGATTAGATCTAAATTTGTATATGAGATATATGATATAGATCTATAAACTGTTTTGTAGTATTATTTTATGCAATGTTCCTGATTAAGGCATTCCTCTTGGCGTCCGGTCATAAGAATGAAGAAGGGTTTAAAGGCCCTCTCTTCCCATTCGATGGGGTGTTCTTATGATGTGTAGGGGTGCTGCGCAGTTTCGTCCTTAATCAGAAAATCCAAAACTTACTTTCTGCAAAACCCTAGATCCTGAAACCCTAGGATTTATTGTGCATATTTTTGTTTATGAAACCCTACTTAATTAAGAAATTAAGTTTATGGAATATTAATTAGGTCTAAAATTGAGAATTTTAGATCTAAGACATATTCATAATACTTGGGTTCGGGCTTGGGTAGCTCAATTAGGTCTAAGCGGTTGATCAAACCGAATCAAGAGTTGGTTAGATGGATCAACAATGCTTAAATTGACCAGCCTAATAGGATTAAGTCTGGGTCAAGATCGAGTCACGATCAAGCAAGACCTAATTAGGCTCAGAGGTTAGAGTCTGGATTGTAGGCTAACCCAATTGGTTCTGACTCAATAATTTGGTGTCTAAGGTAAGTTTGGCACATACGATCGACTGGTTTTTAATTGGAAGCTACTCGACCTGAATGCGTTCTTGTACGAGTTAATGGCATATTCCTTCCACCGGTCTCACTTACCTGGCCATATCTGTTGACACAGTTCTGATCTGAAGATGGTCAATAATCCGAGCTAACCCATGCCACTAGGTTAGTCATAATTGTTATGACTATGCCAAGTCTAGTTTAATGAGACCTGAATCAATTCTCCTAAGAAAAGATTAAGTCTGAGGTCTTCCACCATTGTAGATGTGCGGGCCCTTCCCGGGTTGATTGTTCTCGGCTGGATACAGTGGCTCAGTTGCACCGGGAAAGATGCAACCATGTCTATTAGGCATTGGATGCTATGGGCTGGAGGATGAGTTGGGCTCAATATTTTGGATACGGTGAGAGACTCAATTAGGAATCCAGTCTGTGCAAATGGTGGGTCTGACTTAACTAAGGAGTGGATCAATATTTCGGATACGGTGAGATTCATGAATTAGAGACCAAGTTTGGGTGCACCATGATTAGAGAATCATTGAACAAGAGTTGTTCACTCATTGGCTAACCCATCACCAATAACTGTTAGGTGAGGTGATGAGTCAGTTGGTGAGACCGCACCACCCACTAGAAATCATTAATCGCGGAGATTTTCGCATCTCTACAGAGGGAGTGTAGGGATCCGAGAAAATAGTGGGAGCTAATTTGTTTAAAAATAAAATTTCTAAAATAAATTGGTCAAGTCAAAATTACAGTATCTAACTAGAATCTTTGACTCTCTACAGAAAATGTCTGCGTCCAACCCACTTGGCACGTATCCTAGGACACACATAGACTGACTGGACCCAATTATAAAGATTGGCTCAGAACTACAAAATTGTTTGGGTTCGAGAAGTTAACCATATATTGGATCAGGACCCTCCCACCTTACCAGCTCCGTCCATCCACTGAATAGAGAGCATCTCTGGAAAAATGGATTGACGAAGATAATAAGGCCAGATACTACATGTTGGGCTCGATGTCTGAATGAGCTCCAGTGCCAACATGAAGATATCGGACTGCTCGCCAAATGTTGGCTCACCTGCAGGAGATGTTTGGTGAACAGAGTCGCGCAGCCAAAATATCAAGTCACGAAATGACTTTTTAAGGCTAAGATGCGTGATGGGCAGTCAGTCCAAGATCACTGTCTGACAATGATCAAGGACATGGAAGAGCTTGAGAAGCTCGGTGTGAAGTTGGACTTGGATTGCAGAACGATATTATTCTGCAATCCTTGACTGATGCATATGGGCAATTCATCATGAATTACCACATGCATCAGTCAAGGATTGCAGAATAATATCATTCTGCAAGTCCAAGTCCAACTTCACACCGAGCTTCTCAAGCTCTTCCATGTCCTTGATCATTGTCAGACAGTGATCTTGGACTGACTGCCCATCACGCATCTTAGCCTTAAAAAGTCGTTTCGTGACTTGATATTTGGCTGCGCGACTCTGTTCACCAAACATCTCCTGCAGGTGAGCCAACATTTGGCGAGCAGTCCCGATATCTTCATGTTGGCGCTGGAGCTCATCAGACATCGAGCCCAACATGTAGTATCTGGCCTTATTGTCTTCGTCAATCCATTTTTCCAGAGACGCTCTCTGTTCAGTGGATGGACGAGCTGGTAAGGTGGGAGGGTCCTGGTCCAAAACATGTGTTAACTTCTCGGAACCCAAAACAATTTTGTAGTTTCTGAGCCAATCTTTATAATTGGGTCCAGTCAGTCTATGTGTGTCTAGGATACGTGCCAGTGGGTTGGACGCAGACATTTTCCTGTAGAGAGTCAAAGATTCTAGTTAGATACTGTAATTTTGACTTGACCAATTTGTTTAGGGATTTTATTTTTAAACAAATTAGCTCCCACTATTTTCTCGGATCCCTACACTCCCTCTGTAGAGATGCGAAAATCTCCGCGATTGATGATTTCTAGTGGGTGGTGCGGTCTCACCAACTGACTCATCACCTCACCTAACAGTTATTGGTGATGGGTTAGCCAATGAGTGAACAACTCTTGTTCAATGATTCTCTAATCATGGTGCACCCAAACTTGGTCTCTAATTCATGAATCTCACCGTATCCGGAATATTGATCCACTCCTTAGTTAAGTCAGACCCACCATTTGCATAGACTGGGTTCCTAATTGGGTCTCTCACCGTATCCGGAAATATTGAGCCCAACTCATCCTCCAGCCCATAGCATCCAATGCCTAATAGACATGGTTGCGTCTTCCCGGTGCAACTGAGCCACTGTATCCAGCCGAGAACAATCAACCCCGGGAAGGGCCCGCACATCTACAATGGTGGAAGACCTCGGACTTAATCTTTTCTTAGGGAGAATTGATTCAGGTCTCATTAAACTAGACTTGGCTTAGTCATAACAATTATGACTAACCTAGTGGCATGGGTCAGCTCGGATTATTGACCACCTCAGATCAGAACTGTGTCAACAGATATGGCCAGGTAAGTGAGACCGGTGGAAGGAATATGCCATTAACTCGTACAAGAACGCATTCAGGTCGAGTAGCTTCCAATTAAAAACCAGTCGGTCGTCTGTGCCAAACTTACCTTAGACACCAAATTGTTGAGTCAGAACCAATTGGGTTAGCCTACAATCCAGACTCTAACCTCTGAGCCTAATTAGGTCTTGCTTGATCGTGACTCGATCTTGACCCAGACTTAATCCTATTAGGCTGGTCAATTTAAGCATTGTTGATCCCATCTAACCAACTCTTGATTCGGTTTGATCAACCGCTTAGACCTAATTGAGCTACCCAAGCCCGAACCCAGTATTATGAATATGTCTTAGATCTGAAATTCTCAATTTTAGACCTAATTAATATTCCATAAACTTAATTCTTAATTAAGTTGGGTTCATAAACAAAATATGCACAATAAATCCTAGGGTTTCAGGATCTAGGGTTTTGCAGAAAGTAAGTTTTTGGGTTTCTGATTAAGGACGAACGCGCAGCACCCCTACACATCATAAGAACACCCCATCGAATGGGAAGAGAGGGCCTTTAAACCCTTCTTCGTTCTTATGACCGGACGGCCAAGAGGAACGCCTTAATCAGGAACATTCAATAAACATTCAATACTACAAAACAGTTATAGATCTATATCATATATCTCATATACAAATTTAGATCTAATCATGGCATATTTTGCATACATCTCATGTATCATAATCATGCATGTTTTCAGATCTAAATTATCACATAATAATCTAAAAAATTAGATTTAAATTGATCTAATCAAAATAAATTCTAATCTAGACAATTATGTAGAACTATTCTACAACTAGTCTAGTCATGCATCTATCATATCTCATATGATATTTAAAATTAAATAATTTTTATTTGCTGTTTATCAGATGTTATTATAACACTTATAATATCAGAAAATAGTAAATAAGAAGATCTAAAATATGATTTAATCATATTAAATCAAAGACATGCAAAACTATTCTATAGAACTATTCTATTCTAGAACTAGTCATGCATATCTTCATGTTCTTAGATCCAAATCATTTAATTTTAATTTTTCTGATTTCAGATCTGATCACATCTCATGTGACATCTGAAATCACTTATTTTTAATTAAAATAAAATTAAAAATCAGATCTAAACATTTTTAGAACCATGGCTCTGATACCAGTTGAAGGGAAATCCTGATTTCCCGGTCCAGGTTCGTTCAGATCTGATCAGATCAAGAGATATATTTCAAAAATTTTTTCTCTTGATCTGTAATCAGATCTTAGGGATGCTTTCAGATCTGATTCTTATTTATTTAATAAAAATTAAAATAAAAGGATAAATTAAATCAAATTTAATTTACCTGATTTGGGTAATCCTATTACCCTGTTGATGATCCTGTTTGCAGCGGAAGGTTCTGGATCTTAGCCACGCAAGCGCCTGGCCTCTACCGGTATCCACTCGGGTTGGATCTGGAGATCCTCTTCTTCTCTATCACACCTCCAAAAATCAGATCTGGATCTGATCTGGAGGATCTTCAAAACTCTTTTGAAGATCTGCAGTCGTCCTTTTGCAGCAGCGCAGCCTTCTTGCTTTTGATCGCCTTTCTTGATCTGAATCGCACCAACCAAATCCAAAACACTTTTGGACGTGGAGAGCAAGGGGAGAAGAGAGTATGGCATGGAGAAGGAGGGGAGAGAGGCAGCCTTGGGGCGTGGGAAATTGCTTCTTGATTATTGATTATTCTTATTATTTTTTCAGGGTTGGGCGCAGGGTCTTATATATAGACTAAGCGTGATCCAACTCCTCTTCCTCCCAACCAATCACAACCCTTTGTGAAATCAGATCTAAATCTGATTGGTGGGAATAGAGTCCCCTGGATTCCTCCTTAGAGGTGCCTAAGACCAGTCAAACTTGGATTCTTAGTAAGAACTCTAATTGGAATCCAAAAGGGAGATGGAGTCCTTGTCCAACAAGGACTCCTAGGCGCCTCCAACTTGGGCTCACGCCACCCTTGGCGTGCGCCCTTCTCCTTGCCAGGTTCTGGCAGGGGGACAAGGCCCCCACCAGCTCTCCAATAGGTGCATGACATGTGGTCAAAAGTCAAAGTGTCAATGGTCAACGTTTGACCAGTCAAAGGTAGACTTTTGACCAAAGTCAAAGAACAAGAAATGGCAGGTGACCAAAAATGGCAGGTAATGTCTTACAAAATAAGACAACCTATTTCTGACTTGGACAACCTCCAGTCAGACCATATGAAGGCCTCTGATTGAGCACAAACTCCTTTGGCTCAGTCAGGACAACTTATTTATGATAGTAAAAGAAGAACGTTAGGTTCAATCGAGTGCTAGCACGATTTTCCTTGAACCTAATTGAATCTCATTCAGATCAATTGAACTAGATCAGTTCAATTGATGATCACCAGATTCAAACCCTTGTTTGTGTGACCCAGTTAGGTTCAGTTCTGTATGGTAATGGGATATGTCATGATCTCTATCATCGACATCATCGAAACTCCTTTCGATGGATCAGAACTCTTCTGATTCGAACAGCTAGAATGATCGATCATCTAAATCATTCTAATTGCTCCCAAAATCCACCAGTGACACCTAGCAGTATATGGTGGCAACCCATCAGAGCTGAATGCGAACCTCTTGGTGCAGCTACCTGTGTGATTAAGTTCTTCTATCTTGAGCCCCGATCAGATTAGGGTTAAGGTGAACTCGTCAAACCCTAGTCTCTGTCATATGATGTATTCATTCGATTCGAAGTCCAATGTGAAAATCTAAATAGAAACTCTTTCTATTATTTCACTCTACCATGGCCATGGGCTTCTGGACTTGATTCTCATGATCATCATAGGGCTGCTCCTCTACCACCGAGGTAGATAGATTCCATCTTGATGCAATCCAGTTCCTACAATGAACATGCTATAGCCAACATACACCTCAGGGTTCCATATGGCTAGGAGACCGAGTAATGGTGTAGTCAAACTATAACACCCTCAAGGTGAACTGCCGATGCATCTCAGGTCAAAGAACCAGACACACTACTGCAGCATCGAGTCAGTCATTGACGAGAAGGTAGACTCCCTAATGACTACTCGAGGTGGTCACGCTCAGTGCCCTCGTTCTCTAACGAGTACCTGTACTCTCGCTCCGGTGTCTCCACACCGTAGACTCAAGACTCATCTACTAAAGAGAAGCGATTGTACACCAACCTTCCGGATCAATCACCATCCTCGTGATGATCCTATGGTCGGGAGCATGTTTATGAGTTAATAATGATTATTCATGTCTTAAATTTTCAACTCTTGAAAATATGAATTATCATTACCATTAACTCAAAGGATGTATCACAGACACTAAATACACATATGTGATAGAAAATAACCCATTTTATTAATTATAGTCAAAATTATAATTTTGCCCCTAGAAGTGTATTACAAGTGTCAGCCAATTCTGGCTTCTAGGGCACATATATCTAACACTTCCCAGGTCAGAAAAGGGGTTCGGGTGAGCTGGGACCAGGACCTGCTAACTCTTTTCGACATGATCACACGATGATTCAACCCCAAGCTGGTCAAGCTCAAATTTCCGAAATATGGACCCACTATCAGGCGGCGATGAAAGCTGTCACCATCAATCCATCGCACGCGGCACCATCCCGTGAGACTGACTCCGCCGAACCTCGGGCGGCCCGCCAGCACGCGGCTGCAGTTGTCACCATCAAGCTCCACTATAAAAAGGACCCTCCCGATACGCTAAGGCTAGGCTCTCTGATCTCTAAACTCTCCTCCTCATCTCTAAGCTTCGAAACTCTTTCCGAGCACTCCATTTCTGTTGGCCGAAAACTGACTTGACCGTCGGAGGGTCCTGCCGGAGCTACCCCCCACCGGCTCCGGATGGGACTTTATCTTGCAGGTCCCCGACGGCGACCTCAGCGGCCTCGACTCTGGTGACCTCCGACGGCGACGAGTTTTTGCACCAACAGATTGGCGCTAGAGGAAGGGCCTGAACCTTCGTGGTTCCCTTGTTCTTAAAGGAGTGCTCGACGATCCTTCTCTTCCCTCTCCGAAGATCTTTCTTTTCTCTTTCGAAGAGAAAACGCCACCCCAAGAGAGCTTCGGCACGGCGCTCAATGGCCTCCGCGACCCGATCCCGTCCAGGCCCGTCTGTTCCTGCTTCAGCTCCGACGGCCTAGGTTCCACCTGCACCCGCGGTGGATGTGAAGCAGTTCGGCCTGCTTGTCCGATAGATTCGTGGCCTCACGGAGGCGTTGCAGGCTATACAGCAGCCTCCGATGGCGACTCCACCAGTAAGTCCGCAATGAGGGTGCGAGGAATCAGCCTTAAGGAAGAGCCCAATCGCCCCTAAGAGAGAAACGGAGAGCAGAAGTTCTCTCGCCGAAGCGGAATGAAGTTCGGCTCGAAGAAAGCCGAGCTTCCCCCCAAAGCTCATCATCAAGGAAGGGAGCAAAGTTCCCCGCAAAATGAAGTTTGGCACAAACAAGGGCGGAGCAAAGTTCCCCATGGAATGAAGTTCGGCACGAGGGCGGAGGAAAGTTCTCCCGCGAAATGAAGTTCGGTGGAAGGCCGAACTCCTCAGCTCATCATCGAAATGAAGTTTGGCATAAGTGAAACTCCGCAACTCATCGTCGGAATGAAGTTCGGCGGAAGGCCGAACTCCGAAGCTCATCATCGTAATGAAGTTCGGCACATAACAAGGGCGGAGCAAAGTTCCCCCGCGGAATGAAGTTCGGCACGAGGTGGAGGAAAGTTCTCCCGTGGAACAAAGTTCGATGGAAGGCCGAACTCCTCAGCTCAACATCCAAATAAAGTTCGGCACAAACAAGGGCGGAGCAAAGTTTTCCGCGAATGAAGTTCGGCACGAGGGCGGAGGAAAGTTCTCCCATGGAACGAAGTTCGATGGAAGGCCGAATTCCTCAGCTCAACATCCGAAATGAAGTTCGGCACAAACAAGGGCGAGCAAAGCTCCCCGCGGAATGAAGTTCGGCATAAACAAGGGTGGAGCAAAGTTCCCCGCGGAATGAAGTTCGGCACGAGGGCGGAGGAAAGTTCTCCCGCAGGAATGAAGTTCGGTGGAAGGCCGAACTCCTCAGCTCATCATCGAAATGAAGTTCGGCATAAGTGAAACTCCGCAACTCATCGTCGGAATGAAGTTCGGCGGAAGGCCGAACTCCGAAGCTCATCATCGCAATGAAGTTCGGCACAAGCTAAAAGCGGAACGAAGTTCTCCCGCAGAAAGTTCGGCGTAAGTGAGGCCGAACTCCACAGCTCATCATCCGAATAAAGTTCGGCGGAAGCGAAGACGGAACTCCCATGGAGGCTCGGAATGAAGTTCGGCTCAAGTGAGGCCGAACTTTCCGTTCGAAGCTCAACATCCAAATGAAGTTCGGCGCAAGGCAAGGACGGAACGAAGCCCCCCGCGGAATGAAGTTCGGCACAAGCGAGGGCGGAGCGAAAGTTCTCCCACGGAATGAAGTTCGGAGGAAGGCCGAACTCATCAGCTCATCGAAATAAAGTTCGGCGGAAGCAAGGCCGAACTCTCCCTTTTGAGCTCATCAATGAAGCTCGGCGCAAGTGAAGCCGAACTCCACCTTAAAGCCCACCATCACAGTGAAGTTCGGCGCAAGCGGTGGCGGAACGAAGTTCTCCCGCGCAATGAAGTTCGGCATCAAGGGAGGCCGAACTCCGCAGCAGATCACCCAAGTGAAGTTCGGCCGCGCTCGAGACCGCCCCAGGGCGATCGAGGCCGAACTCCCCCTCAAGTACGTCGCTACAATGAATTCACGGGAGGTGCAATAAAGTTCGGGCAAGCAAAGCCGACCCCCTCTCTGCGAGCATTCGGACAAAGAAGCATGAAGTTCTTCCCATGGAAAGTTTCACGGGAAAGCGGAATGAAGCTCCACGCAAGCGAAGCCCGAACTTCTCGAGCTCACCGCAAAGGAAGCCCCGACAGAAGGGCGCGAAGAAATCCTCCTCCCGAAAGGATTCCGCAGCTACGACCCGCTCCTCTAACTCGAATTCTCGACGAAGTTAAGAGCCAGCCGCCAAGACCTGAAGGACTACGGCCTCCCCAAACGTGCGCGATCGAAGCAAGTAAAGCCCCTACCATCGCGACCACGGCCACGACACTGAGGAATACGTTCAGCTCCAAGACGAGATTGAAGAGCTCGTCAAAAAGGAACGACGGGATAAATTCCTCCGACGCCAGTCTGAAGCAGGAGAAGATCGGCTAAAGGCGCTGCCGTAACTAGAAAAGACAAGAAGGTCGGCCGCCTCATGCGGCATCATCAACGCCACCCCGGGGAGGAGCTAGGAGCTAGCTACATCGGTGATTCGTCGTCCCCCAGCGACAAAGTCAAGAGAAGCATGCTCCAAATTAAGGAGGCCAGCATGTAATAGAGGAGGTCGTCTGGATGGGACCCGCTGCCCGAGGGAACTCAGAGGAACAACACCCCGACGACCCTCAAACGAAAATGTGCTGCGAGTGGCTTCCCCTCGGAGAAAGAAGCGAGCAAAAATGGCCCGTTAGGAACGAGGAGGAGAACCTCGTCCTAGCGTGAGCAAAGTCGAAGGCCCCGTTCACAAAGGACGGGATGGGGGGAGAAGCACGGACGACGGTCCGAATGTGCCCCCACAGCCGGTTAGGAACAGGAGGAGAACCTCGTCCTAGCGTGAGCAAAGTCGAAGGCCCCGTTCACAAAGGACGGGATGGGGGGAGAAGCACGGACGACGGTCCGAATGTGCCCCCACAGCCGGTTAGGAACAGGAGGAGAACCTCGTCCTAGCGTGAGCAAAGTCGAAGGCCCCGTTCACAAAGGACGGGATGGGGGGAGAAGCACGGACGACGGTCCGAATGTGCCCCCACAGCCGGTTAGGAACAGGAGGAGAACCTCGTCCTAGCGTGAGCAAAGTCGAAGGCCCCGTTCACAAAGGACGGGATGGGGGGAGAAGCCGGACGACGGTCCGGATGTGCCCCCACAGCGGTTAGGAACAGAAGGAGAATCTCGTCCTAGCGTGAGCAAAGTCGAAGGCCTCGTTCACCTAAAGAGATGGGAGAGGCGAGGACGACGGTCCCCATGTGCCCCCACAGCCCGTTGGGAACAGGAGGAGAACCTCGTCCTAACGCGAGCAAGGTCGAAGGCCTCGTTCACCTAAAATGAGATGGGGGGAGAGGCGAGGACGACGGTCCCCATGTGCCCCCACAGCCGTTGGGAACAGGAGGAGAACCTCGTCCTAATGCGAGCAAGGTTGAAGGCCTCGTTCACTTAAAACGAGATGGGGGAGAGGCGAGGACGACGGTTTCCATATGCCCCCACAGTCCGTTGGGAATAGGAGGAAAACCTCGTCCTAACGCGAGCAAGGTTGAAGGCCTCGTTCACCTAAAATGAGATGGGGAAATAGGAGGGGAACCCCGTCCTGACGTGAGCAAGATTCGAGATCGAGCCTCAAAGTCTACGGCAAGCCTCGGCTACGGAAGATGAGACCGCCCCCGAGCACCCACATCAACCTCGACCATAGGAGACGAGATCTCCCCCAAGCGACCGCGACAACCTCGGCTGCGGGAGAGGAGGTCTCCCCCGAGTCAACTTTGGCTGATGGAGACAATGTCGCCTTCGAGGAGCTCAACTCCGACCTCGACCATAGAAGGCGAGATTTACCTCAGCTTCAACATCGGCTTCATCAACTTTGGCCGAAAATGAGTTCCGCTTCAACTCCAAACATCGGCTGGAGATGAGACCTCCCCCGAGCTTCAGCTGTAACAAGCACGGGGCTCGGAAGAGGACTTCGGCAGTCGCCTATTTTGGTACTCCCTTCCTTCGAATTTCGAACTCGAGAGTGGGGGGACTACTGTTGAGGATAAATCCCGCTCCTGCCGAAGCCCGGCCCAACGCTCAGCATAATGCAAACAGTAGCCACAGAAGAGCTTCAGCGCATTGGTCTAGCCGAACTCTTTCAGCCGATCGAACTGTCTAGCGGCCGAACTCCCCAGCGTCCAGGCTCCAAGCCGAACTCCTTCAGCCAGCCGAACTGCCTAGCGGCCAAACTCCCCAAGCAGTCGCCCCTCGACCGAACTCCTCAGCGGTCGCCCTCACCGAACTTCGGACGACCGAGCTCCTACCGAACTCTCAAGCGTCCAAGCCTCAGCCGAAGCCCAACAGCCGGCCGAACTTCCAAACGACCGAGCTTCGAATTCTCAACGGTTGAACTCTTCAGCGGACGAACCGCATATCTCCAGCCAAACACCTATGTGAGCCGAACTCCCTCCTATCTTCCTCTTCAGGAGCCCGAACTCCTCTGAAATGGGCACACGATGAAGGCCTTCAACCCTTCATTCGGCTGGCTCTGCAGCCATCACCATCAGTCCGCCACAAGCGATAGCGACCCACTGTCAGGCGGCGATGGCTGTCACCATCAATCCGCCGCACGCGGCACCATCCCATGAGACTGACTCTGCCGAACCTCGGGCGGCCCGCCAGCATGCGGCTGCAGTTGTCACCATCAAGCTCCGCTATAAAAAGGACCCTCCCGATACGCTAAGGCTAAGCTCTCTGATCTCTAAACTCTCCTCCTCATCTCTAAGCTCCGGAACTCTTTCCGAGCACTCCATTCCTGTTGGCCGAAAACTGATTTGACCGTCGGAGGGTCCTGCCGGAGCCACCCCCACCGACTTCGGATGGGACTTTATCTTGCAGGTCCTCGGCGGCGACCTCAGCGGCCTCGACTCCGGCGACCTCCGGCGGCCTCCGGCGGCGATGAGTTTTTGCACCAACAATCACCATCTCCGACACTGTAAAACAAATTGAAGAATTTTGAGCCTAATGCTCAACCCAACTTAACGTGAACCCAAATCCTAATAAGATTAGGATTTCACAATAAATCTCAACATGGTTCCCCTTTCTAAAGATGTGTGTGCTTTCAAAAAAATGCTGGGCTTTCTACAGTCACCAAAAGGTCTTGAAGTAAAAGGCATCAATGATGAAATTGAAGCTTTGTTGAATCTTTTAGCCCCTAAATAAGAGTGTATGAATCAGCTTTGTTGTAGAGCATTTCCTTTGACATTCATACTCTTGCCAACTCCCTAAAATTTGTACTTCGAGGATAAAACTTTATCCCATAATGATTTAGGGTTGAGGATTAGTTAAAATTTTGTTAATTGATAGAGTTATCTTGCAATTATTTTGACATAGGCTTGTCTGGAAACTTTGGCAAAAAGTCACAATTGAAACTTCTTGGGTTCTTTTAGGATATGATAAGGATAGGCCCTAGGTTGCATTATTATGTACTCATAAGAAAATATTTTATGAATAAGCTACCACTAACATAGATTAGTTCACTGGTGATCAAGTCATCGACATCTCATTTAAATGGAAAAATTGACTATTAGAAACCTAGGACCACAACACAATAATTAAATACACTATCATGAAAAATGATAGCATCACACAATGGGCTCGTCTGGTCTACAGGAAGTGGATGGAGGAAGAGGTAATTTCTAAAAAGTGGAGAGAAAGTCTCTTATTTAGTTGAAATTTTTTATAAAAAAAGAATAAAAAAATTTCTATTTATAGGAAGGCACTTTCCACGTTTCATGAAAAGTAGAAACCTATGGAAGAGATAGATCTTGGAATATCCTATAAGATGAAAATTGATGATGATTTTTCTTTTCAAAAATATTCTTTTAAGATCCAAAGATTTTACAAAATATCAATATATGGTTAGGATAAAATACTAAATAGTAAATATTTTATAATATATATATTAATATAAATATTATAATATTTATTATATTTTAATATTTATCTGATATAATATTTTTATGAATATTAACATAGTATTTATATTAATATAATATAATAGTCATATCTATATTAATAAATTTATTATTAAAATATTAATATTATATTAATATAATATTGATATATATTAGTATTATATTAGTACAATAAATTATTATGATTTAATATTATATTTATAATAGTATTAATATTATATTTATAATAATATAAATATAATATTATTATTTATATAAAGTTTAAGATCATAAGAGTATAATAGATATTTTACATAGTTTTTTTAGAAAAATAAATGCTCAACGAAACATAAGTCACTTTATAATAAGTCATTTTTTCATGATTAACTAAACATACTAAAATTTTATTCCTAAAAAATAACTTTCTGGAAAGAAAAGTTCTTACCATAAATCAAATAAGTCTTATATTATCAACCACCCTCTCTTGTTTCTAAAGAAAACTACCTTCTTCCATCCGTATGCCGCTCTTTATTATCTATAACATTATTTAGAGAGCAAAGTATACAATAGACATTCACTTCATAATCAAAGGGATTAAAGGTGACAGGGTATGCATGCATCCATCATGCAATTAAAAATGTTGTTTAAAGATTGTTCATTAAGTAGATTCATGAATTCAGTTGAATTCGTAATTAAGTAGTCGATCTATCCTATTCGGTGGATTCCACAAGCTATGATACTTAAGTGGCTTAATCAACAAATTTTTGTTTGAAGAGTTACATATCGTTTCGGACCATTTCATTGAAGGAAATGAAGAAAATAATTCATTCTCTTTCAATAATGTCCTACAGATTAGGCCTGCTTGGCTGCTGCAAGAGATGCAGCAACTGGAGGCTTTAAATAAGTCCCATGCATTTACTATTCATGCTTCTAGATTGGTTCCCTTAGGCTTGTGTTTATCTTTTGCCAATTGGCTATTATGGCAAACAGGGCAGCATTTTTTGTGAAATTTAAATGGTCCATAAATGACTCCTCACAGAGTCCAGCCAACCAACTTAATGGATTGATTCAACTTAAAGAATGTTTCCATGCTACCCAGTAGATATAGAAGATTTTAAAATATAGGTATATGTGTCCAAAAGAGAGAAAAAGGTTGGTATTGGATGATCAAATTATCTTTCAATCATCCATGACCAGACAAATGGAGAGGGTTCCAAGTTTCTAGAATGGGAAGCTCGGATCTTCTGCTTTGGCTAATAAACAAGTGCTGATATCATCCAGTTGATGAGTGTTTCTACTGCTACCCGCTACTAATGACTATGAACTAATGAAATTTATTAAATTTGTTCCATTTGAAAAGGATTTCAATGGATATTATATCAAGTACAGTATCTTGGATGCGCACGAAACAAACCAAAAGAAATGCGAAGTGTGAAATATTATTTAATTGGAGAATGACATAATACATTGCACAGTCGGAAGGTGCAACACTAAAGCAAGCTGCTTAAACTTTGTTCTACATTTTTATCCAATAGCTATGACGAAGAAGATTATCAAATATGGCTGCGATAGATATATGCATCAAACTGAAGTAAAAGGCTGCTATAACTTTGTGCTAATCTAGAATATGCAAGCCATGCATACATATTTCATCCTTTCCTTCTTTAGTCCTTGAAATGATGTGAGCATGTTTGAGATAAAACAGAAATAATACTTTGGTAACAATTGGTATCAAACACGTCATGCAGATAACTTATTGTCAAGAGAGAAATCATGCGCTCTAATTATGCTATATTTGTGAAAAATAACAAATTATAGTCACTTGTTTCGTGCATGACTAGATGTAATATACATAACATGGTTCAATAGTTGTATATGCATGGCATCCATTTACATAATCACATAGCCATCATTTTACTATGTTCTAAGAATAACTTTTTCACTGATCATTTAATTTAAATAATATTATGAAATTCAAATTATTGCATCATGATTACTGTTATATCAAAAAAAAGATATAATCTAATAGCAACAATGTTCAACCTTCATAATACGTTATGTTAAACTATAATCATATTCTTATTATAGGAATGCTTAATCAACTAAAAGTCTCATGTATATATACATCATTTTAGGATCACATGCACAAGGATTAGCAAAAGTAGAGCGTTCGTGAAAGCCATGTCAGGAGGCCAACTTTTTTGTTCCTCGGGGTGGGACGTTTGTTTGTTTGTTTTTTTTTAAAATATCTGGTCAACTTTATTCGGTTTGATCACATCAAAAAAATTTTATTTGGTTTGATTAGACTGCAAAATGTCAGGTTCTGAGAACGAACGTACAATAGGCGTGGACTGTCGTGTCTAATCAAGTTAACCACGTGTCCCCAATAATCAAACGGGCGGTGCACGGCAAAGGAAGTAATCGTACCAGCCCGTGCCACCGCCCAGCGATCTCAACTCTCCACGTGGCCCTCTATAATGTGATCGCGACGTCATGGAGGCTTTGGACCGACGGAGACCAAAAATATCCCAACCGACCATGCCACGTGGCAGTCCTAGGCATGTATATGCCACGCCACCAGATCCACATCACGTGGCCTGCCTCTCGTCCGCTACCGTAATACAGAGCGGCCTCTTTTCCCCGATACTGGTTTAGCATTTTAAATAAAATTTATTAATTACAAATCAAAAATTAATAAAAAGATTGTATCCATGCACCTCACGAATTATATATATATATATATATATATATATATATATATATATATATATATGTATGTATGTATGTATGTATGTATATGTGTTGTAGGAGTTATCCCACCTCAGCTAAATATTCTTATGATCCAAAAGTTTTTAAATTAATAATTTTTTTCAAGACTTGACTATTAAGATTATCAGAAAGCTGATCTCATCAGAAAAAATTATCAAAAGACCGATCTCATCAGAAGAGATTATCAGAAGGTCGATCTCATTAGAATAGATCATCAAAAGGCTGATCTCATTACAAGAGATCATCAGAAGGTCGACCTCTTCAGAATAGATCATTAGAAAGCCGATCTCATCAGAAAAGATCATTAGAAGGACAATCTCATAAAAGAAAAAATCATCAGAAAGCTGATCTCATCAAAAGAGGTCATCAGAAGGCCGACCTCATTGAAAGATAGACCTCATCAGAAGGTTGATCTCATCAGAAGATGTTATTAAAAGACCGAACTCATCAGAAGAGGTCATCAGAAGGCTGATTTTATCAGAAAAGATCATTATTTTGCTAATCTCAATAAAGGTTGAGCTCATCATATTGCCCACCTCAATAAAGATTGAGTTCATCATAAAGCCGATTTCATGAAGATTGAGCTCATCATTTTGCCAATCTCAACAAGAGATTAAGCTCATCATAAAGCCGACCTCTTGAAAATTGAGTTCATCATATTGCTGATCTCAATAGAGATTGAGCTCATCATAAAGTCGACCTTAATCAGAAATTGAGCTCATTTTATTGCCGACCTCATGAAGGTTGAGCTCATCTTAAAGCCAATCTCAACTAAAGATTGACCTCATCATAAAGCCGACCTTATGAAGATTGAGCTCATCATATTGCCGACTTCAACAAAGATTAAGCTCATCATAAAGCCGACTTTAACCAAAGATTGAGCTCATCATAAAGCCAACCTATCAATACGGTATACAATTCAGCATCAGAAAGAATATAGAATTCTCCATGATACAACTATTATCCAGCTAGGCTATAGTTGTCTTCTAGCTATTCGACAGCAAGACTCCACTTGGATTAATATCCAATAGTTAATATCTAGTTGGTCATTCGATTAAAACTAATTAATGACCTAACAAATTTTTCTTAAGGCCTAAGCAAATTTCTCTATAAATAGAGGAAGAGGATATCCTTCTGAAAGGTAAGCTTAAGCACAAGATTTACAGAGCCAAAACTCTACGAAATCTATTCTCAACTATTCTACTAAAGAAAGATCGAAATCTCTCTCTACTCAAACTTCTTTTTCTGTCTTCTAAAACTTCTATTTTCACTATCTATTCACAAGATCTTAGCTAACTTAAGCATCAGAGGATCCTAAATCGGAGGGTACCTTACCGATTTTTGAAACTTTTCTTTCAGGTTGGTTTGTAATGCACGTCGACTCAACCTCAAATAAGATCTCCAGCGCGAGTTCCTCTCAACGATCTGAAGGCTTGTTGCAAGAATATATATATATATATATATATATATATATATATATATATATATATATATATATATATATATATATATATATATAATATGAAGGTTATATCCTCCACCACCCATTTTAATAATATTAGTATTAAGTTACTGGCTATCATTAAATTTTATTACTTTATTTATAATTTATATTAATAACATTGATATTATCATATTTAGCCACTAATAAAATTATATTTAATATATAATAAAAATTTAACTATTAATTTTTTTTATTTATTATAATTATTAAATTATTATATTATATTTTAATAATAATAGATAAAAGAAAAAATTATACATCTTGCATTGCTCTAAACTAATAGTAACAATATGTGTTTTAATGATATAAGTTTCTGTATGGAGATAAAGTTTTTGCAAAGTTTTTATTCCCCATATAAATGTTTGCATTGATGGTGAGAGTTTCTATTCAATTACTAATATGCAACGGATATTAATTAATAATCTAGGTATTCATGTACTCAACCATCATTTAATAATTTATTATTTAATATATAGTAAAAATTTAAAATATTTTATTTATTATAATTTATTATATTATATTTTGAAAAGATATAAATGAAAAAGAAAAATAATTCATAAGATATTAATAGTGTTAGTATTAATAAGAGGTTCATACATAAGCTCAACTAGTGCAAATTTTTTCACTCACCATGTAGATGCTGATATCGAAGGTATTAATAGTAATAACGAAAAGTTCCACTCGGCTTAGTTCATTGCTTAATGCATAACAGAAATTTGAGTGTTGAATTTTTTTATTTATTATAATTAAAAAAAATAAGTACACCCTACGTATTATATGGATAATTTAGCATTGCTGTGCCCAACAAGAATGATAAAAACTAGAATTTCTTCATTGCTTGATATACAACAAATATTAATAATTTTGGTATAAATGTGCTCAATTTTTTTGGTACAATATAAATATGCTCAATTATCATTAACTTCATTACCTAATATGTAATAATAATTTGACTATTGAAACATTCAATTTATTATAATTTATTATTTATTATATTAATTCTAAAAAATAGATTGAAAAAAGAAAAAAAATTCATGTTTCATTGATCCAGGAGGATCATCAAAGTCGATATGGATCACTCTGACCACTACGTATAGGGTTATGCATGATTCAGAAGTAAGATTCATTATATCAAAAAGTTGAATTGCAAAAATTTTTAAAGACCATAACTTATTTATATGACATCTGATTTTAATGATATTTTTTTAAAAAAATGAGATAATTTTTTGAGATCTACAACATATTGCCCCTTGTCAAGGGGGCAACAACCCTAGCGATCAAACTCAAATTTTTTCGTCTATGATCCAAAATGGGCTGATCAAACCAAAAAGCTTTCCTTTGTATAGGATTTTGATCGGATGTAACTTCTAATTCGAGAAGAATCTCATGGAATGACATGAAACAAAGTTTATGTGGCCTACCTCCCGAAGAGTTTTAACTTTTTCTAAATTATTTCTACTAGACATATCTATTTTGGATAAAAAAAGATCCATAAAACTAAGGATTTCAATTCGACTTGAATGATTCAAATATGGAAGTTTATCTAAAAATTAGAAAGATAAATTCAATCCTAATTATGTAAGAACGAATCTCATTATTATAAATAGAAGCTATATATCTAAGTTTAAAATATGGACAATTAATGAAAAAACTGAGACTTAAGCCCTACCTTCAAAATTCTCTCTCTTTTTTTAGTATTCCTTTGAGAGATTCGAGTTAAGTGGATTAAAAAAAATCTTTCTTCTCACCAACTTGGATCATTCAGACTAATATTAATAATATTAGTATTAATAAGAGGAGCTTTTACACAATCTCAACTGGTGGAAAGTTCTTTATTCATCATGTGGACACTGATATCAATGATATCAATCCTAATAATGAATTTTTACTCGACCATCATTAAGATTTATTATTTAATATATAGCAAAAATTTGATTGTTGAAATCTACTATTTATTTTAATTTGTTACACTACTATATTGCATTTAAAAAATAATTTAAAAAAAGAGAAAAAAATTACATCACATGTATTATATGGATTATATAGTGCTGCCATGCCACTCAAGAATGATAGAAAGCAAAATTCATTCATTACTTAATATATCATAAATATTAATAATTTTGTTATTAATGTGCTCAATCATTATTAAATTTGTTGCTTAATGTATAAAAAAATTGACTATTGAAACATCTATTTATTATAATTTATTATATTATTATATTTTATTTTTAAAAATAGATATAAGAAGAAGGAAAAAAATCCATTCTCCATATGAGATCGATATTAATAACATTAATATTAATAAAAGGACTTTCTACACAAGCTTTATTGGTGCAAGAGTTTTTTATTGGTCATGTGGATGCTAATATCAACTATATCAATACCAATAATGAGAGTTTCTATTTGACCATTATTACAATTCATTACTTAATGTACAAGAAGTTTGACTATTGAAATTTTTTATTTATTCTAATTTATTATACTACTATAATTTATTTCAAAAATAATTAAAAAAAATTACATCACACACATTATGTGGATTATATGGTACTATGAAAATGACAGAGAGCAGGATGTATGCATTACTTAACATCCAATGAATATTAATGACTCTAGCATTAATATGCTCAACAATCATTAAGTTCATTGCTTAATGTAAAATAAAATTTTGATTATTAAAATATTTTATTTATTAAAATTCGTTACATCATGACATTATATTTTAAAAACATCTAGAAGAAGGGGAAAAAAATCCATACTTCATGCGTGGCCAATATGAATTATGTTAGTATTAATAAAAGGAGTTTCTACACAAGCTCAATTGGGGTAAAATTTTTCATTGGTCATGTAGACGTTGATATCAATGATATAAATGCTAATAATTAGAGTTTTTATTCAGCCATAAATTGTAAATAATTTTTACTTAAAATATCAAAACTATGCTAATTAATTAAATAGCATAATAAAAAAAAAATCTATGGATGAGGAACAGGATACCGACTTTCAGCCATAGATGCTAGATACTTGATATCATCAAGAGTTCTTCTAAACTCTAACAATCTCACGTAGATGGTGTATTGCCTTAAGATATTGCTGAGTGTAGGAACTCCTTACGAATATATCTCTTATATATATTTTTTACATTTCCATCAAATGTAACCAGATACAAAAAAAATGGGCATACGCATCTTTTCTATTTTTCGTAGATGTTATGTGGACCATATCTAAAGTGGTTATCGATTCAAATACTTAAACTTAAAAATTTAAAGTTTAATCGATATAAGTTTATCATTATCATATTATCGATAAATCCAACACAGAAAATTAAATCTACATTCTTCCACTTGATCCATATAACCAAAAATCATGAATCTATTTTCTTTAAAAAATAAAATACATGAATCATGATGATAGATCCTCTAAGAACGAGCATTATCTTTCATGTATTAACCAAATGTGTTTGTTCTCACTCAAGTATCTTTACATGGTCGGACTAAAATTTGTATAAGTTAGAAAAGGACTGTCTTAATTTATGAGATAAATTTAAGATAACACCTGCCATTTTTTGTTACCTACTAATTCTTATCTTTTGACTTTGGTCAAACGTTGATCTTTGACACTTAGACATCTGCCCATGTGTCATGCACCCATAAGAGATTGATTTTGGACCAGTCAACCTGCTAAAATGTAGATGGACCAGGGGCACATGCCTAGGAAGGAGTGCACCCATAGATAGAGGTGCTTGAAGTCCCATACAGATGGAACTCTAATTACTTTGGGGTTTCTACCTAGGTGGTGCCAAAGATTAGACTTTGATCAGTCTTAGGCGCCATCTAAGGATGATTTAGAGGGGCTCTTATCTGATTGGATCAGGTGATGTCATTCCATCAATCAGATTTAAATCTGATTGCATGAAGCGATGTGATTGATCGGGATGATGTGGCACTGCATAGCGCAATAGGATCTATATAAATCCTATTTATACCTAGTTTTAGAGAGCTTAGACCATTGCCCATACCACAAGGCTGCCTCTCTTCCTCCTCCATGTCATCTTCAGATCCTCTCTCTCCTCTCTACATCTAAGAAGATTTGGGCTTCAGTTTGGTGCGATTCAGGCAAGAGAAAGGAGATGAGAAAGGAAGAAGACATCACTACTGCAAGAGATGATCCCCGATCTTTAAAAGAAGTTTTGAAGATTCTCCAAATCAGATCTAGATCTAATATTTTGAGAAATGATAAAGAAGAAGAAGATCTTCAGATTCAGTCCTAGTGGATATTGGTAGAGGTCAGGCACTTACGTGGCTAGATCCAGAATCTCAGGCAATCAGCAGGATCATCATAGAATAATCTGATTATCCAATAATAAGGTATAAAATTAAATCTATTTTAATTTATTTTTATTTTTATTAGATCTATAAAATTAGATATGAAATATCTTAAATTTAATTTAAATTTAAATTTTTTTTTTAAATATTTCTCTTGATCCAATCAGATCTGAACGAGCCTGATCCAAAAAATTGAATTTTTTCTTTCAATTGGTATCAGAGTTAGATTCTCATAAATTATTTAGATTTAATTTAAATTTATTTTTAATCTAATAATTAGATAATTTTAGATATTACATGAGATATGATTAGATCTGAAATCAAAAAAATTAAAATTAAATAATTTAGATCTAAGTTCTATAAGATGCATGACTAGTTGAAGAATAGAATTATTCTATATATAGTCTTGCATGATCATAATTTAATTTAATTAAATTATAATTTTAGATTAATTAATTTATTATTTTTTGATATTATAAATATTATAATAAGATCTAAAAAATAAAAAATAAAATTATTTAATTTTGATTCATATGAGATATGATGAATGCATGTTTAGACTAGTTGTAGAATAGTTCTACATAATTATCTAGAATAGAATTTATTTTGATGAGATCAATTTAAATTTATTTTTTTAGATGAATTATGAGATAATTTAGATCTGAAAATATGCATACTATGATACATGAAAGATATGTAAAACATGTTTATAGTTAGATCATTTTTTATATATGATGTAGATCTAACTAGTTTTATAGTTTTTATATTTTTGATTAAAACGTTTTCTTTGGCCGTCCGGTCATAAGAATAAAGTAGGATTTAAATATCCTTTCTTTCATTCGATGGGATATTCTTATGATGTGTAGGGGTGCTGCGCATTTATCCTTAATCAGAAATTTAAGAATTTATTTTCTGCAAAATTCTAGATCCTGAAATCCTAGAATTTGATTTACATATTTTATTTATGAATCCTAAACTTAATTAAGAATTAAGATTATAAAATATATTAGATCTAAAATTAAGAATTTAAGATCTAAGACATATTCATAAAATTAGGTTCAGACTTGGATAGCTTAATTAGGTCTAAGCGATTGATCAAACTGAATCAAGAGTTGGTTAGATGGGATCAAGAGTGCTAAATTGACCAGCCTAATAGGATTAAGTCTGGGTCAAGATTGAATCACATGAGTGATCGATCAAGCTAAGACCTAATTAGGCTCAATGGTTAGAGTCTGGATTGTAGGCTAATCCGATTGGTTTTGGCTCAATAATTTGGTGTCTAAGATAAGTTTGGCAGATACGACTGACTGATTTTTAATTAAGAGCTACTCGATATGAATGCATTCTTATCAAGTTAATGGCATATTTCTTCCACCAATCTCACTTATCTGACTATATTTGTTGGCTCAGTCCAGATCTGAGGTGGCCAATAATCCGAGCTAACTCATGCCACTAGATTAGTCATGATGGTTATGACTATGTCAAGTCTAGTTTAATGAGACCTAAATCAAATATTTCTAAGAAAAGATTAAGTCTAAGATCTTCCACCATTGTAGACGTGTGGGCCCTTCTTAGGGTTGATTATTCTCGGTTGGTTACAGTGGTTCAGTTGCACCGAGAAGATGCAACCATGTCTATTAGACATTGGATGCTATGGGCTGGAGGATGGATTGGACTCAATATTTTGGATACGGTAATAGACTCAATTAGAAATCCAATCTATGCAAATGATGGATCTGACTTAACTAAGAAGTGGATCAATATTTCGAACACGATGAGATTCATGAATTAGAGACCAAGCCTGAGAATACCATGATTAGAGAATTATTGAACAAGAGTTGTTCACTCATTGGCTAATCCCATCACCAATAACTGTTAGGTGAGGTGATGAGTCAGTTGGTGGGACCGCACCACCCACTAGAAATCATTAATCGTGAAGATTTTTGCATCTCTACAGAGAAAGTGTAGGAATCCGAGAAAATAGTGAAAGCTAATTTATTTAAAAATAAAATTTTTAAATAAATTGGTCAAGTCTTAAATTACAATATCTAACTAGAAATCTTTGACTCTCTACAGAAAAATATCTGCGTCCAACTCCACTAACACGTATCCTGGACACACTATAGACTGATCGGATTCCAATTACAAGGATTGGCTCTGAAACTTCAAAATTATTTTGGGTTCTGAGAAGTTAACTCATGTATTTGGATCCAGGATCCCTCCCACCTTACCAGCTCATCCATCCACTGAATAGAGAGCATCTCTTGACAAATGGGCGGACGAAGATAATAAGGTTAGATACTACATGTTGGGCTCGATGTCTGATGAGCTTCAGCACCAACATGAAGATATCAAGACTATCCGCCAAATATTGGCTCACCTACAAGAGATGTTTGGTGAACAAAGTCGTGCAGCCAAATATCAAGTCACTAAACGACTATTCAAGATTAAAATGCATGATGGATAATCAGTCCAAGATCATTGTCTGATGATGATCAAGAATTTGGAAGAGCTTGAGAAGCTCGGAGTAAAGTTGGACCTAAATCTAAAGAATGATATAATTCTGCAATCTTTGATTGATGCATATGGATAATTCATCATAAACTATTATATGCATAAATTTTAAAATTTCCTGGCCGAGCTTATGAATATGCTAGTTGCTGCTGAGCTTTCTATGAAAGATTCTAAAGACACAGTGCTTGCTATGGAATGAAATTCTTTCAAGAAAAAGTCTTTTGGAAAGAAGAAGTCTATGAAAAAGTAGAAGATGGAAGAAGAAAAGAAGAAAAAGATAGAGTTGAAGAAGAAGACCGCTGATAAAGAAAAATATTTTTATTACAATACTGACGGTCATTAGAAGCAAAACTGTCCTACTTACCTGACCACCCTGAAGAATAAGGAGGCATGTCCTTCTGGAGGTATTCTCGTTATTGAGTCCAACCTTATAATTTCTTCTGCATCTAGTTGGATGCTTGACTTTGATTCTAGTGCTCATTTGTGCACTTTCATACAGAATTTTGATGATAGCAGGAGGCTGAGGGATGGTGAGATGATCCTATGCGTCGAAAATGGAGTAAGAGTTACTACTATGGCTGTGAAAATATACCATCTTCGACTACCATCTGATTTAGACTTAGTATTAAAAAAATATTATTATGTGCCTGTGGTAAGCAGGAATTTGATTTCTGTTTCATGTCTAGCATTAGAAGACTATGTAACTAGTTTTCTTAAGGACCATTGTAACATTCTTTATGAAAGAAATAAAATTGCAAGTAGTTTTCTTATTAACGATCTTTATCAGTTACATATTGATGTATCTATTTTTAATATCGAGCAAAATATGAATACCATGAAATGACCTAAGGATAGTTCAAATGATAGGTATCTATGACAGCTAAGACTAGGTAATATAGTAGAAGATAGGGTTAATAAATTGAAGAAAATCGGGCTATTGAGTTCGTTGACTTTCGAGTCATATCCAATTTGTGAATCTTGTCTTCATGGCAAAATGACTAAACTCCCTTTTGTAGGACATAGGGGAAAGGGCCACAGATCTTCCTTGCCCTAGTACATACTAATGTGTGTGGCCCATTTGATGTGCCGGCTAGAGGCAATTTTATCTACTTCATAATCCTTTATCCGATGATCTATCTAGGTATGGATATGTGTATCTTATGAGACACAAGTCTGAAGCTTTTAAAAAATTCAAGAAATTCAGATATGAAGTAGAAAAGCAAATCAGAAAACACATTAAGGTTCTTCGATCAGATCGAGAAGGTGAATACCTTAGTCGAAAATTCTTGGACTATCTTAAAGGAAAATGGCATAGTCTCTCAATGGACTCCACCAGGAACACCTCAACTCAATGGGGTTTCAGAACGGAGAAATCAGGACCCTATTAGGATATGGTTCGATCCATGATGAGCTTCACAGATCCTTTCTGATTTTTTTTGGAGGACATAGTTTGTTAACTTCAATATACTTACTGAATAGGGTTCCCTCTAAAATCCGTTCCTACCACACCGTATGAGATATGGCATGGTAAGAAATCCAAGTCTGAGTCATCTCAGAATTTGGGGTTGTCCGGCTCATGTCAAAAGACAACAAGCGGACAAGTTAGACTTTAGGTCCTTTAGAGCTCGATTTATAGGATATCCTAAAGAGTCATTAGGATATTATTTCTACATTTCCAGAAGATCCACAATGTGATTGTGAGTCGACATGCCATCTTTCTTGAAAAATAGTTTATTCAAGATAGCAGGCATTGGAAAGCAGATCAAGCTTGATGAGAAAGTCTCACAAGAGCAATGAGCTAAGGACCAAATGGAACCAAATCAGGTTGAGCCAATACAGAACACTACCTCCTCCACCTCGTAGATCGAAAAGAGTTTTTCCGTCCTCCTGAAGAGATACTTAGGTACTTATTTCAGAGAAAATAGAGAAAATATTCCTCATAGGTAATGGAATGCTCATGGTGATGATCCCAAAATCCTACAATGAGGCGATATCAGATATCGACTCTGAGAAATGGTTAGAGGCAATGAAGTCAGAAATTGACTCGATGCACTCAAACCAAGTCTGGACCTTGGTAGATCCACCAGAAGGTATAGTACCTATTGGGTGTAAATGGATCTACAAGAGAAAGATTGGTGCAGATGAAAATGTAGAGACATTCAAAGCTAGATTAGTGGCAAAAGGTTATAGTCAATGCGAAGGCATTGACTATCAGGATACCTTTTCATCAATAGCTATGCTTAAATTTCCATCCGCACATTGCTTGCTATTGCAGCCTATTTCGATTATGAAATATGGCAAATGGACGTGAAAATGGCATTCTTAAATGGATATCTTGAGGAAGATATCTATATGGAACAGCCGCTAGGTTTCACATCCAGTGATACTGATCACAAGGTATGCAAGCTGCAAAGGTCCATATATGGACTTAAGCAAGCATCTCGGAGCTGGAATACTCGTTTTAATGATGTGATCAAATTATTTGGTTTCATCAAGAACGAGAAAAAATCCATGTGTCTTTCAAAAAAATCAGTGGGAGCGCTGTTGTCTTTCCTCGTATTGTACGTGGATGACATCCTTTTTATTGAAAATGATATTTTCATGTTGACCACACAGTTAAAATATGGTTGTCCAAAGGAATTCTCCATGAAAGACCTAGGTGAAGCATCCTTTATTCTAGGAATTAAGGTCTATAGAGGATAGACCGAATAGGATGCTAGGACTTTCACAGAAGATGTACATAGAGGAAGTACTAAAGAGGTTTAGTATGAAAAAACTCTAAGAGGGGATTAATACCCTTCAGACATGGTATTCATCTTTCCAAGAAGATGTGCCCTAGCACACCTGAGGAAATAGAATGCATGAGCAAGATCTCCTTATGCTTCAATGCAATAGGGAGCCTCATGTATGTCATGTTATGTACACAACCTGATATAGCCCATGCTGTGAGTGTCATGAGCAGATATCAATTGAATCTAGATGAAGAACACTGAACTTCTGTAAAATGTATCCTTAAGTACTTGAGAAGAACTAAGGATATGTTGTTGGTTTTTGGTAATAGAGAACTCTAAATTTAGGGATATACAGACTCTAATTTTATATTCAATGTAGATGATCGAAAGTCAACATCTGAAAGTCTGTTTGTGTGTAATGGTGGTGCTGTCAGTTGGAAGAGTTCCAAGCAGACAGTGATAGCAGACTCTACCATGGAAGCAGACATCGTTGCATCAGAAGCTGCGAAGGAGGCATTCTGGTATAAAAAGTTTATCACAGAGATCGGAGTGATACCATCAAATGTCATTCCTCTATACTGCGATAACAATGGCACCATAGTCCTTTCTAAGGATCCGAGGTCTCACCAAAAATCTAAGCACATCGAGCAAGCAGCGATACCACCTCATCCATAATTACCTCGAGAAGGGTTACGTCGAGGTCAAGAGAGTCAACTCTGTAGATAATGCGGTGGATCCACTTACAAAGCAATTAGGCCAGCAGAAGATCGAAGCCCATCTTGAGAAGATGGGACTTAGATTTGTAGCCAATTGGCTTTAGGTCAAGTGAAAGTTTATTAGATATGTGTGCCCTAGAAGCTAGAATTGGCTGACACTTGTTGTACACTTCTAAGAATAAAATTATAATTTTGACTATAAATTAATAAAATGGGTTATTTTCTATCACACATGTGTATTTAGTGTCTGTGATACATCCTTTGAGTTAATGGTAATGATAATTCATATTTTCAAGAGTTGAAAATTTAAGACATGAATAATCATTATTAACTCATAAAATGCTCCCGACCATAGGATCATCACGAGGATGGTGATTGATCCGGAAGGTTGGTGTACAATCGCTTCTTCTTTAGTAGATGAGTCTTGAGTCTACGGTGTGGAGACACGGAGCGAGAGTACAGGTACTCGTTAGAGAACGAGGGCACTGAGCGTGACCACCTCGAGTAGTCATTAGGAAGTCTACCTTCTCGTCAATGACTGACTCGATGCTGCAGTAGTGTGTCTGGTTCTTTGACCTGAGGTGCATCGGCAGTTCACCTTGAGGGTGTTATAGTTTGACTACACCATTACTCGGTCTCCTAGCCATATCGGAAACCCTGAGGTGTATGTTGGCTATAGCATGTTCATTGTAGGAACTGGATTGCATCAAGATGGAAATCTATCTACCTCGGTGGTATGAGGAGCAGCCCTATGATGATCATGAGAATCAAGTCCATGAAGCCCATGGCCATGGCAGAGTGAAATAATAGAAAGAGTTTCTATTTAGATTTTCACATTGGACTCGAATCGAATGATTACATCATATGACAGAGACTAGGGTTTGACGAGTTCACCTTAACCCTAATCTGATCGGGGCTCAAGATAGAAGAACTTAATCACACAGGTAGCTGCACCAAGAGGTTCGCATTTTCAGCTCTGATGGGTTGCCACCATATACTGCTAGGTGTCACTGGTGGATTTTGGGAGCAATTAGAATGATTTAGATGATCGATCATTCTAGCTGTTCTGAATCAGAAGAGTTCTGATCCATCGAAAGGAGTTTTGATGATGTCGATGATAGAGATCATGACATATCCCATTACCATACAGAACTGAACCTAACTGGGTCACACAAACAAGGGTTTAGATCTGGATGATCATCAATTGAACTAATCCAGTTCAATTGATCTGAATGAGATTCAATTAGGTTCAAGAAAATCGTGCTAGCACTCGATTGAAGCCTAACGTTCTTCTTCAATTATCATAAATAAGTTGTCCTGTCAAATGAGCCAAAGGATGTTTGTGCTCACTCAGGTATCTTCTACATGGTCTGACTGGAGGTTGTCCAAGTCAGAAAAAAGGATTGTCTTAATTTGTATGAGATAAATTTGAGACAACACCTACCATTTTTCGTCACTTGCTAATTCTTATCTTTTGACTTTAGTCAAATGTTGACCTTTGACACTTAGATATCTATCCATGTGTCATGCATCCATAGAAGATTGATTTTGGACCAATCAACCTGCTAAAAAATAGGTGGACCAGGGGTGCACACCTAAGGAGGCGTGCGCCCATGGATAGAGGCGCTTGGAGTCCCGTACAGATGGGACTCCAGTTACTTCGGGGTTTCTACCTAGGTGGCGCCAAAGATTAGACTTTGACCAGTCTTAGGTGCTATCTAAGGATGATTTAGAGGAATTCTTATCTGATTGGATCAGATGATGTCATCCCATCAATCATATTTAGATCTGATTATACAAAGCGACGTGATTGGTCGGGATGATGTGGCACTGCATGGCGCAATAGGGTCTATATAAACCCTATCTGCGCCTAGTTTCAGAGAGCATAGACCATTACCCATGTCACAAGACTGCCTCTCTTCCTCCTTCAGGCCATCTTCAAGTTCTTTCTCTACTCTCTATGCCCAAGGGCATTTGGGCTCCAGTTTGGTGCGATCCAGGCAAGAGAAAGATGACGAGAAAGGAAGAAGATAGCACTGCTGTAAGAGATGATACCTGATCTTCAAAAGAAGTTTTGAAGATCCTCCAAATCAAATCCAAATTTAATATTTGAAGAAGTGATAAAGATGGAGAAGATCTCCAGATTTAGCCTGGATGGATACCAATAGAGGTCAGGCACTTGCGTGGCTAGATCCAGAATCTCAAGCAATCAATAGGATCATCATAGGATAATCTGATTATTCAACAATAAGATATAAAATTAAATTTATTTTAATTTATTTTTATTTTTATTAGATCTATAAAATTAGATTTGAAATATCTCAGATCTGATCTGAATTCAAAAGAAAATTTTTTTGAAATATCTCTCTTGATCCAATCAGATCTGAATGAACCTGATCTAAAAAAATGAGATTTTTTCTTCAATCGAAAGTGGTTATCGATTCAAATACTTAAACTTCAAAATTTGAAGTTTAATAGACATAAGTTTATCGTTATCATGTTATCGATAAATCCAACACAAAAAATTAAATCCACATTCTTCCACTTGATTCATGTAACCAAAAATCATGAATCCATTTTCTTTAAGAAATAAAATACACGAATCATGACGATAGATCCTCTAAGAACGAGTATTATCTTTCATGTATTATAATGCATTTTATTTTCTTAATGCCAGCCCATTATAGCTTAATGAATAAACCCTATGTTTATTCTAGGTCCAACAAATATTATTATTCTCAAAAATAAAATGTGTACACATAGATGAGAAAAATAATTACTGAATAAGAGTTTCAAATAATAAAAGTTCATACATTAAGTTCACATAATGGAACCAAGTTCCATTCGTGCTACATGATCCTTAAAAATTATTAGTGGCATGTCTTTTGTTAAAGGATCAGCAAACATTAATTCAGTGCTAACATGTTCAATGATCACTTTATTCTCTTTAACATGTTTTCTTATTGCTAAATATTTGATGTCGATGTGTTTACTTTGACTCCCACTTTTGTTGTTCTTAGCCAAAAAAATAGCAACTAAATTGTCACAGTATAACCTTAATGGCTTAAAAATGGAATCCATAATTCTAAACCTAAAAATGAAACTCTTCAACCATACACCATGCGAGGAAGCCTTAAAATAAGCAACAAACTTAGCCTCCATGGTAGAAGTAGCAGTCAAGCTCTGCTTTACAATCCTCCAAGATACAGCTCCGTCAGAAAGCATAAAAACATATTCAGATATTGATTTTTATGAATCAACACTCTCAGCAAAGTCTGAATCTGAGTAACCAACTATCTTCAGGTTATCAATTTATTTATATGTAAGCATATAATCCTTGATGCCCTTCAGGTATCTCATCACTTTCTTTGCAGCTCTCCAGTGGTTCATACCTAAATTACTCTGATATCTTTCCAACATTCTAACTATAAATGCAATGTCGGGCCTTGTACAAACCTGAGCGTACATAAGACTTCTAACAACCGATGCATATAAAATATTTTGCATTTGTTCCCTTTCTAGGTCATTTCTCGAGCATTGATTCAAATTGAATTTGTCATCCTTCATACTGGGCACTACACTTGGTGAACAATCATTCATCTGAAATCTCTCCAATATTTTATTGATATAGGCTTCTTGGGATAGACCTAAAATGCCTTGAAGTCTGTTCCTATAGATCTTTATCACAATGACATAAGATGTCTCATCCATATCCTTCATGTCAAAACTTTTAGAGAGAAAATGCTTCACCTCATATAGTTGAAGAAAAATCCTGATTTTGCGGACTATGTTCGTTCAGATCTGATCGGATCAAGAGATATATTTTAAAATTTTTTTTCTTTGATTTAGATCAGATCTGGAATGTTTCAAATCTAATTTTTATTATTTTAATAATTAAAATAAATTTAGATAAATTAAATTAAATTTAATTTATCTTAACGTAGGGTAATTCTATTATCCGTTGATGATTCTGTAAGCAGCGGAAGGTTCTGGATCTAGCCACGCAAGTGCCTGACCTCTACCGATATTCACTTAGGTTGGATCTAGAGATCCTCTTCTTTTCTATCATGTCTCCAAAAATCAGATCTAGATCTGATTTGGAGGATCTTCAAAATATCTTTCGAAGATCAGCAATTGTCCTTTGCAGCAGCGCAACCTTCTAGCTTTCCGTCGCCTTTCTCTCGTCTGGATTGCACCAACTTAGATCCCAAACTTCTTTGGGCATGGAGAGGAGAGGGAGAAGATGAACTTGGCATGGAGGAGGAGAGGAGAGGCAACCTTGGGGCGTGGAAATTTTCAATTCTTTTTGAGTTGGGCGCAGGGTCTTATTTATAGACTATGCGTGATCCAACTCCTCTTCTTTCCAATCAATCACAATTCTTTATGAAATCAGATCTAAATCTGATTGGTGGGAATAGAGTTCCTTGGATTCCTCCTTAGATGGTGTCTAAGATCAGTCAAACTTGGTTCTTAGGAGAAATTTAATTGAAATCCAAAAAGAAGATGGAGTCCCTGTCCAACAGGGACTCCTGAGCGCCTCCAGCTTAGGCACATGCCAAGGGTGGCGTGCGCCTCCTCCTTGCCAGGTTCTGGCAGAGGGACAAGCCCCACCAGCTCTCCAATAGGTGCGTGATACGTGGACAGAAGTCAAAGTATCAATGGTCAATATTTGACCAATTAAAAATTAACTTTTGACCAAAGTCAAAGGACGAGAAATGGCAGGTGACCAAAAATGGTAGGTATTGTCTTACAAAATAAGACAACCCTTTTTTGATCTGGACAGACTCTAGTCAGACCAAGTAAAGGCCTCTGATCGAGTACAAACTTCTTTGGCTCAGTCAGGATAACTATTTATGATAGTAAAAAAAGAACGTTAGGTTTAATTGAGTGCTAGCACGATTAGATCAGTTCAATTGATGATCATCAGATTCAAACTCTTATTTATGTGAACTAGTTAGGTTCAGTTCCGTATGATAATAGGATATGTCATGATCTCTATCATCGATATTATCAAAATTTCTTTCGATGGATTAGAACTCTTCTGATTCGAACAGCTAGAATGATCGATCATCTAAATCATTCTAATTGCTCCCAAAATCCACCAGTGACATCTAGCAGTATATGGTGGCAACCCATCAGAGTTGGATGCGAACCTCTTGGTACAGCTATCTGTGTGATTAAGTTCTTCTATCTTGAGCTCCAATCAGATTAGGGTTAAGGTGAACTCATCAAATCTAGTCTCTGTCATATGATGTATTCATTCGATTCAAGTCCGATGTGAAAATTTAAATAGAAACTCTTTCTATTATTTCACTCTGCCATGGCCATGGGCTTCTGAACTTGATTCTCATGATCATCATAGGGCTGCTCCTTTACCACCGAGGTAGATAGATTCCATCTTGATGCAATCCAGTTCCTACAATGAACATGCTATAGCCAACATACACCTCAGGATTCCGAATGGCTAGGAGATCGAGTAATGGTGTAGTCAAACTATAACACCCTCAAGGTGAACTGTCGATGCACCTCAGATCAAAAAATCAGACACACCACTGCAGCATCGAGTCAGTCATTGACGAGAAGGTAGACTTTCTAATGACTACTCGAGGTGGTCACGCTCAATGCCCTCGTTCTCTAATGAGTACCTATACTTTTACTCCGGTGTCTCCACACCGTAGACTCAAGACTCATCTACTAAAGAGAAGTGATTGTACACCAATCTTTCGGATCAATCACCATCCTCGTGATGATCCTATGGTCGGAAGCATTTTATGAGTTAATAATGATTATTCATGTCTTAAATTTTCAACTCTTGAAAATATGAATTATCATTACCATTAACTCAAAGGATGTATCACAGACACTAAATACACATATGTGATAGAAAATAATCCATTTTATTGATTTTAGTCAAAATTATAATTTTGCCCCTAGAAGTGTATTACAAGTATCAGCCAATTCTGACTTCTATGGCACATATATCTAATAATAATAACCTCTTGTCATTGGTTACAAGTAGGATGTCATCCACATATAAAATGAGGAAACAAATTTTACTCCCATTGACCTTACAGTATATACATTGATCCGTGATATTCTCTACAAAACCAAGTGAAGAGATAACATCATGAAATTTTAAATACCACTGGCGGGAGGCTTGTTTCAATCCGTATATGGACTTCTTGAGTTTGCAAACCAAATGCTCACCATTATTAGAGGAGAATCCTTCTGGTTATTTCATGTAAACCTCCTCCTCTAAGTCTTCATTAAAGAACGCTGTTTTTACATCCATTTGACATAGTTCGAAATCAAAATGAGCAACTAATGCCATAATGATATGGAAGATATCTTTCTTGGATACAGGAGAAAAGGTCTCCATATAATCAATTCCCTCCTTTTGAGTAAATCCTTTGGCTACGAGTCTTTCCTTATATCTTTCAATGTTGTCTTGTAAATCCTTTTTTGTTTTAAAGACCCATTTGCACTCAATGGCCTTTGCACCTTGAGGCAACTAAACAAGATCCTAGACTCCATTTGATGCCATTGAATTTATTTCATCCATCATGGCATTGTGCCACAGCATTGATTCACTGCAACTCATGGCTTGTGAAAATATTTCTGGATCATTTTCGGCTCCAACATTATAGTCAGATTCTTATAGATATACAATATAATCACTAAGAATTATCATTTTTCTTATTCTAGTAGATCTTCTTAATGTTGTATCAACATGCTCCTGAGGAGTATGCTCTATAATTGATTGTTCAATATTTTTTGATAATTACTGAACAATTGGATTTACTTGATTATTATTGACAACTGGTGAAGTCTCAATGATTGATTGTACTATATCTGATTAAGGTGTGTTATGGATGACAATCAATCTATCTGAATGATCTTTCTTAGAAAATAAGTTCCAAATTTGATCACTCCCACTAATCAAGTCATTTTCAAAAAAATTTATATTTCTTGACTCCACAAACCTGGTGATATGAGATGGATAATAGAATCTGTACCCTTTAGATCTTTTGGTATATCCAATGAAATACCCACTTGTAGTCCTTGGGTCCAGTTTCTTTTCTTGTAGATTATAAATTCTTATTTCAGATAGACATCAAACACGTATATGTTGCAAACTCAATTTCCAACCTTTCCATAATTCAATAGCATTTTAGAAATGGCCTTAGTTGGAATCCGATTTAATATATACATTGCCATCTTAAGAGCTTCATTCCACAAGGATTTAGGAAGCTTGGAGCTGCTAAGCATACTCCACACCATGTCTAATAATGTTTGGTTTCTTCTTTTTGCAACACCATTCTAATTTGGAGATCCAGGCATGGTGTATTGGGCAACAATCCCATGCTCCTCAAGAAATCTTGCAAATGGACCAAGTGCTTATCCATCCTCTGTGTATCTACCATAGAATTCACCTCCTCTATCTGATCTCACGATCTTTATTTACTTTCCGCATTGTTTCTCTACTTCTGTCTTAAAAATCTTAAAGGCATCTAATGCTTCATTCTTATTATGAAGCAAGTAGAGATATATGTATCGTGAATAATTATCTATAAAAGAGATGAAATATCTCTGACTATACGAGTCCATATCTGGACTACAAATATCTGTATATATGATCTCTAATATTTTTGAACTCCTTTTAGCACCTTTCTTTGACATGTTAGTCTGCTTTTCTTTTATGCAGTCTACACATATCTTAGAATCAGTAAAATTCAGGGTACTAAGTACTCCTTCATTTACCAACCTTTTAATTCTATCAAGGGATATATGTCCCAACTTTTGGTGCCACAAAATAGAAAAATTTTCATCTATAAGACTTCTTTTAATACCCGCTTTATTTTGAATATGCAATGCATTATAAATAGAATTATCTTGCAAGTTAATTTTGAAAAAACCATCATACATTATACCATTTTCAACAAGATCAAATTTATAAAATATACTGCATAATGAATCTGAAAAACTAAAGAAATATCCAAAGGGTACAAGCCTAGATACTGAAATCAAATTCCTAAAAAAGTTTGGAATATAAAAAGTCTTTTCTAAATATAAGATAAATCCAGAATTTAAAATGATTTTGCACATTCCAACGGCCTCCATAAGTGAGTGCACTCTATTTTCCGTATAGATGCAATGCTCACTGCCCACTGGTTTCTGGTGGTTTTGAAAGCTGTGCAAGATATTTGAAATATGGATTATAGAATCAGAATCAATCCACCAAGTATTATGATAAATATCAGCCATATTAGATTCATAACAAACTAGAGATGTAGGCTTATCCTTTTTTCCAGCCAAAGCTTGTACTTGACGCAATCATTCTTCATGTGCCCCTTCTTTTTACAGAAGAAATACTTGGACTCCTTCTTCATGCCAGCCTAGATCAGTGTTTTGCCATTTTTCTTTTATTTGGCTTGTCATTTCTTCTTCCTTTGTATTACCATATGTGCACTTTCACTAAGTTCTATAAGCAGTCTTCCTTCCTTTTGAACACACATGGTCAATAGTTCATTAATTGACCATTTTTGTTTATGTGTATTATAAGATATTTTGAAAGATCTATATTGTTGTGACAGTGAATTCAAAACAAAATGCATAAGGAAAGATTCAAACATCTCAATCTCAAGAGACTTCAATTGAGCTGCAGTATCCCTCATCTGCATGATGTGCTCATGCACACCTTGAACATTGGTGAGCTTTATTGATGATGACTTTGCCATAAGGGTGCTGGCTAGGGCCTTATCTGAAGACTCAAATTGTTTATCAATAGCCTTCAGTAAATTTCTGACATTGCTATGCTCTCCTGTTGAACCACATATACTAATAGAAATTTTTATTTTTATGAACATCATGCTGAGGTGATTAGATCGCTCCCAACGTTCATATAAGACAATTTGAGCTTGAGTGCTAGTATTAGTAGGTGTATGTGGTTCATCTATGCATCCTAATTGGAAAAGGATCCTCTCCCTCCAGACCTTATAGTTATCACCATTTAATTTGAGAATATTACATTTCATATTAGAAAAATTCATAGGATGCATAACTATATAAAAGAAAATATGTTTATATCATAAAAATTGAGGCAAATATATAACATGCTTTACCAATGTAAGACATGCAAATAATGCTTTAAATATGAATCAAATAACAAGATATAAAACTGCCTGTGGGCTAAGTTTCTATCTACAGGAATTATAAATAATTTTATGTAACTTTATAATCAAACTAACAAATTATATTCTTTTCCTTAATTCCTATGGGTAAATTAAGAAAAATAATTTATTATTTCATCTTAATTAATCATATAAATATAATAAAAATTTATGTGGGATAAGATTTATTATATTTGAATATGATTAATTACAATTGATGCTCATTTTTTAATATGTGATCCTAAAAATTAATATATAATTTAGCACAATCAGAGATGCTGTGGCTATCCTCTAATTGATTAAAATTATATTAGATCACAAGACATCTAATTTTATGTATAACAATAACTAAGTAACATGTATTAATCAAACATGGAATAAAAAATCTTTAATTTATGCATAAAATCAAGTAAGAAAAATAATATGTTTTCCTTTTTTTTAAAATAAATGGGTAATGGGTTTTGGACCCAAAATCAAAATCCATTAGCCCATTTACCTTCTTCTTCTCGATCCCTTTCTTTCTTCTCCGATCACCGTCCTAACATCTATGGCCGCTATCCCAAAGCTCAAAAATCACCGTCAGTGCTACGTCGGCTGATGTGTAGCACCGACTGCCAGGCTTGAAATGCCGTCCGATCATCAGTGAGCTGGCAATTGGGTGGTGTTTCATAGGGCGGACAGTCTGTTGTTAGCCGGTGAGCTGGTGTTGATCGCCCCTTAGATCTGGGCCACCGGCTGTCAGAAGATCCATATGGCGGACGGCCGTCGGTTAGCCAGTGAGCCGGTGGTGGGTCATCGATGATCAGGAGAAGGTGATTGACTGGTATGTTACCAAAATTCGATGAGCACGTGATGGATCTTCAATTGGTCGGTTGCACAGTCAATCTGGGTTTGCCGGTCCATGCATCCAAAAAGTTGGCCGTCGATCAGCCAAGCACGGCCGTTGGAACAGGGGGCATCGGACACGGGTCGGAGTTACAGCCGATCGTCGGTAATGAAAAAAAATCATCATGGCCCTCGGCAACATAGGTAATCGGTTGATAGAAGAATAGGGAGTTTTTTTTTTAAAAAAAAAACCCGATGTTTTCTTCTCCAAGAATCCGACCGTTGACGAGATAGGGAAGAACATAAGGGGTACCACGAACTTCAACCTCCAAATCGGCTCTAGAACAAATAAACTAGAAGAGAAAAAGAAAAAAAAATTGATTATATTTTGTTCAAAGCATCAAGACAGAGATCATAAAATGCTCTGATACCAACTATAAGTAATTTTTACTTAAAATATCTAAACTATGCTAATTAATTAAATAGCATAATAAAAAAAAATTTCATGGATGAGAAATAGGATACCGACCTCTAGTCATAGATGCTAGATACTTGATATCACCGAGAGTTCTTCTAAACTCTAGCAATCTCACGTAGATGGTGTATTACCTTAAGAAATTGCTGAGCGTAGGGATACCTCATGAATGTATCTCATATATATATATTTTTTACGTTTTCATCAAATATAGCCAGATACGAAAAAATGAGCGTACGCATCTTTTCTATTTTTTGTGGATGTTACGTGGACCATATCTAGAGTGGTTATCGGTTCAAATACTTAAACTTCAACATTTGAAGTTTAACCGATATAAGTTTATCGTTATCACGTTATCGATAAATTAAATATGAAAAATTAAATCCACATAAATTTAACCTTTAAAATTTTCTATTTATTATAGTTTATTATATTATTATATTATATTTCAATAATTAAAAAAAAAGAAAATAATTAATGACCACGCGACAGAGAGCAGAATTTGTTGGGGCGACCACCTACTTCTTTCCAGTTGGGTTCGTCATACATTTCCCTGGAATGGGCAATGCTTGTGGGCTCAAATCGATTGAAACGCTTAAATTACACCTAGCAAAAGGGACATCCCTTGGGTCCAAGCAACTGTCGAGTGAAACCACGTGGCATCTTTGATAGCAGTGGCTCCGTCTGGGAAGCTGTCCATCTGGCCTTGATGCGTGACTCGCAGTTGCTTTCTCATTAATTATTTTGCTGGGCCAAACGAGTCTCTGTAACGTTCCAGTCTTTGATAGAGAGAGCCATTGATGGGATAAGTAGCCATCAGAACTCTTATAGACGAGCACTTGAGAACAGAAAATTAATCCATCTTTCAGTGGCTTCGAAGACTTCTTTCATGTCGGGTTGGTTGTGTCGTTTTAGCTACATTAATTGTTGTGTATGACAATAGGAACCTCTCTTCTCCTCAAGCAATTATTGCTTTGAGCACCAAGTGTCACCAAGAATGACAGAGAGTCCCTTTCTTCTTTACCATCTCTTGCAGACGTATGGACTGCATCTCCTTAGTTTGTTGGAATTTTCCTGGCAACTTTTAAAAGAGAGCTTTCAATACCTACTCTTGCATGAAATAACACTACTTTCCCCCTTATTTGCTTACTGATTGACATTACAAAGGCCTGAGACCTAAGCTAACAAAGATCAAAGATAAACTATGTTTGCTGAAAACATCAGTTTGACACTTCAATGTTGTCAATCATAGTGAATTGCTAATTCTTATTTGCCCTAAGAATACTCCACAACCACCTCTAAGCATGGCAGTAACAACTTCTGATTATGGTTAAATCCATAGCCATGCAGACTCCTGGTTGATTGATTGGATAACCAATTTAAGAAAAAGAAAAAAGGAACGGAAAGTCAGGTGAGGGATTTCCTGTATGACGTTGTTGGGCCAGTAGTTTCGAAAACAATGGAGGAGCAGACCAGGCTCGAACACCTAGGAACATACTCGAGCCCGATTAGGCGGCCGTGTAATTGTAAGCAAATGGGCCAAGCCTGTTCCTCCATCAATAAAGTGTACCGGGCCTCCAAGAACTTGTGCCAAATCCACTTGCTGTGGGCCGTGGCCAGCATATGTGCACCCCCAGCCACGGGATTTACATGACCAGAAAAGAAATTATTAGCCGGACCAGGTTCATCAGGATCGGAGGTTAAATAAAAATTCATTTAATAATTTTATATTAAATTATCATTTTTGACATAAAAAATAAAAAAAAATAGTAAAAAAATTAGTAGACCTCATGCTCATTTTCTAGAGAGAGAAGATAAAATAAATACTATAAAAGATTGGATTTGGCAAATTTTAGAATGATGGTAATTCATACTTGATAAAAATATCTTCAATAAAGTAATATATATAATTATTGATTTTATTCTAATGCTCTTCAAAATTTATTTAATAAAATTTTTTTATAAAAAAATTGAGATGAAGATAGTATCATGCAAAGGGTTGTATAATTATAGCCATTATACTAATTAAAAATGATAATACTATTTTAATATTAAAAATATTTTATATTAAAAAATATATTTATAATTTTATCATATTTTTATATAAAATTACCTTCAACTTAGTAATTTTTTCGATGTTATTTTTTAAAATAATTTATTTACTAATTAAATATAATTAAAATTATTTTTTATAATTATTTTTTAGATAAATAATTCTTAAGAATTATCAGGTTACTCTATTATAATCTTACAAACTCCAATCAAACAGACCCTTAAAAGCCAAATTTCTTATCCACGCAGCCGTTACACTTTGTAGTATGTGCGGCAACCAACGTTAGCAAATTAAATGCAACCTACGTTAGCACCTGAAAAAAAAGCAAACGGTCAAAACCTTCAACAACTCGTTGTCTCATTCCACTATTAGCTCCCGATGAATCTCGCTACCGTCACCAACTTCTATACGCAGCACCCAATCTGAGGATTCTAAGCTTCAATGGTGTCCTCCAATACCTCCCGGTCCTCCTTCTCCCCTCAGAAGAGGGACCTCCCCGCTCTCCTCGACGCCGCTTGCCCCTTCGCGACGAGCTCGAGTTGGTCGACCCCACCACCCCCTCCCTTGTCACCGTCCTCCGCTCGGTTGGTGCAGGTGAGCACTTCCACCTGAATGCCAATTTCCTCGCGCATCTCCTCGAGGTATACCGCATCGTCAAGTTGTGGAACGCCCCTGACCTGATCGTCCGCTGCGGCCTATTCCGCCCTGCCTACTCCAACTGCATGCTACGTCGACCTCGCCATCTTCGACGCTGGCACCAGCCGCGACCACGTCCACACCCTCATCGGCGCTGCTGCAGAGCGCCTCGTCCACCTCTTCTGCGTCGTCCCTCGCCAGCCACTCATATACGACAACCTTCTCTTCCGGTATACTCCGAAGATGAGCTCGTCGAACACCTTGCACTCGCGGAGGCCTCCCTCCGAGAAGCGAAGGATAACGGCGTGTTCGACTCCTCTGAGCCATGGCGGACGAAGCTCCAGTCCCTGCTCCCTGCTAAAGGGATTACAGCGAAGCATTTCAGGACAGGATAGGATATCGTGCTGTCGAGGAGAATAATATCCACCTTCCTGTTCCTATCCATGGCCGACTTCAGCGATCAGTACTTCGACTACCAAGACAAGCTGTTTGGGAATGACGATGGCCGGCTTGATTACAAGCTAGGGGAACAATGCAGCTCCGCTGCGGCCGGGCAGCAGGAAGCCAGGCTTGTGGATGAATTCGATATCGATGATGGGTGCACTGTACGCACTGATCGTGAGGGAGGAGGAATTATACTTGGAGGAGATGAAGACAGGAGGAGGAGGAAGTGAAGGTGACAGAGATGAGGATATTGAGCTGGTGATCCCAGTCCCACCAGTGTTTGATTACTGCACCAAGGTATCGGATCCAATTATGCAAACGAGCAGATATTTGCAAGGGACTTGTACTGGGAGGCTATTTGTAGTGATGGAGGGTAGGAAGGAGAATGGGGGAGGGTGGAGGAGCTAGCTGTTGTTGGTGAGCTGTGATAAGAACCCGTACGTGGGAGAGCCACACCTGGTGCAGGGCCAGGTATATATGAATTTAAACAGGTATGAGGAGGCTGAGAAGGAGGTGGAGAAAGGGATGAAGCTGATATTGGAGTGGGGGTGCAGCTGGGACAAGAGGATGAGCTGGGAGGGGTGGGTGGCTTGGGGGAGGGTGATGTTGGCAAAGGCAAAGGGGAAGACATGGTCTCAGACTGCATGGGGGATCATCAATCTAGGACTCGTTAAGTGAAGCTGGAATGGGTTTGTGTAGATGTTGGCATGTTGTGGTCTCCTTTTGTGCTAGGTTTGGTGGAATCTGAATGTTCTGTTTTCCTCTTGTTGCTGTTGTGCCTCAAGTTAAAGCTTCTGGTAACAAAGTGAGTGTGTGGAATCATCAATATCCGAAGCTGGGTTTGGTTTTTGTACATGTTGTGTTCACCATTCAGGATAGGTTTGGTTTAATCCTGGTCTTCTGTTCTCGTTTGTTGCTTTGGTGCCTCGAGTGAAAAAGGCTTCTAAGTTCTGTGCGCTCGTAGTAGAGTGAAGAAGACAAGCATGTCGGGGAATGGAGCCTGGAGGCAACCTCCATCCAGATGGCTTGCAACCTCCCTTAATATATATATATATATGAGGAGGAGAGAATTGAGGCCGCTAAGTCGCACGGAAAAAGAGGACAAGAAATGAGGAAGAGCATGAGGAGACTTTGGGTCGCAGCTCCAAAAATGTGATAATTGCATATTTATTTAGGAAGAGCCAACTGCCTATGAGTTTTTTTTTTTTAAAATATGATAACTACTACTTTCATTTATTAAGATTTCAATATAAACAAGCTCTTGATGTAAAATTATCCACATTATATCAAGTTATATTAAAAAAATTATTAATTAGACAGTATGCATCACCATGATTATGATACAAATTGTCCTATACTTCGGCATTCCAACGGTAAATTTCCTCTTGCAATGGTGCTTTCCTTGAAAAGCTCCACAAATGGATTCCGGATCCGCTACGGTGCATCTTTTGAATAGTTGAGAGTAGTGCATGTTCAAATCATTATTAAATTGCTCATCTCGAAAATAGAGGACTCTCGCATTATCTCCCTACTTCATGTGTTTGGCAAATCTATCCACATGTTTGGTATCTGAATACGATGCTTATTAGATGAGCAAAAATCTCTATTTACGAGATGGATGGTGTGGTGGCAATCAAAAGGTACCATCAAGGATCGTCCATCCTAGAAGTAACACCTCTTTGAACAAAATATACCAACTAGTATCGCTCTTGCTTCATATAGAAAATCAATTGCAATGGTGGGTATAGCTATAGAAGTAGAAATGCATTTGTCCAATGGGAATCATATATGGTTATCACTGCTTTCTCTCATGTGATCAAAACAATCCATTCTCCTCACATGCATCACCCATGGAACTATTAACTTAAATGCAGAGGTTGGATTCACATCATGAGAGGAAACAATGCAAGAAATGTTCCATGTTATTATGGGCCTCAGCAACCGTTTATGCCATAACCTGATAAGAGAATCATATAGATGCACGAAATAGAGAGTTGTAACGTGACTTTTTGTCAAATTTATAGAAACGAAAAAAAGAAAAAGAAAAAAAAAAAAAAAAAGAAGGAAAAAAGTTGTGTCTGCCCAAATACGTTTTTGATATGGTGGTTGCTTTTTTCGGATATCTGTGACTGACATTAAGGGAAATCCAATTGCAATAGATGGCCCTTTTCTAGTATTTGAATTGCTGGTAAGAGTTGACCAAAATCCTGCAAATTGCCGTAAGATAAACTACCAACTGGAAAAGGCCCTAGAGGCATCTCTATGATGGATTTAATTAAGACTTTGACTCCTAACAAGAGAGACACAATTAATATTACTTTACTAGTACAATCAGATATATTTACAATTCTCATTTACAAAGATTAGATTTTATTTTACTACAACCGTCATACTTCCAACTAAGGTGAACATTGGAAGTATGATAGTAAATCAAGAACTAAAACTGCATGCAATCCAACTACATCTACATGAATTTCCTAATTACATGTATCCAAACACGTGCACAGCGTTTGTATGGCTAAATTTGCAGCATTCATTGCATTAAATTAATGATGAAAAATCATACTAATTGACCTTCTGGCCCGAACTTCTTGAGCACATATTCCCAGTGAATGAATCGCCGGTCAAAACTTGACCCCATTACCAAATCAAGCCAAGCACCATTATTTATTGATATTATTCAAATTCTACTCAGATGGACCAAAATGTGATTTAAACATCAAATCTCTTGTGCCAAACACTAAATTTTTGCCAAAATTCAAAAACATGGATAATAAAATTGCGTGAGTAATTCATTAGTTATCTTAAACTAACACAGAAGGTATGAGTAAAAATTCATACGATTCACATGACACAGAAACTATTTGAAATGCAATTTCATCTTAAATGCTAGTAATATTTTCTTGATCAATCTAAAGCAAAAAAGAAAAAAAAAAAGAAAAAGAAAAAAATCTTGTTCTTTTTTATGAAGCAAGTTTTCTTCATTCCAAATTTATTATTTTGGTGAAGATTTACAATTTTAAAATTTAAAATTTTTTAAAATGTTGGAAGAAATTAAACATAAACTATTGAGAATCTTTATTTAGAACTTAAATTTGTTCTCAAAGATAAAAATTGGTTTGCTTCAAATGACAAAGAAGAAATGAGAAACAAATGAAAATAATCTTCTCATTTGAAAACATATATAGCCTCCCATTCAGCAGCAGGAGGAGCAAAAAGAGGACTGGGCAAAAAGAGAAGAAGAAAAAAAGAGAAGAAGAAAGAAAAGAAAAGAGATAAGAAAGATGAAGATGGAGGTGAGGAAAGTGTGGCGGCAAAACATTATCGAGGAGTTAAAGTTAATGTTAGAGCTGATAAGTCGCTATTGTTGCATCGTCAGTATTCCATTGATTTCTCCATTCCATATCTGCAATATCGTGATCTCAAGTCAAACATAGATAGTATGAAGGTGATTCAACTTGGTATTTCGATGAGAAAACATGCTGTTCTCTAGATGTTGCTGCTGAAGGTTCGATTTCAGCAATTTTGATGCATATTCTAAGACATCACTCAAGCTACTGAAGTGAAGTAGTGGGATAGACTTCGACAAGATGTAACGCCATCTTTGCTTAATTTTGCTACAAGAGCTGCTAAATCTATGGAGTCAGATGGATCACCTTCCATGGGTTGTACCATGTGGCCTATCTTCTCAAGCTGCTCACTACAGCACCGTTGGTAGATATCTTGCAGGGATTGTTGATTTTTACAAAAGCCTTCTTGAGATGTTAAAGTGAGGTTCTGCAATGGATTGCTTCATGGAGAGACCAGTATGTGGATCGAGCTAGATGGGACCCACCACCTAGCAGGGTATGGTAGCATTCTCACCGGCCTTGGACGGTCAAGATGGTGTTTCAAATTGATGAAGATGCATTTGTAGGCATCCTTTTTCAAGGTTAATTGCATTAAAAAGTCATTATGCCCTTCCATGTACTTTTATCACCTCTTTGAAAATATTGAAAAAAATGAAATGATTAGGAAAAAAAAAAGAATAATCTTCCGGTATTCCTTGTGGCATATTACCAAATGCTTCTTAGATGTTGTACAAAAGATATAAAACCAGGATATGGATAACAACAAGCATATAAACAAGAAAACAAATAATTTGATTTAAAGTTGTTGAAGAAAAGTTCCATGATGATCAAGATCTACGATGATCACTACCTTTCTTCATCTTACATGCACTATTTTATTTTTTAAATAGAGATTTAACATTAATGCTCTACTAAGAAATGATAGAAAAATTTAATATTCTAATAGTGGAGCAAGACATTTAGAATTACAAACTATTGCAGCAAGACTTTAGATCGTTGAAGAAAACTCACACTGAAGAGCCAATTTGGATTGACTTGATGTAGATCGTGAATCAACCTGCAAAAAAATTATAAGAATTGATAGGATACCCTCTGATTTAGGACTCTTCGATGCTAAAGTCAGCTGAAGCCTTAAGAACAGATAGTAGAAATGAAAAGCTAGAAGATAAAAAAAGAGGGTTCTATTTTTTTTTCAGTGAAGAAATCGAGAGTAAATCTCAGCAAAATATTAGCTCTATGAATTTTGCACTTAAATTTACCTTCCAGAAGGATACCCTATCCCTCTATTTGTAGAAAAAATTTGCATAGGCTGTTTAGAGTTTGTTAGACCGTTAGTTTATTATAACGGATTTGCTAGTTTGATAGCAGCTATGGGCCATTACTCCATATGGAGATTGGCTATAGCATAGCTGGATGACAGCTATAGCCCATTTGGACAACAACTATATTAAAGTCAGAGAATTTTGAATTCTTCTTGATGCTGAGTTGAACATTATATTGGCAGGTCGGCAAACCATTAAGTTAACTAAGATTTTTTATACTATCAAGGTTCAAAATTATATATATATAATTTTTTGGATAATATTAACATATCTCTAAGGATATTGCACCAAAACTTGGGGGTTCAATTGAACCCCCAAGTTAAAACGTGGCTCCACCCCTAAAGGTCGGTGATAATCCGATCTCGACATAAAAGTGCTCTCGGGCATGATCTTGGAATAGAATGAAGATAGTTAGGATGGTGAATTACCGATTGATCTCTAGGATGGTGAATTATAGATCTTTGCCTAGATTATTATTTGCAGGAATGTTGAAAATCGATCTCGTTTCATAATAGGATTTAAGCAAGCTATTGCGTCCACTGACATGATTGTGAGGGCGATAGATTATCAATCTGACTTGTCTATACGGTGTTTTGCCGATCTGGCCTGCCAACTGTGTATGAGATGGTGGCTAGCTATAGCTTTAGTTGTAAAGATCGTACAAGATGATTGCTGTAGATGATATAGGAGTTGAAATTGGCTATTAATTGATGTACGTCAATATAGATTGGCAATTTGCTTGCCTGAAGTCTCTTTGATAATGCTAATCATTCAGATTGTTATGTAACCAAAGTGTCTAATTGCAGATTGATATTTGATGAAAGTAGTCCAGGGACATTATCATGTATTCGGAGTCGATTAGATTCATATAAATTGTACCTTTTAACCTGTAGATTGATAACATGTTGATCTCAACTGATATTGTTGACTAAAATCAATGTCCCACTAATAAAAACCAAGTAGGTTGGCCTTGTAATAACCTCCTTTGATGAGGTCGGCCTTATGATGAGGTGGCCTTCTGATGAGCTCAGTTGTTAATCTTCTGATGAGGTTGGTCTTTTGATGACCTCAGCTTTTTGATGAGCTCGGCCTTCTGATGAGCTCAGCTGTCAACTTTCTGATGAGATTAGACTTCTGATCATGACTTTCTCTGATGAAGTCGATATATTGATGATCTTTTCTAATGAGGTCGGCCTTCTGATAAGCTCGATTGCAACTTTCTGATGAGATCGGTCTTTTGATGATCTTGATCTTTTGATGACGTTCACAGTCGAGTTTCACATCAGTATTCTTGTCAATCCGAGAGCTCCTGAGTATGAGTCCCAAGGATATTGGCTGAGGTACGATGGTATGACCCCACAACACAAGCTATTCAAAAATCCTAAATAAGTTTTCTAAATGCTTTGTTAAATCTGATTGTCAAATGACCATAGAATTATAAATCCACTGCTCCAAACATATTTTGGAACTTGATTTTTTTTCAATATATATGTGTGTTCATTCACGAGCTAGCATCACGCATCCATGTGTATATGTGTATGCATATGCATTTTTTGGGTGCAAGTATAGACGTGTACAAGTTTTTTTTTTTTTGAGATTTATACAATTTTTTTTTTTTACCAATGAAGCAAGATATTAGAACTTTAAGAGAGTAAATGCGCCACCAAGTGACATCTAATATATGCGGATTAAAGAATAAGTCACCAAAAATATAAATACCCCATTCATTTGTTTCAATATACCTACACCAAAAGAAGAAGAAGAAGAAGAAGAAAAAAAAACATTTATTCTGCCCTCCTCCCAACAGCTCTCAAGCTAAGATATGATAGCATGAACGGGTTGCATGTGACTTGGCATATTCAGATGTTGTTATGTCTTTGCAGATGCTATCAATTATGCGTGCGTTGGCTCTAATCATTAGCACATGTATATTACACTTAACAACCAATATTTAAGGGACATAATGCACTAGTCCAAATCTTTTCACTTCAATGAGTGCAATACAGAGGGGATAGCATCACCACATGGAAGCTGCAGTAGTCAAGTAAGCTAGATTTATCAGCTATGACATTTTAAGTCTTGGAGTCAATTTACTCTCTCGAATTGCCTGATTTACGAGCAAACAAGTAGGACTTTTAACTTGATATCGACAAAACTAGTGACATAACTAGTGCCCGATGTGCAGCCACACGCGGTGACTCTCCTGGAATGGAGAGGGGTGGCTGATGCATAGATACGTTGAGTTACCATTGTTTTCAACATTTAAACAAAAGTAACGCCATAACATTTCGTAGATCTGGACGGGTCCTGATACCACTATCATTAACAGGGGCATCGGCCCAGTCCTCAATAAAAGTAGAGCTTGGGCCAGAAAAATTCAGCTCCGCGATTCCTCGCAGCTATATCGTCCCACTAATTTCTCAACACGTGCACGTGCTAGGATGTTCAAGACGAATCTGATCCCCTCCCCAAAATATCGTCGGAGCACGGGTGCCCCCTTGCGCACCGCATGGTACGATTCTATACGGATATCGCCACCTATCCGCATCCCAAATATCCACCCAAAAATTTCTTCATCCACCTATGGCCCCACCTCCCCCACCCCCGACCCACTCATCTCCCATCCCGCATTCCTCTCTCTCTCTCTCTCTCTTTCTTTTTTTAAAAAAAAATAAATAAATAAATAAAAAAATAATAAAAAAAATCTAATCATACTTCAACCATCGAGATCTTCTTCGGCTCCACACATTGAGCATTCGGTCCCGCACGCCCGCACATTTTGAACCCGAAAAATCCCCGTGAAAGTGAAGGGCCCGTTCCGCCTGTGCTACCACCCGACCGGCTCCTCATTCCCCTCTATCTCCGCTCTTTTGTCACCGTTTACCCACTCGCATCTCCCTTACCTCATCTCCTACGGCTCTACTCTTGGCCTTTCCTTTTCTCTGTTTTTTTTTTGAAAGAGGCCTTTCCTCCTATAAACCAACCTCTCAATCCTCCTCCAACCATTTGATAAGCTAAGCTTTTAACAATGCCGTCGTACAGCCCTCAGTCTTCCTCCTCCAGCTACAACCCTCAGAAGAGGGACTTCAACACCCTCCTCGACGCCGCCCGCCCCTTCCTCCGTGAGCAGCTCGAGTTGGTCGACCCCGCCCTCCCCTCCCTCATCACCGTCGTCCGTTCGGTTGGCGCCGGGGAGTGCTTCCACAAGCATGGCTCTTTTCTCTCCCACCTCACCGATGTCTACCGCATCCTCAAGCTCTGGTGCGCCCCCGACCCCGTCGCCCGCTGCGGCCTCCTCCACTCCGCCTACTCCAACTCCTACGTCAACCTCGCCATCTTCGACGCCGGCACCAGCCGTGACTACGTCCGCAGCCTCGTCGGTGCACCGGCTGAGCGCCTCATCCACCTCTTTTGCATCGTTCCACGCCAAACCCTCATCTTGGATGACCTCATCTTCCACTACTCCGACGCCGAGCTCGTCGAACACCTTGCCCTCTCCGAAGCCTCTCTCCGAGAGGCAAAGGAGAATGGTGTATTCAACTCCTCGGCGCCATGGCGGAGAAAGCTCCAGTCGCTCCTCCCGGCAGGAGGGATCACGGTGAGGCACATCAAGACCGGGGAGGATGTGGCGGTGTCGAGGAGAATGATGGCTATCTTCCTTGTGATGTCCATCGCCGACTTCAGCGATCAGTATTTCGACTACCAAGATAAGATGTTCGACAACGACGATGGGCGGCTCGAGTACAAGGGGAACAATTGGACCGTTCTGTGGCCTGGAACTGGGAAGCCAGGCTTGTGGATGAATTTGAATTCAAAGATGGGTGCCTTGTACGCTCTTATACTGAGGGAGGAGGAGATCTACTTGGAGGAGAGAAAGAGAGCAGGAGGGGGAAGTGAATGTGATAGAGATGAGGAGATTGAGTTGGTGATCCCACCGGTTTTTGATAACTGCACCAAGGTGTTGGATGCCCAGGAGCAGATCGTTGCAAGGGACTTGTACTGGGAGGCTGTTTGTGGTGATTGGGAGAAGGATGGGAAGTGGGAGAGGGCGGAGGAGCTGCTGCTGGGAAGCTGTGAGAAGAACCCATTTGTTGGGGAGCCTCATCTGGTGCTGGCTCAAGTTTATTTGAACTTGGAGAGGTATGAGGAAGCTGAGAGGGAGGCAGAAAGGGGGCTGAGGCTGATAATAGAGTGGGGGAGCAGCTGGGACAAGAGGATGACCTGGGAGGGCTGGGTGGCCTGGGGAAGGGTGATGCTTGCGAAGGCAAAGGAGAAGGCATGGCCCCAAGCAGCATGGGGGATCATCAATCTTGGACTCGTGAGGTAAGACCGGTTCAGATATTCTCCGCTGTGCTTGGTAAAATAAAGCTTGTTATAAGAAACAAGTTTGTGCCCACGGTGCCCTAGTAAAATAAAGCTCGTGGAAACTTGTCTGTGTAATCAAAATTAGATATCCAAAAATCTGCAACTCTGATAAGATTAGCAATGCAAAGGCAGTAGTGATAATAAAGTTAAGAGTAATTAGTTCAAATCCTTGGCCTAATTAATTAAAAGGTACACTATGTTGGCCACTTTCAGTGAGACAGAAAATATAGACGATGTGAGAGAAATTTTTGTGGGGTTTATGTGAAATAGAACAGCTTAGGCCTCTTCTTATATCTCTCCGCCGTCTGACCTATTAGATATGTGGATGTGCCAGTTTGGAAACCAAGCAGTGATGGGCTTCTCAGCGTGGTCTCTTACTATAAGTTTCTCAATTATGGAGGTTTGAAGTGGAGATTGCATAATCTAGCTAGTCTGAAAGCAAAGGCATCGGAAAAGATCAAAGTATTCGTATGGCTAGCTCTCAAGAATAAGTTGCACACTGGTGAGTTTCTTGCTAGAAAATATTTGAAAATCTCTTCGGACTGCTCTCTTTATGGTGTTTGGGAAGAGACAGTCTCCCATCCATTCATTAGGTGATCTTTTGGCCAAGCATGCTGATTTCTTATTCTTTCACACTAAAATGCTTGAGATATGCCTCCCAATTTTTAAATCTTTGGACTACATGGAGGAAGAGATTCATTCATCCCAACTGCCGAAAGGGATGGATCGAACTAGCCAACTCCTTCATATGGCACGAGTGAAACTCTAGAATATTCTTGAAAATGGTAGCTTCAGAAATACATAAGGCTTTGCGTGCATTTTCTTATTAGGTAATCTATGTTCAGAAAATGCTTTAGATAGCCATAAAGCTATTTTGAGCGAGTTATTTCTCTTGCTGTAATTATATCCTTTCTTTTGTACCTTCCTATTCTTGATCCATCTATAAATTTCTTCCGTTGATACGGTCTGGGGGGAGTTTCTCACTTCCCCCAATCTTACTCATCTGCCTCTCTCCCCACTGGGACCACTCTCGGTTCATTCAAACCTCCTAGCACCTTCAATTTAAAAAAGCCTCGACGTCAGCTTATCTGTTTTTTTATTCCCCATCGCCTTTTTGTAAGCTACTCTGTCTTCACCTCACAAGGCAAAAGAGTTCCATCAATGGCTCCTACACCTGCTAGTCATCCGACCAAGAGAGAAGCTTCTTCCTGCACCATTCTCGATGCAACTCGCCTCTTCCTGACAAGCTTTGGTGGTTCCGAGAGAGAGAGAGATCTTACTGCGAACCTCCTCATCAATTTGAATTGTTCTCCGCCAGACCCTCGTCTACAGCAGCCTTCTATCGTGCTATATAGTATGATGCTAAGATCATCAAGCACCTTGCCTCTCTCAAGTGTCCCTCTCAAAGACAAAGGAGAGAAGCATATTCGATGGTTCTGAGCCGTGGCAGAGGAAGCTCCAGTAAATGCTTCCAGTAGAAAGGATCGACGTGAAGCACATTAGAACTGGGGAGGTTATCACAGTTTCGACGTGAAGCACATTAGTGTCAATGGTCGCCTCTAGCGATCAGGAGTTCGATTACCAAGATAAGCTGTTCGACAATAGTGATGGCCGGCAAGAATTCCAAGGAGGCAGTTGGAGACTGCATTGCGCCTGGCACCGGGAAGCCAGGCTGGTGGATGAATTCGATATCAAGGATGGGTGCGCTGTACGCACTGATAGTGAGGGAGGAGGAATTATACTTGGAGGAGATGAAGAGAGGAGGAGAAGTGAAGGTGATAAAGATACGAGGATATTGAGCTGGTGATCCCACCAGTACTATCTGATTACTGCACCAAGGTATTGGATGCAAACGAGCAGATCCCACCAGTACTATCTGATTACTGCACCAAGGTATTGGATGCAAACGAGCAGATATTTGCAAGGGACTTGTACATGGGAAGCTATTTATAGTGATGGGGGGAAGGAATTAACGATGATGGATGAGGGTGGAGGAGCTGTTGTTGGTAAGCTGTGATAAGAACCCATATGTGGGAGAGCCACACCTGGTGCTGGACCACGTATGTATGAATTTAAAGAGGCATGAGGAGGCTGACAAGGAGGTGGAGAAAGGGCTGAAGCTGATATTGGAGTGGGGGTGCAGCCGGGACAAGAGGATGGGCTGGGAGGGGTGGGTGGCTTGGGGGAGGGTGATGTTGGCAAAGGCAAAGGGGAACACATGGCCTCAGACTGCATGGGGGATCATCAATCTGGGACTCGTTGAGTGAAGCTGGATTTGGTTTGTTTAGGTGTCGACACGTTTGTTTTGAATCTAAATGTTCTGTTTTCCTCTTGTTGCTATGGTGCCTCGAGCTGACATAAAGCTTCTAGGAACTTGTTTGAGCGTGCGGGCCAGATCATCAATCTCCAAGCTGGGTTTGGTTTTTGTAGATGTTGTGTTCACCATTCATGCTAGGTTTGGTTTAATCGTGGTTTTCTATTCTCGTTTTGTTGCTTTTGTGCCTCAAGTGAAAAAAAAGATTCCAACTTATTAGAACTATGCGCGCGTGGCAGAGCAACGAAGACAAGCATGTCAGGGCGTTTAGGGAACGCCAAACCGTCCATGATCTTATTTTTATTTGATAACTACTTTCATGTATTAAGATTTAAATATAAACAAGCATTTGATGCAAAATTATGCACATTATATCATGTTAGATTAAAAGAACTATAATTAGACAATATACATCACTATAATTATGATACAAATTATTTTATACTTCTACCTGCGATCGGTCAACTTCCATTACAAATTATTTTATACTTCTACCTGCGATCGGTCAACTTCCATCCATGTTAAAATGCTCCCATCTTTGTTTCCTCCTGGGATGGTGCTTTCCATGAAAAGCTTTAGAAATAGATACCGGATCTTCTATGGTGCATCTTTCATATGGTAGAGAGGTAGATGCTCAAATCATCATTAACTTGCTCATCTTGAAAACAGGACTTTCGCACAATCTTCCTACCATGCGTATTTGGCAACTGCGCACACGTTTGGCACCCCAATATAATGCCTACAAGATGGGCAAGAATTCTCCATTTCCGAGATGGGTGATGTGGTGGTGATCAAGGGGTATCACGAAGGATAGAAATGACTTCTCTTTGAACAAAATATACCAACTAATATCACCTTTGCTCAATGTAGAAAATTAACTGCAATGGTGGGTAGAGATATAGAAGCAGAAGTGCATTTCCAACGAAGGTCATGGCCGTCACTCGTTTCCCTCATGTAATCGAAGCAATCCATTCGCACGCGGAACTACTAATTTAAGAAAAATACTTTGCTCATGGTGAGTCTGGAAGCTACCCGCGATGATTAGCTCATGTATAGGCCAACACAAAAAAAGAAAAAAAAATTTATTTGGACTCGTGCACGAGTCAATCACCATAGACATCGCTATGATGGATTTAAGACTTTAACTCCTAACAAGACAGACATAATTAATATTTCTTTAATAGTACAATCAAATAAATTTACAATTCTAAATTTACAAACAAACAAGGATTAGATTTTATTTTACCACAACCGTAAAGGAACTAAGGTGAACATTGGAAGTGTAATAGTAAACAAAGAACTAAAACTACATGTACTTCCTGATTACATGAATCCAAACACACCCTTTGTATCGCTAAATTGCAGCATTCATTGCATTAGACCATGAAAAATCATAGTAATTGGCCTTTTGGCCCGAACTGTTTGAGCACATACTCCTGGTGAATCAATTAGCAGTCAACTTGACCCATTACCAAATCAAGCCGAGCACCATTACATATTGATATTATTCAAATTCTAGTCATATGGATCAAAATGTGATTTAAACATGGAATCTCCGGTGCCAAACACTAGAATTTTGCCAAAATTCAAAATTTTGATTTTAACGGATGGAATATTGAATACATGGATAATGAAATTGCATGAGTAATCCATTAATTATCTTAAAGATGACACAAAAGGTATTGAGTAAAGATTCAATATCAAGCAAAAAAAAAAAAAAAAATTTCTTGTTCTTTTTTATGAATTTTTTTTCCATTCCAAATTTATTACATTGGTGACAAATAAGAGTTACAATTTTAAAATATATAATTTCTTGAAATGTTGGACGAAACTAAACATAGACTATTGAGAATCTTTATTTAAAACTTAAATTATAAAACCATTAAAAATAATAAGTAAGAAAAAAACTAGGTAAAAAACATAAAAATATCCCTCAAAACATAGAAAAAATTTGCTATTCCTAATTGAATTTGGTTCCCATATACTCCTATAATTCTATATTATAAATACATCTCCATCAAAATATTGAAAAAAATAAAATGATTAGTGTTGGTGCAGAAATCCGTCGCCGCCGGAGGTCGCCGCAATCGAGCCCGCTGGGCGCCGCCGGAGACCTGCAAAACGAAGTCCCGTCCGGAACCGGTGGGGTGGTGGCTCCGGCAGGACCCTCCGACGGTCAAGTTAGTTTCTGGCCAACAGTAATGGAGTGCTCGGAATGAGTTCCGGAGCTTAGAGATGAGGAGGAGAGCTTAGAGAGTCGAGAGTTCAGAGAGCTCAGCCTTAGCGTGTCGGGAGGGTCCTTTACATAGTGGAGCTTGATGGTGACAACTGCAGCCGCATGCTGGCGGGCCGCTCGAGGTTCGGCGGAGTCAGTCTCACGGGATGGTGCCGTGTGCGGCGGATTGAGGGTGACAGCCATCGCCGCCTGACAGTGGGTCGCTATCGCCCGCGGCGGACTGACTGATGGTGCGGCGGACTGACTAATGGTGATGGTTGCAGAGCTTGCCGAATGAAGGGTTGAAGGCCTTCGTCGTGTGCCCATTTCGGAGGAGTTCGGGCTCCTGAAGAGGAAGATAGGAGGGAGTTCGGCTCCCATAGGCGTCTGGCAAGAGGTATGCAGCTAAGGCTCGTCCGCAGAAGAGTTCGGCTGCTGAGAAGCCCAGCTCGGCCGTTTGGGGTTCGGCCGGCTGTTGGACTTGGGCTGAGGCTTGGACACTTGAGAGTTCGGTAGGAGCTCGGTCGAGAAGTTCGGATGAGGGCGACCGCTGAGGAGTTCGGCCCAGTGACGACTGCTGAGGAGTTCGGGCTCCTAAGTGACGACTGCGAGGAGTTCGGGCTCCTGAGTGACGACCGCTTGGGGATTCCACTAAAGCCCGTCCGCTGAGGAGTTCGGCCGCTGAGAGGACTTCATTGAAGCTCGGCCGCTTGGAGTCGGTCCGAAGGAGTTCGGCCGCTGAGAGGACTTCATTGAAGCTCAGCCGCTTGGAGTCGGTCCGAAGGAGTTCGGCCGTGGGAAGTCCGAGGAGTTCGCGCATGGAGTCTGGTCCGAAGGAGTTCGGCCGCTGAGAGGACTTCATTGAAGCTCGGTCGCTTGGAAGTCGGTCCGAAGGAGTTCGGCCGTGGGAAGTCCGAAGGAGTTCGGCCGCATGGAGTCGGTCCGAAGGAGTTCGGCCTGAGTGGGAAGTCCGAAGGAGTTCGGCCGCATGGAGTCGGTCCGAAGGAGTTCGGCCGCTGAGAGACTTCATTGAAGCTCGCGCTTGGAGTCCGGTCGAAGAGTTCGGCCGTGGGAAGTCCGAAGGAGTCGGCCGCATGGAGTCGTCCGAAGGAGTTCGGCCGAGGAAGCATGGCATTTCGGCCGACATTGGAGTCGGTCCGAAAGGAGTTCGGCGCATGGAGTCGGTCGAAGGACGGCGTGGAGACCGGAGTTCGAGCCGCCTGGAGTCGGTCTGAGGGGTTCGGGCGCCTGGCGATCGTGAATCGGTCCGAGCCGGGAGAGTCCCGAACGGGCGTTCTCCGAAGAAGTCCTGGGCTCGTCCGAGGAGCTGGCGAGGAAGTCGGCTGGCGGTGGGATTGGCCGGAGCCTGGCGATGGGATTCGGCAAGCAGGTGTTCGGCCGGACCTTGGCGGGGGAGTTCGGCCTCTAGTTCAGGCGGCAGTCGCGGAGTTCGGCCCGTGGTAGGGCTTGCGCCTGCGCTAGCTCTCAGCACAGGCTGAGTCGGGCCGGGCTTCGGAAGAGGAGCGGGGATTTATCCCCAACAGTAGCCCCCCACTCCCGAGTTCAAAAATTGAAGGAAGGGAGTACCAAAACAGGCGACTGCCGGAAGTCTTCTTCCAGGCTCCGCATTTGTTGCAGCTGAAGCTCGGGGGAGGTCTCATCTCCAGCCAATGTTGACGCTGAAGTTGAGGCTGAGGCTTGGGGGAGACCTCATCTTCAGTCGATGTTTGGAGTTGAAATGGACTCGTTTCCAGCTAAAGTCGATGAAGCTGATGTTGAGGCCGAAGTAAATCTCGCCTCCTACGGTCGAGGTCGGATTTGATTCCTCGGGGCGACATTGTCTTCATCAGTTGAAGTCGACTCGAGGGAGACCTCCTCTCTTGCAGCCGAGGTTGAAGTGCAGCGGTCGGGGAGTCTTCTCCTGCAGCGAGCTCTTCGGGGGAGATCTCGTTCTAGCCGGGTTGGTGCTCGTTAGGACGAGGTTCTCCCTGTTCCTAACCGAGGGTTATCACTGTCGCTCGGGAGAGATCTTATCTCTAGCCGAGTGTCAACGTCGCTCGGAAGAGATCTTATCTAGCCGAGGTTGATGTGCGCACCGGGGAGATCTTATCTCCTGCGGCCGAGCTTCTCTCGAGGGAGATCTTATCTCTTGCAGCCGAGGTCGCTCTCGCGTTAGGACGAGGTTCTCCTCCTGTTCCTAACCGAGATTGTTCACGGTCACTCGGAGAGATCTTATCTCTAGCCGAGGTTTACGGTCATCGGAGGAGTCTTATCGCGCTCGGGGAGATCTTATCTCCTGGCCGGAGCTTCTCTCGGGGGAGATCTTATCTCCTGCAGCGAGGTGCGCTCTCTTTCGCGTTAGGACGAGGTTCTCTCCTTTCCTAACCGAGATTGTTCACGGTCGCTCGGGAGAGATCTTATCTCTAGCCGAGGTTGTCAAACGCGGCGCTTCGGGGAGATCTTATCTCCTGGCCGAGCTTCTCGGGGAGATTTATTTCCTGCGCCGAGGCGCTCTCGGTAGGAGGTTTTTCTCTGTTCCTAACCGAGATTGTTCACGGTCGCTCGGGAAGATCTTATCTTAGCCGAGGTTGTCAACGTCGCTCGGGAGAGATCTTTCTCTAGCCGAGGTTGTGCTCGTGTTAGGACGAGGTTCTCCTCCTGTTCCTAAACCGAGGTTGTTCACGGTCGCTCAGGAGAGATCTTATCTCTAGCGAGGTTGATTCGGTCGCTCGGGAGAGATCTTATCTCTAGCCGAGGTTGGTGCTCGTGTTAGGACGAGGTTCTCTCCTGTTCCTAACGAGGTTGTTCCGGTCGCTCGGAAGAGATCTTATCTCTAGTCGAGGTTGAAGTGCGCGCTCGGGGGAGATCTTATCTCCTGCAAGCCGAGCTTCACTCGGGGGAGATCTTATCTCCTGCGGCCGAGTGCGCGCTCGGGGGAGATCTTATCTCCTGCGACGAGACTTATTGCTCGCGTTAGGACAGAGGTTCTCTCCTGTTCCTAACGCGATTGGCTGCTCTTTCCCTGTCACTATATGGTTTTCGCATCCAGGAATAATATTATCGAAAGAAAGAAATTTTATTGAAAGGAAGTTACTAGTAGCGCATCCCCAAATTCTGTATTTCAAGATCGTGATAACGTTGTTCCTCCGCATTTCTTCGGCAATAAGTTCCGGGGTGGACGACCTCCTCTATTACATGCTGGCCTCCTCAATTTGGAGCATGCTTCTCTTGACTTTGTCGCTGGGAGACGACGAATCACCGATGCAGCTAGATCCTAGCTCCTCCCCGGGGTGGCAATGTGAACGACGCCGTAAGGTGGCCGACCTTCTTGTCAGTCTCTGGCTTACGGCAGCGCCCTTAGCCGATCTTTTTCCTGCTTCAGGCCGGTACGTCGGAGGAATTTATCCCAGCCGTCCCGTTCTGACGAGCTCCTTCAATTTCGTCTCGGAGCTGGATGCATCCCTCCGTGTCGTGGCCGTGGTCGTGATGGTAGAGGCAGTACTTATTTCGATCGCGCTTATTTGGGGGAGATCGTAATCCTTCCGATCTTGGCAGCTGGTTTTTACTTCGGTGAGAATCTGGGTTCGAGGAGCATTGAGGGGGGCATAGCGGCGGAACCTTCCGGGAGGAGGACTTCTTCGCGCCTCTTTATCAGGGCGAGTTCGAGGAGTTCGGGCCCGCCTGCTTTCGTAGGGGGTCTGCGAGTGCAGCCGAACTTCACCCAGCTCTTCCTCGTCCGCCAGCCGGTCCTTTCTGACGAGCTCCTCATCTTTCAATTTGAAGGCTTCTTCCGCACGGGCATATCTCTCGGCTCGAGCCAGCAGGTCGGCGAAGTCCCTGGGATACTTTTTTTCCAGAGAGAACAGTAAGTTATTTTTCTGAAGGCCGCCCTTAAGTGCGGCCATCGCGACAGACTGGTCCAGGTCCCGGACTTCCAATGCCGCGACGTTAAACCGAGTGACGTAAGTCCGGATGGATTCCCCTTGCTTCTGCTTGAACGCTCATCAGGGGAATCTGAACCTCGGCTCGGTCGTCGGCTGCTGATGAAGTGGGCCGCGAACCGACTGCTCATCTGGTCGAAAGAGAAGATCGTGTTTGGCTTCAACGCCGAGTACCAGTTCCTCGCTGCTCCCTTTAAGGTAGATGGGAAGGCTCGGCACAGCATGGCATCTGAAGCGCCGTGAAGCAGCATCATGGCACGGAAGGCCCCCAGGTGATCAACCGGATCAGAAGTTCCATCGTAGCTTTCCAGTTGAGGGAGCTCGAAGTCGGTGGAACAGGTTCTTGCATAATTTGGGGAGAAAAGGGAGGTTCGGCACGGACGCCGGCATGATGAGCCGAGGTGATGCGGCCGAGCTCTTCAATACGCCGGTCCATCTTTCGTAGCCTGCAATCGAGGGCGTCGTCTTGGCTGCTGATCTTCGGATGCTTCTGACTACGAGTGGGAAAGGTCTCCCCCAGAAGATAACAATGATCCGAACATGGATCCCTGGCCCTCGGTTTCCCCTTCTCTGGGGCGACCGGTACGCTGGCCTTGGTACACTTCCTTGAGGCCGATTCCCGACGTCCCAATGGTGGGTTCTCTGGTGGAGTCGCCACCGAGGGCTGCTGTATAGCCTGCAATGCCTCCGTGAGGCCACGGACCTATCGGACAAGTAGGTCGAACTGCTTCACATCCACCGCACGTACAGGTGGAACCTGAGCTGCCGGGGCGGAGCAGGGAGCGGACGGACCCGAACGGGATCGGGCCGCGGAGGCTGCCGACCTCCGGGTCGAGGCTCTTCTGGGGGGCATTTTTCTTTCCAGAAAAGGAATCCTGAAGAGGGAGAAGAGAGATCCGGAGCAGGGGAAGGAAATCGTCGCCGAGCACTCCTTTAAAAACAAGAGAACCTCGAAGGTTCAGGCCCTCCTTCTAGCGCCAATCTGTTGGTGCAGAAATCCGTCGCCGCCGGAGGTCGCCGCAATCGAGGCCGCTAGGCGCCGCCGGGGACCTGCAAAACGAAAGTCCGTCCGGAACCGGTGGGTGGGGTGGTGGCTCCGGCAGGACCCTCCGACGGTCAAGTTAGTTTTCGGCCAACAGTAATGGAGTGCTCGGAATGAGTTCCGGAGCTTAGAGATGAGGAGGAGAGCTTAGAGAGTCGAGAGTTCAGAGAGCTCAGCCTTAGCGTGTCGGGAGGGTCCTTTACATAGTGGAGCTTGATGGTGACAACTGCAGCCGCATGCTGGCGGGCCGCTCGAGGTTCGGCGGAGTCAGTCTCACGGGATGGTGCCGTGTGCGGCGGATTGAGGGTGACAGCCATCGCCGCCTGACAGTGGGTCGCTATCGCCCGCGGCGGACTGGACTGATGGTACTGCGGCGGACTGATGGTGATGGTTGCAGAGCTTGCCGAATGAAGGGTTGAAGGGTCCTTCGTCGTGTGCCCATTTTCGGAGGAGTTCGGGCTCCTGAAGAGGAAGATAGGAGGGAGTTCGGCTCCCATAGGCGTCTGGCAAGAGGTATGCAGCTAAAGGCTCGTCCGCAGAAGAGTTTGGGCTGCTGAGAAGCCGCAGCTCGGCCGTTTGGGGTTCGGCCGGCTGTTGGACTTGGGCTGAGGCTTGGACACTTGAGAGGTTCGGTAGGAGCTCGGTCGACCGAAGTTTGATGAGGGCGACCGCTGAGGAGTTCGGCCCAGTGACGACTGCTGAGGAGTTCGGGCTCCTAAGTGACGACTGCTGAGTTCGGGCGACCGCTTGGGGATTCCACTAAAGCCGTCCGCTGAGGAGTTCGGCCGCTGAGAGGACTTCATTGAAGCTCGGCCGCTTGGAGTCGGTCCGAAGGAGAGTTCATTGGCCGCTGGAGTTCGGACTTCGGCCGCAAGCGAAGGGACTTCATTGAAGGGTCGCTTGGAGTCGGTCCGAAGGAGTTCGGCCGTGGAAGTCCGAAGGAGTTCAGGCCGTGGAGTCGGTCCGAAGGAGTTCGGCCGTGGGAAGTCCGAAGGAGTTCGCTGGAGTCGGTCCGAAGGAGTTCGGCCGCTGGAGGACTTCATTGAAGCTCGGTCGCTTGGAGTCGGTCGAAGGAGTTCGGCGTGGGAGTCCGAAGGAGTTCGGACCCGAAGGAGTTCGGATGATGGAGTCGGTCCGAAGGAGTTCGGGCCGCCTGGTCCGAAGGAGTTCGACCGTGGGAAGTCCGAAGGAGTTCGACCGCCTGGAGTCGGTCCGAAGGGGTTCGGCCGCCTGGGCTCGCCTGGAGTCGGTCCGAAAGGAAAACCCGGGAGGAGTTCGGGTGGCCGAACGGGCGTCTGGGAGGAGTCCGTCTCCCGAAAAAGTCCTGCCGCTTGGAGTCCGAGGAGCACGGCCGTCAGGAAGTTCGACTGGCGGTGGGAGTTCGGCCCGGAGCCTGGCGATGGGGAGTTCGGCAGCAAGGTAGTTCGGCCCGGACCTTGGCGCAGGGGAGTTCGGCCTCTAGGCAGTTCGGCCCGGACCTTGGTGCAGGGGCGTTCGGCCTCTAGGCAGTTCGGCCCGGACCTTGGTGCAGGGGAGTTCGGCCTCTAGGCAGTTCGGCCCGGACCTTGGTGCAGGGGAGTTCGGCCGTGGTAGGGGCTCGGCCTGGCGCCTGGCGCTAAAGCTCTTCAGCGGCTACTGGTTACATTGGGCTGAGCGTCGGGCCGGGCTTCGGCAGGAGCGGAATTTATCCCCAATAATTAGCAAGAAATGAGAATGATCTTCTAGTATTTCTTGTGTCGTATGACCGGATGCTTCTCAACATGTTGTCCAAAGCCTAAGGATATAAAACCAAGATTTGGATAGGACGAAGGATATGGATATGAAAAGAAATGATTTGATCTAAAGTTATTGAGCAAAAGGTTCAGATTTAAGTGAACATTACTTTCTTCATGCATCACATGTACTATTTTATTCTTTAAATAGAGATTTACATTATAATTATGCTCTACTAAGTAATGATAGAAAAATTTTAATATTCCGATAGATGAGCAAGATGCTTAGAATTACAAGCAATTCGAAAACCATAAATAATTATTTGAAAACACTTTATATAAGATTTTTGAAGTGCTTTGTTAAATCTGATTGTCAAATGCCCAAATATCTAGTAAATCCAATGCTTCAAATATATATAGAAACCTAATGTTTTACAATAATGTTTGCACATGTTTATGGTTGTACACATGCGTATAGGATACGATACGTACCCATCTATTTATTTCCATATAACCATATGAAAAAAAAATCATTTATTTTGCCCTCTTCCTCCTCCAACAACCATCAAGCTAAGGAGTAATTCTTTCTACACTGCTTGCGGTAAAGAAAAAATGACGTGGAGTGTACCGCATGACTCTATTAGGACAGGTAGCATGCTTTTCAATGGATATTTAATATTTCATAGCATTTGAATTTTTGAATAACGAGAATACTTTTTTTCAAAAATTATGACACTCGTTCATAAAAATTATGATATTTCTTCATAAAAATATGACACCCCTATAGAAAATATAGTTTTATAAAAAAATATCATAATTTTGTGAAGATGTATTATAATTTTTGTAAATGGATCTCATAATTTTTGTGAAGGAATGTCATAATATTTTTTTCACACATATTTAATATTTTTTTCTTTTTTCACCCTATTATGACACTCCATCACAAAAATTATGATATTTCTTCATAAAATTATGACATCCCTACAGAAAATATAGTTTTATGAAGGTATATCATAATTTTGTAAAGGTTGTTATAATATTTTTTTTCATACATATTCATTATTTTTTTTCACCATATTATAACATCCCTTCATAAAAATTATGATATTCATTCACAAAAATTATGACATCCTAAATAAAATATTATATTTTCTGCAGAAATATCATAATTTTTATGAATGTGTCATAATTTTTTTGAATAGATGTCATAATATGGCATTGAGGCAAAAAATAATAAATATATTTTTTTAAAAAAATTATGATATTCCTCCACAAAAATTATAATATCTATTTACAAAAATTATGACATCTTACATCATAAAAATTATGACATCCTATATGAAATGCTATTTTTTCTACAGGACGTTATAATTTTTATGAAAGAATGTTATAATTTTTGTGAATGAGTATCATAATTTTTGAAAAATAGATATTTTTGTCATTCAAAATTTCAAGCACTGCAGGGTATTAAATATGCATTAAAAAGTGAGGATTACGTATTAGAATGGAATAATTCGGTACACTCTACGCCATTTTTTCTACACCACAAGTTGTGTAGAAAAAATTACTCTCAAGCTAAGATATCATGATATGAACAACTCGCATGTGACTTAATATATTCAAATATTATTATGTCTTTACAAATGTTATCAATTATGTATGTTGGATCTAATCATCGGCACATGTATATTATATCTAATAGCTTATATATATATATATATATATATATATATATATATATATATATATATATATATATATTAAAATAGAGATTTCTATATTAACAGAGTCTTCGTTTGACACTATTTCTATCCCGAGCTCTTCTTTGATGAAGACGCTGATGGTGTGGTGGAAATCCTAGGTGAAGTTCTCAATCTTGGACATCTTGAGGAAGAAGAGTTTGGAGTTGGAGGAGATGGTGGTGAAGGAGGTCTCCTGGCCAAAGGACTTGACGAGGCCCATGGCAATAGTGGTCTTGTTGATGCCGGGCTGGCCAACGAGGAGGATGGCACAACTGGCCAACTTGCCCTCATGGATGAGCTAGAGGATAAGGCTAGTGGCCTTACGAGCGGACTGTTGGCTGACCATGCATTTGGAGATGGTGCAGGCCTCCAGAGTCGAGGTCTAGGCCACAGACGTGCAAGTAGGTGCTGATACGCTTGATATGGATGAGGTCCTGGCTCTTTGAGAGCATCTTCAATTCTACCATAGAAGCAGAAAGGAAGAAAAGAGAGCGAGCTCCGAAGACAGAGAGCAAAGTAGTAGAAACCTTGGGTGAGGGCCTTGGTCTTGAACATCTCAAGGGAAGAGCTGAGAATCGAAGATGGTGGCAAAGGAGGTCTTCTGGCCAAGGGACTTGGTGAGGCCCATGGCAATGTTGGTCTTTCCGATACTGGACTGGCTAGCCAGGAGGATGGTGTGATCGGCGGTCTTGCGTACGGACTGTTGGCCAATCATGCCCTCAAAAATGGCATGGGCCTCTAGAGTGAAGTCGAGGCCCAAGTTGTGGATGTGCAAATAGATGCCGATATGCTCAATTCGGATGAGGCCCTGACTCTTCGAGAGCCTCTTGAGCTCCACCATGACAGTGGAAAGGGAGAAAAAAAAGTGAGCTTTGGAGGTAAAGAGCAAAGTTGAGAAGAATGGAGAGCCTTTGGAGCTCCGCCATGGTAGCAGAAAAGAAGAAAAAAAGCAAGCTTCGAAGGCGAAGAGGAAAGGAAAAAAGAATGAATGCTAATACAAAAAGAGGACGAATGTTTTAGGTGGAGCTAGATGGCAAGAAGCCTATAGAAAATCCTAAATTTAGAAAAAAAATAAAATAGCTAATAATCTACGCTATGTACAAATTTTTTTTTATTATTTTAATTATTTTTAAAATGTATATAGAATAGATATTGATAAATTAATAAAATAAAATATTTTTTCAAGAAAAAGATCACATGCATAGCATGGGTTACAAGCTAGTGTATATTATATTTTGGAAATCAACTATTACTTAACAACCAATATTTAAGGGACATAATGCACCTATCCAAACTATTTCATTCCAATGAGTGCGATGCATAGGGCATAGCATCATCACCCTGCTTACTATACATAAGAAGCTGAGGTAGTCAACTAAGCTAGATTTATCACCTATGACATTTTAATTCTTTGAGTCATTCACTCTCTCGAATTGCCTGAGTTACGAGCAAACAAATAGAACTTTTAACTTGATATCAACAAAACTAGTGGCATAACTAGTGCCAGATGTGTAGCCACATACGGTGACTTTGCAAAAGATTTGGTCGGGCAAAAAGAAGGGTGGCTGATGGATAGACAGGTAGAGCCAATATTATCTGCACAATTTAAATAAAATAACACCATAACGTTTCTTAGATCTGGACATGTCCTGATACCACTATTTGATACGAGATCAGACTAACTAATCTAGATCTAACTAACAGCTAATAAAATTAGTAATCAAAATTAATAAAATAATTAAAATATAAAAATAATTAAATTTATAGTATGCCAAGAAGTTCATTCATGATTAAAGTTTGATTTAGGATGGCATGCATAGTTAAGAAGTTTGAAAATAAGGCAATTGGCCATTACGGAACGACTGCTCGCCTAGGATTAAATAACTCAAATAATTTAAATTTAAATAAATTAAAAATAAATAATTAGTATAAAAAAATTTAAATAATATTAATTTAAAAATCATAAAATATTTTTTAAAGTATTCTCTTATTGTATGGAATATCTTAATTTCTGGACAAATAAGATCAAACCGAAGATGATGAGAGGACCAGCTACTGAATTACAGCAAGAAGGACCAAAAATTTTCGGATCTGAATCATCCGAAATAAAAAAGGTAAGCATAAATATAGAAAGAAACATCCAAATATATTGAAAATTTAAAATAATCTCAAAATGTGAAAGTTGGCATAGGATACCGTATTTGCTTTAAAATCCATGCCGCTTTTCACGTTCGTGCAAACGGGAGAGGTTTCCAAAGAGAGGAAATCGAGGGCGGTTTCCAAACAAGGTGGCTGGATGGGGCTTGACGATGGCCCGGAATGGGTCATCGATTCACTGGCGGCAGTAGAGGGTGCTGGTGATGTCGTCGGGAACGAGGCCAGCTGGGGTCGCCGGTGTCAGCGGTGCGCCAATGGTGGTTGAGTCACAGGCGTCGTCGTCGGGTGATGGGGCCAACCACAGGTGGGGATGCTGTTGGTGTGGTCGTTTCGATCATGGGAGGAGGGAAGAGGACGGTCGGTGGAGTCGACGGAGGGGTTTGGGAGGAATCGAAAAGAGGGTTTTGTGAAACCCTCTTGGCCGATGGATTTGAGGGTGTTGGCTTCACCAATGGGTTACGGTAGTAGCAACAAAGGGTGATGTGGTCGTCGGCGATCGGGAAGATGCCCGACAATGGTCGGATTCAGCATGGAAAAATGGGCGGTGGGGCGACCGATTGTTGGTGTCGGGAGCAGAGGATGTTGGGGAAGTCGGAGGTTGTATCGAGGGATTGGCGGTGGTGAGAAGAGGCGAATGCGGTGGTAGGAGGTGGCTGGATGTTGTCTAGTGGAGGTGGAAAGTCGTTCGACCGGTTAGGAAAGCTTAGACTATGGCAGGGTTTAGGGATGCTAGAACAGGGGAGGAGTTTCGAGTCTTTGTAGCTTGGAAAGGAGGTATTTAGCAAAAAAGGGAAAAAAGAAATAGAGAAAGAAGAAGCTTGAAAGAAGTAGAGAGGGAGTAGTAGAGAAGAAGAAGGAGAAGGGAAGAAGAGTCGGGAGGAAGAAGACACAGGGTTTCTATTCTATCCCATCTTAATTTTTCCTGTTACATAACAACCCGTATATAATGCGCCTTAACAACCTCTAACAAACCTATAAGAAAATAACAAACTCTAATAAACTAAAAATATCCCTAACAAACTGATCCACCTTATGCTTTATGCTTTAAAGTATGAGCATGAGTTTAAAAAACAAAAAAATACACTCAATTCCATACGCCTAGATCATATAAAATAAAATAAAGAAAATGAAGTGCATCAAAAATAATGCTGCTGGGTAATGTTCTCATTAATTTTTTAGGAATGAAAAAATTCAACTCCATTGAGTCAAGTTCTGCACTGCTCTAGAAGTACTTAAAAAGATCTAGGTCTAGCTCATCTCAAGTAATTCAGAAATACTTGAACTCTGGCCTGTCTCGCCAACGAACCAGAAAGCGATGATAGTCTCGACCTCTAGTGGACTTGATCTGCTCATCCAAGATATGATCGATCACAACATGCTTTTCTTTCATCTGTGTGGATACTCAGGAGGAGGGTCACTCTTAAAGAAAGGTACAGGCTCAAATAGATTACTGAATATTAATGTTGGCTCTTTATATTTAATTAGATCCGATACATTGAAAGTTGAACTATTCTCATAGTCAGGATGTAGATCAATAATACACGCATTCGGTCCAACTTTCTTTAAAATCTTGAATGAGCCTACTCCTCGGGTATGTAGCTTCCGAACGGTTCCTAATAGAAATAGTTCAAGTCTGACCCTAATCATGACATAATCATCTTTAGCAAAATCCTTAACTCAATGGTGAGAATCTACTAATTGTTTATATATTTGACTACTTAAATTAATTTTATCACCGATCGTTTTTGGCAGACTCCTAATATGCTCGGCAAAAAATGATGTTGACTCTAAAACTCTAGCATGCACCAGCAATGGAATCAAGTCTACTAGTTTTCTAGGATGATAACCATGCATAACTTCAAAAAGACTCAGACCAATAGACCTATTTACTGAACTATTATATACAAACTCTACTCTAGGTAAAAGTAAATCTTAGTTTCTTATATGCTCTCCTACCAAATATCGAAGTAAATTTTCTAAACTTCTATTTACAACTTCAGTTTGACCATCTAATTATGGATGATATGTAAATAAAAATTTTAATTTTATTTTTATTAAATATTATAAGATTTTCCAAAAGTAACTAATGAATCGAACGTCTCTATTAGATACTATAGATTTTGACAATCTATGCAGCCTAACAATTTCATCAAAATATAAACGAGCAACTCTAAAAGCATCAGAGATCTTGGAACATGAAAGAAAATGAGCCATCTTGGAAAACCTATCTACTACCACGCAAATAGAGTCATTTTTCTTAGTTGTTTGAGGCAATCCTAAAACAAAATCCATACTCACATCTTGCCATGGACAGTCGGGTATAGGTATCAGGATGTACAAACCAGTATTTTATTTTTGATGTTTAGTCACGGCACAAGTTCGGCATCATGCAATAATTCGGACTACATCACGCTTTAAATTAGGCTAGTAAAATTGGGCCTCAAGGGCATCTATGGTTTTATTCCTCCCAAAATGCCCAGATAAATCTTCAGCATGTATTTTCCAAATTAAAAAATCTCTTAGAAAAGTTTGGAGGATACACAGTTTATTATTCTTAAAAAAATAACCGTCCTGAAGGGTATACTCACTAAGCTCTCTAGACGGTTCTCACTTAAGGAAGGAAATAATATTTTTAAAGTCCGTGCACTCATCATACTGTTCTTTTAACTGTTCAAAGTCCATAACTTTCATACTTACTATCGATATATAAGAGGACTATCCTACGAGAGAATGCATCAGCAGCTTTATTATCTATGCCTGCTTTGTATCTTATCATAAAGATATAGGCCTAAAGGAACTCAATCCACTTTCCATATCTCGAATTTAATTTTTTTGGGGAGTTGAGAAACTTGAGGGCCTCATGATCAAAATACATGATAAATTCTTGTGAAAGTAGATAATGCCTCCAAAACTTAAGGACTTAGACCAAGGTGTAGAATTCTTTATCATAGTAGGAATACTTGCGCTTGGAGTCATTTAATTTTTCACTAAAGAAAGCCATAAGATGTCCTTCCTGACTTAGGACTACCAATTTCTACTCCAGATGTGTTACATACAAATTCAAAAATTTTTAAAAAATCTGGTAATCGTAAAATTGGAGCGTGAGTCATTTTTTCTTTTATTTCTTGAAAAGCTCGCTCAGTGGCTTTAGTCCACTCGAAGTCTTCTTTTTGTATATAATTAGTGATTGGGGCTGTGATAGTGCTAAAACCCTTAATGAACCTTTAATAAAAAGTCACGAGACTATAGAAGCTTCGAACTTCATGCACGTTTTGGGGCACATGTCATTCAATTATTATGCAAACTTTTTCAGGATCTACTGACAAGCTATTAGATGTTAATACAAATCCTAAGAAGATTATATGGTTTGTCAAAAAATCATACTTCTTTAGGTTTGCATAGAGATTTTCGGCTCTCAAGGTTGACAAACTTGTTGTAGATGGTCTAAATGGTCTTTTTCTGATTTGGCTATAAATCAGAATATCGTCAAAATACACGACCATAAATGAACCGATGAACAATCATAGTACCTAAGTCATAATCCTTATGAAAGTACTCGGGGTGTTGGTGCAGAATTTAGTTGATACCGGATCGCATTAGAGTGGAGGAGGACGAGATTGCCGTCGGTGACTTACAAAATAAAGTCCCATCTGGAGCCAGTGGGGATGGCTCCGGCAGGACCCTCCGACGGTCAAGTTAGCTTTAGCCAACAGAAATATAGTGTTCAGTGTGGAGTTCGACAGAGTTTTGAGGAAGAGAGAAGAGCTTAGAATCTGGTATAAGCATATCTGGAGGGGTTTTTTTTATAGACGGAGCTTGTTGTAACTATCTTGATTAATGACTGTCGTAACCATTCTGATCAATGTCGATCGTTATTGATTTGATAAATACCGATCGTATTGTCTTGATAAATGACAATCATTATTGTCGTGTAACCGTTCAGTAGTGGGATCGCCTGTAGGAATCCATCAACAGTCTGTAAGAAGTTCGACTTTCATAGAAGTTCGACTGGAGGAGGAGTTCGACCGTTGAGAAGTTCGACCGCTAATGAGTTCGACCGCTGAGAAGTTCGATCGCTGAAAAGTTCGATCGAAACTCGTCCGCTAATGAGTTCGACCGCTGAGAAATTTGGTCGCTGAGGCTTTTCTGTGACTACCGGTTGTATTATCCACTGAGCATCCGACTGAACTTCGGTGGGAGCAGAATTTACCCCCAACAATAGTCCTCCCACTTTCGAGTTTGAAATTCGAAAGAAGGAAGTATCAAAACAGACGACTGCCGAAGTTTTTTTTTGGGCTCTGCACCCGTTGAAGTTAAAGCTCGGAGGATCATATCTCCTGCCTCCGAGGTTATCTTGGGAGAGATCTCATCTTCCGCGGTTGAGATTGATACGAGCGCTCGGAGGAGATCTTATTTTCAGCAGTCAAGGTTAGCCCGATCGTTCGGAGGAGATCTCATCTCCTGCAGTTGAGGTTGTCTTGAGAGAGATCTTATCTCCTGCGGTCGAGGTTGGCTCGAAGGAGATCTCATCTTCTATGATCGAGGTTGGCTCGGGGGAGATCTCATCTCCTACGGCAATATCGAGGTTGGCTCGGGGGAGATCTTATCTCCTGCGGCAACGTCGAGATTGGCTTGGAGGAGATCTTATCTCCTACGGTCGAGGTTGGCTCGGGGGAGATCTTATCTCCTACAGTCGAGGTTGGCTCGGAAGAGATTTTATCTTCGACGATTGAGATTGCCTTGGGGGAGATCTTATCTCCTACAGTCGAGATTATCTCGGAGGAGATCTTATCTTCTATGGCCGAGGTTGAAGGACTTCGACTTCATGCAGACCATCTTTTATTTTAGAAATGATTTTTCATTCATCATCAGATCTAATTCTGATCTAATGATATCTAGTTTTTAAATCAATATTTGAAAAGATAGTGGATCCAGACTGTATATCAATCATGTCATCCAACTTAGGGATAGAAAATCAATACTTCATAGTTATTTTATTTATTAGCGGCTATTTATGCACATCCTCCAAGTACCATCTTTTTTTGGGATTGGGAGTACGGAAATTGCACAAGGACTCAAACTTTTCCTCACAAAGTCTTTTTTTAAGAGCTCGAAAACCTGTCATTGTAATTTTGCATGCTCAGTGAGGTTTAAACGATAGTGAGAAAGATTGAAAAGAATGGCTCCTGAAACGAGATCAATAGCATGCTAGACATCCTGCATTGGGGGCAAATGATTCGTGAGATCTTCTGGGAAGATATCTTTGAATTAGTCTAAGAGGATGATCATCTCTTGAGAATATTGGCGTAAAGGAACTGTCTCCACTAGTTTTCTTAACCGCCAAAATTCAAACCAAAGAGCCATCATTCAATTCATTTTCAAACTCTTTAGCATTGATTATGTGAAGGCTTTTCTTTTATTTTTGATCATTTTGATTATTATTTTTAATTTTCTTGGCAGCTCTATAGGGTGAAGGGTATATAGTGATCTTTTTATCCTTGCTCATAAATGTATAGGCATTGGATCGATCATGGAGTGTGGCATCCTGGTCAAAGAGCTATGGTCTGCTAAAGATGATGCTACCAACTTTCATTGGCAACACATCATACTAGATTTTATCTTCATATGACTGAAATTTGATCGGAATCAGACACCTATGTCTAATGGAGATAGATGAAGCATCTACCCAGGTCACATTATATGGATTAGGATGGTCTACGGGTATTAAACCTAGGCATGATATAGCATCAATGGAGATAGTATTGATGTAGCCACCACTATCAATGATTACCTTGCATACTTTATTGCTTTGTCCGATAAAGATTTGAAAGATAGAAATCCTATGCCAATCTTCACTTTCTTTGAGTTGGGTCAGCACACATCTAACCATGCCTAATCGTTTTTCAGATGCAGTCTCAATTTGGATGGTGCCATACTTTTCAAAAGTATCAGCCAATTCTAGGTCTGCAATATAAACTTCTTTCTCAGGGTCATTCTTAGGATTTTTCAATTTCAGATTCTCCTATATGCAGTGCTTTGGATGGGCATTGACTAGCAACATGGCCTAGTCCATTGCACTTGAAGCATTGAATTTTGGAGCTAATCTCTTGGAAAGTTTCTCCGATGACTTCTTTTTCTTTATTATCCTTCTTGGTTGGTAGTATTGCAGATAGGGGATGATTAACTGAAGTCTGACTCACACTAGGTCTCAAACCTAAAATATTTAATCTAGGAGGCTTAGGTCGATGAGTGATCGGCAATCTCTGGAACCTTTCATAGTCTTAGGCTAATTGGTATGCCTACTCAAGATTGTAGACCTCTCGCATAAACAGTTCTCTCTGGATATCTTCTCTTAGGTTAGCTCTAAACTTAGATAGGATGATAGATGGATCCTCGTTCACATTGCAACGCATAAAAAATTCTTCAAATTTTTTAATATAATTATTGACAGATCCGATATCTTGGATCAATCTTTGCCATTGGTCTAGAAGATGCTGTTGATAGGACGCATGAAGATATTTCTTGTGAAGCTTGTCTTTCATCTTATCCCATGTCCTAATAGGTTTTTGTCTCCTATGCATAGTCATTCTTTGAACATTGTGCCAATATAACTTGGCTTGACCTAATAGCCTCATTTGAGTGAACCTGATTTTTCGACCTTCAGACATTTCATACCAATTGAAGTAATGGTCCATATCAGCTTTCTAGTTAAGATATTCTTTGGGATCCAGACGACCTACAAAGCTCGAGATTTTGATTTTAACACTTCTTATGATACGATCATCCTGATCAATGAGATCTCAATAGGGATGGATTGTTTGATTGCCACTTATCTCAAAATTCAGATAATCGTGTTGGTCTCTAGGGTCTGTAACTTTAGAAGAGGAGTTCCTAATAGGATGGTTCGTGTTACTTAATCGTTCTTCTTCTAAAGTTCCAACCCTGGCATCTACAATATCCAATTTATTATTGATGATTTCAAGGCATCCTAATATTTTTCATAAAGTAGTTTCTAAATTAGGTTTTATTTTATTTATTGATTGAGAAGACTTTATTTGATATTTAGCTCTTGATCTAGTGGACATGCAAAACTACAATGATTATTTTAAAAGGAAAGAAGGATGCAAACTAACCAAATGAAAAATGCAACTAACCCTAACCAAAAAAAAAAGAAAAAAAAAAACCTAGGCTTTGATACCAAAAAGCTGATGTGGGACCAGGCTAACTAATCTAGATCTAACTAACAACTAATAAGACCAATGATCAAAATTAATAGAATAAGAAAAGTATAAAAATAACAAAATTTAAAGCAAGCAAGAAAATTAACCAAGAGGTCCATTCATGATTAAAGTCTGATTTAGAAAGTAACCCAGTCAGCATGCATAGTCAAAAAATTTAAAAATAGGACCATTGGTTGTTAAGAAACGATCGCTTGGTTAGGATTAACTAACTCAAGTAATTCGAATCTAAATGAATTAAAGATAGGTAATTAGCATCAAAAAAATTTAAACAACATTGATTTAAAAATTCTAAATTATTTTTTGAAGTGTTCTCACATTGCACGGAATGTCTCGATTCTTGGGCAAATAAGATCAGACCGAAGGCGGTGAGAGGACCGGCTACTGAATTGCGATAAGAAGGACCAAAAGTCTTCGGACCCGAATCATCCAAAATAAGAAAGATAAGCATAAATATAGCAAGGGGCACCAAACATATTGAAAATCCAAAATAACCCCAAAATGTGAAAGTCGACACAGGATTCTAGATTTATTTTAAAATTTGTGCTACTTTCATGTTTGTGCAAATAGAAGAGAGGTTTCCAGAGAAGAAATCGAAAGCGATTTCCAAATAGGATGGTTGGATGGGGCTCAGCGATGGCCCAGAATAATCGGGTTACCGATTCAGTAGTGGCGGCGAAGGGCTCCGATGACATTGTCGGGAATGAGGCCAGCTGGGATCGCTGGTGTCGATAATGCGCCAGTGGTGGTTGAGTCACAGGCATCGTCGTTGAGTGATGGGGCCAACTGCATGTGGGGATTCCATCGATGTGGTCATTCCGATAATGGGAGGAGAGAAGAGGACGATCGGTGGAGTCGACGGAGGGGTTCTGGAGGAATTGGAAAGAGGGTTTTGTGAAACCCTCTTGGTCGATGGATTAGCGGATGTTGGCTTCAACAGTGGGTTGCAGTAGTAGCGACGAAGGGTGATGTAATCGTTGGTGATTGGAAAGACGCCCGATGATGGTTGGATTTGGCTTAGAGGAGTATGAAAAAATAGGTGGTGGGGCGATCGATTGTTGGTGTCGGGAGCAAAGGATGTTAGGAAAGTCGGAGGTTGTATTGGGGGCCTAGTGGTGGTGAGAGGAGGCGAACACGGTGGTAGGAGGTGGCTAGATGCAGTCCGATGGAGGTGGAGAGTCGTTCGGCCGGTTGGGGAAGCTTAGACTGTGGCGGCGTTTAGGGATGCTAGAACAAGGGAGGAGTTTTGGGTCTTTGTAGCTCAGGAAGGAGGTATTTAACAACGAAGGGAAAGAAGAAATAGAGGAAGAAGAAGCTTGGAAGAAGTAGAGAGGGAGGAGTAGAGAGGAAGAAGAAGAAGAAGGGAAGAAGAGTCGAGAGGAAGAAGACACGCGGTTTCAATTCTATTCCATCTTAATTTTTTCTTTTACATAACAACTCATGTACAATGGATCTTAGCAAACTCTAACAAATCAGTAAGAAAATAATAAATTCTGTAAAAAACTAAAAATATCTCTAACAAACTGATCCATCTCATATTTTTAAAATATTTAAAATATATACATGAGTTAAAAAATAAAAAAAAAATCTAATTTTATATATCTATATAAATTTAAATAATATAAAAATAATAAAAAATAAAAAAATAAAAAAAATCAAAAATAGTGCTACTAGATCATGTCCTCCTCACAAATAATAGGTTGAGGCCCATCAGCCCAGGCCTCAATTAAGTCGAGCTGGGGCAAAAACATTCAGCTACCCGATTCTCCCTGACCGTAAAACAAACCGGCCATATCACATGCAACCAGTAATTAAAAAAAAAAAAAAGGCTCGCAGCCAAATCCTCCGACCAATTCGTTCAACTGAGTTGATGAATCTCGTCGAATTAATAATTTCTGCATGAACTCGAACCAGTTCAGCCAATCCAACCAAAAAGTACAACACGTGCGCGTGCTCGGGTGTTCAAGATGAATCTGGTCCTGGTAATATTTTCTTATATGCAGGACTCCCCTCCCCAAAATATCGCCGCCTATCCCCACCCCAAATATCCATCCAAGAATTTCTCCACCCTCTTATCTCTATCCCCATCCATCCCCATTTTTCTCCACTTTTTCGTCACCATTTAACCACTCGCATCTCTCTTATCTCCTACGGCTCTACTCTTGGCCTTTCTTTTTCTCTCGTTTTGTTTGAGGAGGCCTTTCCTTTTCTCCACCTTCTCTATAAACCAACCTTTCAATCCTCCTCCAACCATTTGATAAGCTAAGCTTTTAACAATGCCGTCGTACACCCCACAGTCCTCCTCCACCTACCACCCTCAGAAGTGGGACTTCAACACCCTCCTCGACGCCGCCCGCCCCTTCCTCCGTGAGCAGCTCGAACTGGTCGACCCCGCCCTCCCCTCCCTGATCACCGTCGTCCGCTTGGTTGGCGCCGGGGAGTGCTTCCACAAGCATGGCTCTTTTCTCTCCCACCTCATCGATGTCTACCGCATCCTCAAGCTCTGGTGCGCCCCCGACCCCGTCGCGCGCTGCGGCCTCCTCCACTCCGCCTACTCCAACTCCTACGTCAACCTCGCCATCTTCGACGCCGGCACCAGCCGTGACTACGTCCGCAGCCTCGTCGGTGCACCGGCCGAGCGCCTCATCCACCTCTTTTGCATCGTTCCACGCCAGACCCTCATCTTGGATGACCTCATCTTCCGCTACTCCGACGCCGAGCTCGTCGAACACCTTGCCCTCTCCGAAGCCTCCCTCAGAGAGGCAAAGGAGAATGGTGTGTTCAACTCCTCCGCAACATGGCGGAGAAAGCTCCAGTCGCTCCTCCCGGCAGGAGGGATCACGGTGAAGAACATCAAGACCGGGGAGGATGCGGTGGTGTCGAGGAGAATGATGGCTATCTTCCTTCTGATGACCATCGCCGACTTCAGCGATCAGTTCTTCGACTTCCAAGATAAGATGTTCGACAACGATGATGGGCGGCTCGAGTACAAGGGGAACAACTGGACCGTGCTGTGGCCTGGTACCGGGAAGCCAGGCTTGTGGATGAATTTGAATTCAAAGATGGGTGCCTTGTACACTCTTATACTGAGGGAGGAGGAGATCTACTTGGAGGAGAGAAAGAGAGCAGGAGGGGGAAGTGAAGGTGATAGAGATGAGGAGATTGAGCTGGTGATCCCACCGGTTTTTGATAACTGCACCAGGGTGTTGGATGCCCAGGAGCAGATCGTTGCAAGGGACTTGTACTGGGAGGCTGTTTGTGGTGATTGGGAGAAGGATGGGAAGTGGGAGAGGGTTGAGGAGCTGCTGCTGGAAAGCTGTGAGAAGAACCCATTTGTTGGGGAGCCTCATCTGGTGCTGGCTCAAGTGTATTTGAACTTGGAGAGGTATGAGGAAGCTGAGAGGGAGGCAGAGAGGGGGCTGAGGCTGATAATAGAGTGGGGGAGCAGCTGGGACAAGAGGATGACCTGGGAGGGCTGGGTGGCCTGGGGAAGGGTGATGCTTGCGAAGGCAAAGGAGAAGGCATGGCCCCAAGCAGCATGGGGGATCATCAATCTTGGACTCGTGAGGTAAGGCCGGTTCAGCTATTCTCTGCTTGCTTGGTAAAATAAGCTTGTTATAAGAAACAAGTTTGTGCCCACGGTGCCCTAGTAAAATAAAGCTCGTGGAAACTTGTCTGTGTAATCAAAATTAGATATCCAAAAATCTGCAACTCTGATAAGATTAGCAATGCAAAGGTAGTAGTGATAATAAAGTTAAGAGTAATTAGTTCAAATCCTTGGCCCAACTAATTAAAAGGTACACTATGTTGGCCACTTTCAGTGAGACAGAAAATATGATAGAAATTTTCGTGCGGTCTATGTGGTTTGAGATCAACCAAGACGTGGAACAGCAGAGGCCCTCTTCTTGTTTCACTAGTGGTAACTACGTCCATGGGAACAATTTATTCTCATGTGCACTAGCACTAAATAACCTGGATATATGCAACATCTAGCCAGCTCATGTTACCACAAACGACAAACCCGTTTTCCACATCTGCGTCACCCACCCCCTCCCCACTAAGTCCACTCACGGTTCATTCAGACCACCAAGCACCTTCAATTTCTAAAGCCCTCTACGTGAGCTTCTCTGATTCTTTATTCCCAATCGCCTTGTTGCAACTTATAAGCTACTCTGGCTTCACCTCACACGACAAAAGAGTTCCAAAAATGGCTCCTACACGTACCAGTCATCGGACCAAAAGGCGATTTAACCCATATCGAATGGACCTGTCTGACTAGACATAATCCAAATCCGCGCATGGTTTGGTTAATAATTTTTTTGACTACTCCATCCAAAGGGAAGTTTGAAGATCGATTCGAGACACAAGGATAGAAGAGTCCCAGTTGGGGCTCAAGTGGGACTTGGCCACTTCAGAATCACCGTACCAGCAGAGGAAATTGAGTAAGAAAATTAGCATCCGATTCTAGGCTCGCATATGTCATCGAGGTGTCAGAACAAAACCGATGTCCTCAGGCCGTGGCGTCATGCTGTCACCCATCGTGGCCTCTTCTTCTCTGCTTACTCCGATTCCTACATCAACCTCGCCATCTTCAACTCCTCCGCAGCCTCATTGCTGCTGCCCAACTGAGCACCCTATCTACCTCTTTGTTCTTCCCCAGACCCTCGATCTATAGCAACCTCCTATTCTGCTAAGCACCTTGTCTCTCTGAAGTGCCCAACCTGCAGGCAAAGCAGAGGAGCATGTTCCGATGGTTCTGAGCCATGGTGGAGGAAGCACCAGGACGTGCTCCCAGTAGGAGGGATCGACGAGAAGCGTACTAGAAATAGAGAGGATATCACAGTTTCGAGAAGAATTGTGACCACCTACCTTTTAATATCAGTAGTTCAATTGCCAAGATAAATTGCTCGACAATAATGATGGCTGGCAAAAGTGCTAGCAGTTGGGCTAAGAACATTCTGTTAATGCTGGCAAAGGCAAAGAAGTGCACTGGGGGGGGGGCAATGCTACCAATATAAATATATAGATACATATACATTTATAAAAAAACGTGGACTGCAGCTGGAAGTATTTAACCATGCCAAAAATCAAAAGCCATCATAGAGAAATCATGCGGTTGACTTACCTCAGTTGTTGAGTTCTACCAAGTCTATGAACATATGGCCTCTTCTTGCACTAGAGTATCAATTATGTCCATTAACAAATTCTTGTCCACTGTCGCAGTTGTATCATGTTCAACAACACTGCCCTACGAAACATGAATCATGACGTATCTTCTATGCAGGGCTTATCCACATGTATATGCAGAAAATATTCTACGTGGGCAAGACTTACAAATATGCAGCTTCTTGTACGCATGTATATGCCTCGAACAAATCCCAACCGAAAATAAAATCTATGTCAAGAATTGAGTAGAAACTATCAGGCTATTCCAGGTTACTCAAAACTCCTCTCTGCCATGGAATCCTACAGGGTAAGAACACGTACATTTAGAGAATCAAATTGAGCAACAAAATATCCGTCAACCTTCACGCTGGATCTATACTTGCACATGATGGTGAAATAAAGAAATGATCTTCTAGAAGAGCTGTATGTGCCATTTGTACTATGAACACTTGCATTCCTCTGGCACATTTTTTATATTCAAACATCAATCTCCCTCCATCAGGAATATAAAATTCAGCAAAAATGGTCATATCAAAATAAATACATCCAAATATAGTCATAATCAAAATACCTTGCAAATGATGCTTGGATGTATGCATTGTTATGTGTCAACTGGAACAATTTCTTTTATTCAATAGATGGAGAAGAGACCGATACATCGAAAAATACACAATAAAAAAAGAATAATGAAGATGACTCACAACATCTTGCTATAAAATATAATTTCAGTAATTTGATAGCAGATGTCAATTTGCAATTTGGTTGCCAATGGACAAACATGTGTTCAGCTGCCAAGAGACTGAGAAACAAGCATGGTGAAAACAAGGGGTCAAAAAAAATTCAAGAAATTGACTTTCTAAAAAAAAATGAGGCTTTACTGATTGGAACGACACAGCAATTTGGAGCAACAAAACAATTACAATGAGTACTGATGTTTTTAAACTTCAAGAATATTCATTTACCTTTAGAGCATCTCAGTCTACAATCAAATGGTAGTATTGCATGAGATGAACCATCTCACAAAAACAGAAGAAGAATAAAGAAACAAAGAAACAGAGAAGGAACTGAAATAATATACGCTGGCATGATGGCGCGGGAGTGCAAAAGAGCCCTCCAAAAACTGGTACAAAAAGGTCACATGAGTTTTCTTGCTGTTTTCCTTTTCTTGCTACTGGAAGCTCTCTCTTCACATAGTCTAGGCATAAAACAAAGCAATTAATACTCACTTCAAATATTTCTAAGTATTTGGCCTTTGAAATTCCATCTTCAATTAAAGCAGTAAATAATCATCGTTTTATAACTTATATCACATCAACCCAGTAAGCATTGGACAAAAACTGAAAACATTCATCTAAAAAATAATTCTGAATCATTCTACATAACTAAAGATCAGAAAGATAGCACTGGCTTGGTTCGAAATAAGATTTGTATATGATGCATACTGCTGATCACACCAAATAATCAAGCAACTAAAAATAGAAATTTCCATGGATCAAAGTTACATGAGCCCACTTACATGATGCACAAACATATTATACATACAATTAGCATCTGATCTTGAAAAGACTGGGTGGAAATAACACCTCTAAAAAAATCACCTGACATAGATATCTGATTTCTTAAGGCAATAGATAATGGTATATATATATATATATATGGAATGATTTAAATGCAAAAATAACATAAGTGATTATTATGTGTTTATGGACAGCAGTACCCTTCCCACATCCGCTTTCGTCTTGGAGTGACAAAACTTGATGTTCTGACATCTTCACTAATTGTAACAGAGTCATTCTTCTCACAATTTGGAGTCAGCAAATGGCAGTCTCTCAACAATGCAGATGTCTCAAGCACATTTGTAGTTATGGATGCACTTTCAGCATGTGCCTTAAAATGTTCCATCAAGACAATTCCTGAAAAAGAGATCAGAATTAATAATAAATACTCACCAAAATTTTATGCATAGCATGAAGTCCTAGATGTAGGATGAAGCCCCTCTTAATGAACCTTAAGATTTTTGACAACAAAAGATATAAGGGAGATAAATAAAATAGCTAATAGATTGCTTGAAAAAAATGCATCCCTGATAAAAAGCTATGCATCAACACTTCAAGACATGCATTGTCCTTTAGGAACAACTATCATCTGCAACTTTCACAAGTACTTTTTTTTTTTTGATCATGTGACCAAATAAAAGCTTTGAGAGAGAAGAAAAAGGAACCTTGATTTACAAGAAAGACAATAGAGATAACACTTAGACTCCAAAAATTCCATGTACCGAAACCAGTTACGGCATCATACTTTTTCTCTTAGTTGGATAGTTGGATTGCACTCTTTCCAGTGACATGGTCAGCGCATAAACGTAATAAACATCCCTACCAGCTGGATGAACTGCAAATGATCCAAATTTTGTCTGCTTACTTCACTATATTGTCCAATGTTTGCTTAATCCGTCTTATAGATGGTCATACCCAAAGTCACCTACATTTTCATTATTGCAAGAAATGAAAGCCTTGAACAAAATATATGCATACATATTGGTGATCTTTAAAGAGTCACCAATTCAGATTAGCTTTGCAACCAAACCTTAGATCTAAAACTAAACTGTTTAAGATGAGTACTGTTGGGGATAAACCCCGCTTCCGCCGAAGTCTAGCCCGATGCAACTGGTAATCACGAAAGAGCTTCGATCGAAAATTCTCCTCCAGCGGCCGGATCCCAGCTGAACTCCTCCAGTGGCCAAGCCTTAGTTGAATTCCTTCAGCCGGCCGAACTCCTCAGCGGCCGAGCCCCAGCCGAACTCCTCCCAGACTTCTTCCTCAGCCGAACTCTTTCTGGACTCCTCCTTCAGTCAGATTTCTCCAGAAACCGAACTCCTTCCGGATCTTTCCTTTAGTTAAGTTCCTCCAGGAGCCGAACTCCTTCCGAATTTTTTCTTCAGCCGGACTCTTACAGGAGCCGAACTCCTTCAGCCGAATTCCTCCAGGAGCCAAACTCCTTCCGTACTTCTCTTTCAGTCGAATTCCTCCAGAAGCCGAACTCCTTCCGGACTTCTCCTTCAGTCGAATTTCTCCAGTGGATTGCTTCCAGATTTCAGCTAGCATTCCTTCCGGATAATCCCCTCCAGACACATTCTCTTCAGGAGTTCGAATTCCTCTGGAATTGATATATGTCGAAATTCTTCACCAACCAACGCCTGCTTCCTCCGAACTACGGCTATTAAATCTCGATGAACGATCGCTATCAGTCTGACGACGCCCCTCTCTTCATAGCAAACCCCATGTGACCCCGAGCGGCCCACTACCGGACGGTTATGACTGTCACTATCAGTCTGACGATACCTTCCTCTCCGTACCGAGCCCCATGCGGCCCACTACCGGATGGTATGGCCGTCACTATCATTCAAGCTCCATGTATAAAAAAGGAGCCTCTAGATACGTTTTCTTTAAGCTCTCTTCTTCCCAAAATTTTGCCGAACTCTTTCCTAAGTACTCCATTCCTATTGGCCAGAAGAGCTGACTTGATCGTCGAAGGATCCTGCCGGAGCCACCACCACCGACTCTAGACGGGACTTTGTTTCGCAGGTCACCGGCGGCGACCTCGTCTTCCTCGACTCCAGCTCGATCTGGCGTCAACCAGATTCTGCACCAACAGAATTAACGCTAGAAGGAGGACCTCTATTTCCGAGGTACCCTTGTTCTTAAACGAGTGCTCAATCGATCATGTGGAGCTTCTTCTCCAAGGTCCATCTCCATCCTCTCCCTTAATCCCAAGAAATGCCTCCAAAGAAGGCGACTACCAGAAGATCTACTGCTTCTGCCGTCAGATCCGTCCGTTCAGGCTCCAGCGCCGGCACTTCAACCTCCTCCACCGGCGGCCACGATAAATCCGGAGTAATTCAACCTGTTGATGCAGCGGGTTCAGGGCCTTACCGAGATGGTACAGGCCATGCAGTAGCCTCCAACGGCGATTCCACCAGGAAATCCGCCATTAGAATGTCAGAAACCGACCTAAAGAAAGAGCACTTGAACTAGCATACCCATCGTCCTTGAGAAGAAAAAACAGAGAGCAGAGGATCCTTGGTCGAATTGTGATTCTTCTCCAGAAGAAACCTTCTCCATATACAGCTGAAAGCCTTCCAAGGTCTGCGATCGAGATGACGTCCTCGATCAGAAATTGCAGGGGATGGATCGGCGAATTGAGGAGCTTGACCACGTCGCCCCGTCTCACCATGATGACGTCCGCACTGATCCCCCTTTCTCTTTCCGAATTATGCAAGAACCCGTTCCGCCGAACTTCGAACTTCCTCCGATTTGAAAGCTATGATGGAACCTCTGATTTGATCGATCACCTGAAGGCTTTTCGGACTATGATGCTACTTCATGGCGCACCAGACGCCATCTTATGTCGAGCTTTTTTGTCTACCTTGAAGAGAGCAGCAAGAAACTAATACTCGACGTTGAAGCCGGGTACGATCTTCTCCTTTGATCTGATGAGCCATCAGTTTATGGCTCACTTCATCAGCAGCCGACGTCCGCACCGAGGTTCGAATTCCCTGATGAATATTAGGAAGGGACGAATGAAGTTCTTCAGCATCGCTGGTAGAAGACCGAATGAAGTTCGACCGCGCTCCCGGACTTCCTCCAAGTGCGAGCGAGCCCGAACTCCTCTCCGAGCGCGAGCGAGCCTGAACTCCCCGAGCTCGTCATCAAAAAAATCCTGATGGAAGGACGCGAAGAAGTCTCCCAAAAAGGTTTCACAACTACGCCCCCCTCAATCCTCCCCAGACGTCGGCCTGAAGCAAGAGAAGTTCAGCCAAGGGTGCTACTGCAGCTAGAACCACCAATAAAGGAGGAACAATAAGAAGATCGGCCGCCTCCCGGCATCATCAATGCTATCTCTGGGGGGCTTAATACTTCGACGAGCCGCCATCTCTCAACCTCAGAGCCAGAGAAAGCTTGCCCCAAATTGGAAAAGTCCATATGAAATAGAGAACATCGTCCGGCCCGGAACTTATCGCCTGAAAGAGCTCAGAGGAAGAACGCTCCCATGACCTCGGAATTTAGAAAATCTGAGGATGTACTACCAGTAATTTTCCTTCAATAAAACTTCTCCATTTCAATATTATTATTTCTTGGTGCAAAAAACTATGTGATGACAGAAAAGAAACAATTAATAGTGGCCATGTTAGGAACAGGAGAAAAACCTTGTCCTAACATGCGCAAGTCGAAGTCCTTCAACCTCGGCTGGAGATAAGATCTTCTCTGAGCTTCTACGTCAACAGGAGATAAGATCTCCTTCAATCTCGGTTGGAGATAAGATCTCCTCCAAACTTCAACATCTACATCAACGGGAGATAAGATCTTCTTCAAACTCGACTGAAGAAAAGATCTTCCCCAAGCTTCTACGTCATCAGGAGATAAGATCTCCTTTAACCTCGGTTGGAGATAAGATCTCCTCCGAGCTTCAACGTCTACATCATCAGGAGATAAGATCTTCTTCAATCCCGATTGAAGATAAGATCTACCTCGAGCTTCTACGTCAATAGGAGATAAGATCTCCTTCAATCTCGATTGGAGATAAGATCTCCTCCGAGCTTCAACGTCTACGTCAACAAAAGATAAGATCTCCTTCATCCTTGGCTGGAGATAAGATCTTCGTCGAGTTTCAACATCTACATCAACAGGAGATAAAATCTCCTCAACCTCGACTGGAGATAAGATATATAATCTCTCCCAAGCTCCAATCCTTCAACAGGGAATAAGATCTCCTTCAATCTCGACTGAAGACAAGATCTCCTCCAAGCTTCAACTTCAACGTCAACCTCGACTAGAGACAAGATCTCTCCCGAAATTCAACTTCAACGTCAACCTTTCAACAGGAGATAAGATCTCCTCTGAGCTTCAACTTCAACCTCGGCTGAAGATAAGATCTCCCCCGAGCTTCAACCTGAACTAGTGGAGCCCGAAAGAAGACTTCGGCAGTCGCCTTTTTTGTACGTCTTTCGAATTTCGAACTCGAAAGTGGGGGGACTATTGTTGGGGATAAACCCCGCTCTCGTCGAAGTCTAGCCTGATGCTTAACCTAATGCAACTGATAATCACGGAAGAGCTTCGATCGAAAATTCTCCTCCAGCGGCTGGACCCCAGCCGAACTCCTCCAATGACCAAACCTTAGCCGAATTCCTCAGTGGTCGAGCCCCAGCCGAACTCCTCCCGGACTTCTCGCTCAGTCGGACTCCTCCACAAGCCGAACTCCTTCCGACTCCTCTTTCAATCGAATTCCTCCATGAGCCGAACTCCTTTCGGATCTCTCTTTCAGTCAAGTTCCTCCAGGAGCCAAACTTCTTTCCGATTTTTTCTTCAGTCGGACTCCTATAGAAGCCGGACTCCTTCAGTCAGATTCCTTCAGGAGCCAAACTCCTTCTGGACTTTTCTTTCAGTCAGATTTCTCCAAAAGTCGAACTTCTTCTAGACTTCTCCTTCAATCGAATTCCTCCAGCGGATTGCTTTCAGATTTCAGCTCGCATTCCTCCCGGATGATCCCCTCCAGACGTATTTCCTTCAGGAGTCCGAACTCCTCTGAAATTGATATATATCGAAGTTCTTCACTAACCAACGTTTGCTTCCTTCGAACTACGACTATTAAATCTCGACGAACGATCGCTATCAGTTTGACGACGCCCCTCTCTCCATAGCAAATCCCATGCAACCCCAAGCGGCCCACTATCGGACGATTATGACTGTCACTATCAGTCTGACGATACCTTCCTCTTCGTACCGAACCCCATGTGACCCCGAGCAGCCCACTACCGGACGATATGGCCGTCACTATCAATCAAACTCCGTCTATAAAAAGGAACCCTCCATATACGTTTTCTCTAAGCTCTCTTCTCCTTTCCAAAACTCTGCCGAATTCTTTCCTGAGCATTCCATTCCTGTTGGCCAGAAGAGCTGACTTGATCGTCGGAAGGTCCTGCCGGAGCCACCACCACCAACTCCGAACGGAACTTTGTTTCGCAGGTCACCGACGGCGATCTCGTCTTCCTCGACTCTCACTCGATCCGGCGTCAATCAGATTCTACACCAACAAGTACTATCATGATTAGGATCACTGAAACTACATCAGAAATAGGCCATCGCTGTGGTTCATTCCAGAATTAATTTTCCGCATGCCAAAACATGTTGAAAAGAAGAATGCATGTCTTAAAAAAAAAAAACAAAAACAAAAAGCATGAGACCAACTCAGGACCAAAAAAAAAAAAAAAAAAAAAAGAGAAATGATCCTAACTCCTTACACATCATGTCAGTGAAGTGAACTCCTAGAGCTCAAGCTGAAGTTATGGTATCATAATATGCAAAATTAAAGTATTTAGTCTAAATTAAATTTTAACTTCCTGCATGGTCGCTAAATCTGCCAAGGGAAGCCAAACAAAAAGCTTCTACAATCTTCCAGCATTAATCTCTCAACAGCAGCATGACAGGAACTTTAAGAGCATTTTTTTTGGCAAAAAAAAAAAAAAAAAAAACCAATAAACTACAAAAGTGTTCATAATGCCCACCTCAAGAATCAAACCTCAAATTAACATATGAACAACATCGAGAGAGCGAACTTTCTCCTAAGGGCTGAGAACTATGAAATTAAAATGCGGTCCCCTTACCAATATAGATTAATCATTGATGATTGGAAGCACAAGTACTAATGTTTTATTTGTTTTCTGAATCTGACCTCAAGAAAGCAAAAGGAAAACATAGAAGTTGAATACATAGTCAAGCTCAGAGAAACCTATGTATAAACATGGGAATTACCGTAAATGGGAAAAAAATATCAGGGAAAAAACACAAACTAAAGAAACATTGGTCTAAGATTTCCCGATAGAAGCTGTCCTTAACTCCATGAATATAGACCTCGAGAAAAAGAAAACATTGACCAAACATCAGCCACAGATCAAACTAATCAACTGGAGAAACTCAAATTTATGTTATTATTGAAGAAAGAGAAATGGCATTTGCATCTATCATCCCACATCAGCATCCTAGGGGCATAATAATTTGATTGAAGCAAAAATTTTTAAGCTTCTGACAGATCCAAGTTAAGTGTTTTGTTGACATACACCAAAATCATATGTCATAAACATGAAGAACAAATTTACTGAATTTTGAGTTATGACCCTTTAAAGTACATTATGCCCATAACCCAAAAACAGAAATCTTCAAGAGTAAAGTTAATTCTAGACTGAAAGACTTATCTAAATATAAATACATAGTTAACTTCATGAAATGGCTCTTGATTTTGCCAACAAAGGTGGGGGAGATCTTCAGCCTCTCCTAATTCTTAGTTGGCAAGGCAATCAGAATTCATGACTGGTTGTCTGACAAAAATAGCACATATAGCCTTCTCTTGATACATCCAGCATTGATTACCGGTACCTTGTCACAGAATAGATTTAGTTAAAGGATGGTCTGCACTATTATGACAAAAATTCTACATATCAATGATAAAAAGGCCTTTGCGAGATATGCTAAACCTATCTCCAGCTTTTATTGTGCCAATTCTCTATTTCTAAACTTTTCCATCCAACGAAAAACATTTAGTTTCATCATCCCTCGAGACATTTATCTTCCATTTGATAAAAACTCAATGAAGACTATGTTATTTAATTTTTTACAATATAGTTCAATATGACTACTTTCCGGCAAAAAATTTATAGTAATCCAAGTAAATCTTCTAAAAATGACTTCAAAGCAGCCGAACTAAAAACGAAATCAAGCTTCAACTTATTAAACTAAAATGAGGTAATAAAGTCATCATATTCTACCAAGACCACGGAGCATCCTGGCATCAAATTGTTCAACTAGATCTTTACAGCCTGCATTCTTCGCCCTTCTAATGACCAACTCTTTCAAACCGATAAGAAAATCCTGCAAGAAAAGTTTTAAAAATAAATTCTAAACCAAGTGAGCTTCCGAGTTTAACTTGGATAAGCAATACTTACAAGCTCGGACTCGGAGAGGGAAGAAAGCCACTCCACATCTTGAGATAGATCAGCCTCGCCATCATCCGACCCACGGACGGCGGTTTTGTTCTTGGAGGACGCCATGGGGAGCCAACAAAATGGAGGTTTAGGGTGTTAGAGTTTAAAAAGCGTGAGGTTGAGGATCTTCTGAGGACTTGCAGACTTCAACAAAGCCTTGCAGCAAAAGTAGGCCAGGAGGATTATTTATTGATGAGGATGATTTATTGATGATTTATGGTTAAAGATCCCTTGGCGGGTGCACTTGGAAGATCGTACAGGCCGCCCTGGATAAAAAAAAAAAAAAAATGTAATAAAGATCAGCAATCAAACTACGTTAATGAACAACCTCTCCGTTTGAACTTGTAAACTTTATAACAAATAAACCAATAAATCTAGACAAGTGACACAATATATATATATATATATATATATAGATCTTTTTCCATATTCCCTAAAATTTGCATATGGAGTAAAAAGAAAGAAAAAATTTGATGATTTAAATTATAAATTCTTACATATTTATTTTTTCAATTTTCTCTAATATCTCATCACAATATATTTTTATCCTTAAATTAATAATGTTTATTTTTTCAGATAAATAAATTCACTCACTGATTTTTATTTATACATGTAAGTTATGGTTTTCAGTTCTCACACAAAATGTGTACTCACAAAGCTCACAAAGCTAACGTTCTCAGTTCACACAATTTCACCAACTACATTCAAAAAAACTTTTAGCCATCATCTAAACTTCCCTCCAAATCTCTTCTCACGGATCTAAACTTCTCTATTCGGCACTCACAAATTCTATTGAAAAAACCCTATTCGGTTAAAAGCAGACGAAACGAAAACAATAAAAGAGTATAGAAAATCAAGGAGAAGTGGAAAAATAAAAAAGCAAGACCTTTTTCCGCTTTTCTATTTTTTAAGCAAAGATCGGAGGGGAAGGCCGACGCCAGTGACGGAACGTGGCGGCGAGGAGTGCAGGGACGAGGTCAGTTCGGAGATTTGTGGGATAGAACGCACCTAAGGAAGATTGGAGGGGATGGCCGACGCCGGTGATGATAGAGAGGAAGGCGACAGTGGAGAGGCGGGAGGAGGCGGCGAGGAGGTGGGCGTCCGCGAGGGCTTGGGAAGGGTGTGAAGGAGAAAAAAAACCGAACGCTGCCGCTGCTTGTAAAAAATAAAAAAAAAATCCGACGCTTCGCGTGTTAAGAGAGCGCCGGAGTATCGTTTATTAATTTTGAGTCCGTATATTATTTTAAGTCTGATCATATTAAAAATATAATTATATATAAGTAATAAAATTATATTTATTTTATTTTATATTTTTAACTATTTATATAAATAGATTTTAATTATAAAAATATAATAATATCATACATTAATAATATTATTTAATTTATATAAATAAAATTTAATATATTTTTTTATTAATTTAAAATTTAAATTTAATATTTAAAAATTATTAAATAAGAAAATATATAGTATAGAAAAAATAATTTATCTAAATATCAAGAAATTTTTTCCATACTTTTTAATATATCTCCAAATTTGGATAGGAGTGGGATCCACGTTCTGTTCCAAAATAATCTCTCTTAAATTTTAATTTCTAGAACCAAAATCAAACTGGCCGATGTAAGAATCACTCCAACCTGATTCAAGGTTGAGTTGCATTATTTTAATTTTCAATTAATTTTTTAAAAAATAAATAAATAAATTGAAATTATTATTATTATAATTTGAATCACAACAATTAAACATAGTATATTCATAGACATTTCACATCAATTAAATTAAAAATATTTATAAATCTAATGTTTAATGTGCGGCAAATTTAAGCCACACTGCACTGGTACCATGCAAACAATAATTGGTACACATATGGCTTTGATCATCATTTTTGGTTGATCCCGGTGTGGCCTGCACCGAGGTTGATTAATTGATGACAATGGAGAACATTGATTAACCGAGAGAACTTTGGTCGGACGGCAACAAACCAAAACTAATTTCACTCACATATACCACGAGGACTTGATATCCTTTTGATCATGGTGAAGCCTTTTTGATGATTTTTTTTTTCTCAATAAGATTTGGATTAATTCACTCAAAAAATGATCTTATAAAATACGCCAAATCTAATTAATAATTTTATATTTTTAATAATTAATAAAAAAATTAAATTAAATTAAATTAAATTTATAATCAAAATTTTCAATCAAATTGATCATTTAGATCAAAATTGAGTTGAGTATATATATAATTCGACTGCAACATAAAAAATTTAAATTTGAATTGAATTCAAATCAAATGCAATAAACTATCTTTCAATTACCATATAATCAATTATTATTAACTATATAAAATAGATAATAAATGATATTATTTTCAAAATAAATTATAATATAAAGTAATATTCAATCTATTTTCATACTAAAGATATTATTTATATAAGTTTAAAATCATAATTTAAAGGCTTAAATGGGTTTGGATTCAAATGACTGGTGGAATCAATGCAGATCATAGAATAGAAGAAGATGCAAAATTAATCTATAAATCAAATAGGTCGAGTCAGGCTAGGTTAGAAAACACTAAACTAGATCCAATTTAAAAAAAACAATCCATCTAATTTTAAAATCCAACCTAGCCCACAGACCCTCTAAAGTAGATTAATAGGATTTAAGGAAAACATTTTCTGTACTATGGACCATGATGATTGGTTCACACATCATAGGTGGTGTGTGCAAGATTGCGATGTAGAAAATATTTTTCTGGGTTCTAAACGGTCACGAATGGAAGAAATCAGCCTCGGTTTCGATCCCTCGCAGTAAAATTTAAAAAATTTCCCGCGGTTTTTTGACCTCAAACGGCGCGCCAAACAAGCAACCATTTCGAGCCCTTCCCTTCTCATAAACTGCACCGTTCGGCCCCAAGGTCCCCAACCCCATCAAATCCTCCCGTTACAGCCCTAGCGGGCTCTCGCTTGTTCTCTCCTAATTTCTATATCTCGGGCTCTAGCAATGCCGGGGGCTTCATCGAGGAGTCGCCCTCCGTGGGCGTGGAGGAGAGCGGTGGCCGAGACTAATACGCTGTAGCGTGCCAGGGATAGGTGCGTGTTCACCAGATGGTGCTCTCCTTCTCCTTCCTTCCAAGTTTCTATTAATTTTCTTTGATACGATTCGTTTCACCAATTAAGCTACTCTTGTCTCTAGATTCTTGCCATTTCTTGGGTGATCAACCATTTGATTTTAATGATTCATTAGCTCTGATTTTACTGCAATGAAGCATGTAACAAAGATGATCCAGTGGTTCTCATTGGCATGCATAGTTGCAGCGTTGATTCTAAGATTAGAACGAGCTTTGGTATTCATCCCTCCTATAGGATCTAATCTCACGTCGTATCCTTTGCTCCTTGCTTTGCAGCGTTCTATTACGGTTCTCTTACGAGCTCCTTTCCTTAAATCTATTGAAACAGAGGCTCAGGTTGTTGAGAAAGCAGCTGAGGTTAAGAAGCCTGCGGAAAGGTACATTCCTACATAGGGAACCCTTGTTTCGGTTTAGAATGTGTGCTTAATGGCCACCGATATCATCTAATGGGGGATTTAAATGGGTGGCAGGAAGAGGATGGCATCATCTGATCACAAGGAATGAAAAGGCAAGAAAGACAAGAAATTTAAGGATCCCCCAATTCACCTTCCATTCTACAACATTTAAGGCAAGAAAGACAAGAAATTTATCTACCATTCTATAACATCTTCATTTTTGTGAAATAATTTACATTTGTCTTCCCTTTCTGGTATGATCTTGAGTTAATATTAAACTTTTTATGTTCTATATTTCAGGGATGACTTTAGGACTTCATATAAAGAAGTCTATCTTGATTCCAAGAGTGTTTCTACGGTATGAGTGATCCGTAGCATCTATCTGCATTTCTAGAGTTTATTTTTTGTTACTACTTCTGTTACTAATCCATATAATTGGTTGTAAATCAGGTTGCAAAGGAGGGTGGTGAGAAGTGGAAATCCATGGGCGATGAGGTAAGTATGAAGAATACTGTTTCTTTTAGATGTCATGACCTCTTTTTTCCCCTTTATTCTTTGAAATGCTTTCGCATGATGTGTTCCTCGTCTCATGCTTTGGTAACAGGAGAAGAAATGGAGAAATTAAATGAAGAAAATGAGGAAGAGGTATGCAGCAACATTTTCTTCCCTTTAACTGTTCTTATTTCTTTATATCTCTTGTATTAGGATAACAGTATTTGTACTTGTTTCCTCTTTTGCTTTGCAGGGGAAAGAAGAAAAAGAGGAATCTGAGAAGGAAGAAGAGTGAGGAGAAGAGGATTTTTGATGCTGGGAGGATCTTAGAGAGATTTCTACCGGTAAATTTTTATGGGTTTCTTTGCTTGCATGGAGGGGTTTTGTCCATTTAAAGTTGGTTATTTTTCAATAAGCAAATATTGAAGCTATTCTAAGTAGGTAACCTTTCATTTAGATAGTATTAGTAATGGTATTCCGTATTATATGCATCTCAGCTTTTTTCCAACCTATCCTATAGCAATATTCTGTGTCACAGGCTAAACTTGTTCTACCTTTTGTCCGATGTTGATGCTTGGCTGTCCTTTGTTCCATGTGTATTGTTGTGTTGTGCACTGCAACTTGTTCAGCATCTATGCTGTATCCAGGATATGGCAATCATTCACATGAGATGAAATTTGAGCCTCAATTCTATAACTTGAGAACTTTGGGTCTCAATTTCAAGTCCATCAACTTATGCTTGTTCTTTGTTAATCTCATCTGGTGTATAGAATGGAATTCTTTGACTAGCTGACTAGCTTTGCCTTCTATATGATTGGCACCACCTTGCATGTACTAAATTTGAAACTAGGGAAGCTATCTAATGAGTAATGCTTATGCATGTCAAATTATAAATCTAAGAACCACTGCAGGGCATATACATGCTTGCGCTGCTTGCCTAGCTACCATTATTAATTTGCTTTCTATTTTCATGTCCTGGAGAGAAACATGTCATGCATCACATTTGATGACAACAGAAATTGATTATTTCTTAACTTTTCTTTGGAACATAAATAAGTCTAAGTACATAGCTACTGAAGAAAAAAGAATGAGCATTGTATATGTGAAAAAAAGAAGAGTAAAAATCTTCATAACAAAGTAATACCCTCATTTCCCTCCCACTAGTACTGACTTGGCATGAGGTTGGCCATTTGATAGCTGAGTGAGCATCTTGTCATCTAGTTTCTTTCACCTATGAAAGCTTCTTACAGGGTGGCAGAGGTTTGCCACAGAGGCATAGATTATGTGCATAAGCAACCACAGGAAAGATGTTGAAGGGTTTTGCTTGGGGTATCTGCCCACAGAATCTATTAGCCCTGAAGCTTGCATGCTTCATGTTCACTAGTCCAGTGAAACTCATTGGTATTCTCCCTGTGAGACCATTGCTTGACAGGTCCAGCCATTCCAGCCTCACCATTTGGCCCATGCTTGCAGGTAATATCCCTTTGATTTGATTCCTAGAAAGATCCAGCCTCTCTAGGCTAGCCAGCTTCGAAATGGAGCTTGGTATTTGGCCTGTGATCCCATTCACTGACAGGTCAAGCCATCTCAATTCCATCCCTTCACTGAACTCAGGGAGCCCACCCATGATCTTGTTGTGTGAGAGATCCAATACTTGTAAAAACTTGCTGCCCTTTTGCAGGAGGCCTGAAACTGACCCATAGAACTGATTAGAATGGAGGTCAAGCATGGTGAGACCATCTGGCAGCACAATGCTTGAGATGTTGGATCTAAGCATGTTGCTGGAGAGTTTTATTTCCTGCAAACTTGTCATGTTGGTGAAGAACTTGTCAATCCCCCCTGTGAGATAATTCTCAGAGAGGTCTATGGAGTTTAGGGAGGTCGGTAGTTTTAAAGTTGCAAGGTCTCCCCTTATGTTGCAGCCTGCTAGGTGGAGATCTCTGAGCCCTCTGTTCTTTACCCAATATGGGATGGTTCCCAATTTCAAGCTATTGTAGGACAGGTCTATGGATAGAAGAGAAGGTAACCCATTTGCTAGTCCACTTGGCAGGGAGCCTGAGAACCCATTTCTTGAAAGATTGAGATACCATAGCTTTTCTAACTTTGCAACTGATACTGGAATGGAGCCAGTAAGAAGATTATTACTTAGAGACAGGGTACTGATGGACCTTAGCCTATCAATCTGGCTTGGGATTTCACCTGTGAGCTTGTTGTAGCTCAATGAGATGTCCAAGGCATTAGACAAACTACATAGAGACAAGGGTATCCCTCCTGAGAACTGGTTGTGGGAAAGGTCCAAAAGGGTCAGGTTCTGAAGCTGGCCTAGAAAACTAGGAATTCCCCCAGAGAAAGAGTTGTAGCTGAGATCTAGAGATTGCAAAGCATGAAGATTTTTATAAGTGGGTGGTACTGGACCTGTTAGAAGATTCCTTCCAACATTAATTTGAAGCAGACCACCAATAGACCCCAGGCTTGGAGGCAACTGGCCTTGCAATTGGTTCCCACTCAGTGAGAGGGCCTTCAGGGAGGTTAACCTTCCCAAGTCTGAAGGTATAAGGCCTTGAAGCATGTTGCCCTCAAGGTAAAGCTGGGTGAGGTGGGCCAACCCTGACAAATTCTCAGGAATGGTACCTCTAATTTGCTTCATTCCACTGATCACCATCACTTCCAAGAACTGGAGGCTACCCAAAGATGGGGAGAGAGTGCCCCTCATGAAAAGGGCTTTACCAGCTTCACCTTGAGGCCTTTCAAGTTGCAAGCTAATGACCCTCCCTGTTGTGGGATGACATTCTATTCCCTCCCAAGCTCCACAGCAGTCAAGGCCAGTCCAGGAGAACAGGATGCCTGTGGTGTCCATTGAGATGCCGGCTTTGAAGCTGAGGAGGGCTGCTCTGTCTGCTGGTGAGCAAGGTGGAAAGCCATCTTCACCATCTCCTTGAGCCAAGGAATGAGATGCGAACATAACAAGACATGTAAAGATGAAGCAAAGCTTCAAGGCCCATTGGGAATTCTTCATTTTGTGGCAGTGGGTTTTGATTTGTTTGGAACCGTGGTTGAGGGAATATATGGGACTATGGGAGCAGGTGGGGGAAGAAGCAAAGGGAATGGGAGAAGGGCAAAAGGGAGTTATTTTGTTTCTTAACGTAGGGAAGAAGGCCTGATGATGAACTGGAGCTGCTGCCTATTTATAGGGTATGGGATGACTTCCTTTACTTTGTTCACATGTACTTTGGTGAAACATCACGAGGGTTATAATATTTTTTGAACGTTGGAGCGCACTGGTTTTGAATTTTCCCATCTATGGATACCAAACTAAACAATATAAACACCAATCCAAGAGGGATTCAGTAAACTAGTGGTTTAATGGCCTCATGGAGATGACTGATGGTTTCTTTTGTGGCTTGGGTCTTATTCTGCTACGCGTTCATGAAGCACAAAAGGGCATTGATGCGTGTTTTCCTTGTTGCTTTTGATATCCTTTGCGTGTGAAATGTTGCAGAGTCTATATATAATGTTTCAGCTAAAGGTATGGCAGATATAAAGAGCGTGATGAGAGGTATCACATAAAGTGCAAGTCGTTAGATATTTATAATGGATGGTCTCCCTTAATTCACGAACATCTAATGTTCCAATTGAATGATTGTGATTTGTGGTCCATATGATACACATACGTACCTGAGTTTTTTATGCTTATGTAGCTGTCGGCTTGGCATAATAAGTTTTAAGCTTCTATTAGATGTGATAAACCCGCGACATGGACTTTGGGCTATTCTATGAGTCATAAGGATGGGCAAAATTTTGTGTTTAATTAAAGTTGTGCAACATTGACTCGTGACAGATCTTTTGTTAAATGTGATCCAGATCATATGCTAATCTGATTTCTTTCCTCTGATTTATGCTCTGCAAGACTGCTATAGCCCTATATTTGAGACGTTACCATATTTTTTAATTAATGAACTAAATTCACCGACACGAAAGACTAGATTTCGTTGAAACATCCAACAGAAATCTCAACTACCTCAAAGACCTCAACAGTTATGATCTGGTTGATGCATGAAGAGTGGTGGTGAGCTGCATGGAGAGGAATCTCTTCAGACCTCACAGTAAGCCCTAGCAGAGTTGTCGCATGGAATCTAGCATCTCTTTGAGAGAGAAAAAAAAAAAAAAGGACAGGTTCCTTGGTCTTGTGACTCCCTCGAATACAAATCTATCCCTTGTTGTTTGTTCCCTGATCTCTATCACCAAAATTGTTTCAGATTTCCTTGGCCCTGCGCTAATCACGGCTATGGGAAGAAGAAGACATTATGATTTGGTGATGTAGTCAATAGTATTGGGTCCACTCAAGTTTCCATCAAGTGTGGTGCCCATGACAGTCTTAGACCAAGCTTTTGACCAGATCTACTAGGTCCCATTTGAGTCCAGCTCCAAGCCAGGGACAAAGATCATCATACAAGCTTGGTTGGTTTATGGAAATTTCTAAACTATTTAAAGGAAATTCTTGCATAAACACTCAAAGCCATTCTTTAAACTCGATAGCTATGTAAACTTGGCAATGGCACAGTATATTTCAACTTTCTTCCTGCTCCTTTTCCTTTTGCTTTAAAGCCAAATTATATTTATGTCACATGTGTCTCACGCTTTATCTAAAATTACAAAGTTGCATTTTTTTTTTTAAAAAAAAAAATCAAACTATTTCGCAGAATTCATAGGCTTCACATATGCAAGAAACCCAAACCTAATTAAAACTTTCTCAACTTCATCCAAGAATTAATAATATCTTCAAACAATCATTTTGAGATCTTAAATCATTAATAGGATCTTAGATAAATCTTTCCTTTCATGATTGCCATTAACGATCATCTATGATCGAACTTGAATGGGAGCGATCCAGACCATTCTAGGAAGCTAGAGAAGATGATGGCATCAAAGATATAATTATGCCATGTATGGGACAAAGGCTAGAACCACATATAACCACCAACCTCAGCAGTGGAATCAGCAGCTTGGTGAACTTTACAACTCGGGTCAATTGGTGGAACTTACGCGGTGGCATCATCTCTGTGGGGCACCACAAGAATGATAGGCTGATGAACCTTATTAGGGGATGCATACTCTCTTTTCATTGATTACGTCCACCTTTCTTGTGCTTCTTCCATCGCTTACTAGTCTTAGAAGGCAGTTCATCATGACATCGTTTCTCCATCATGACATCACATGAGGCAGGCTTGTGTTTGTTAGCATGGCCAGCAATGGTGCACCTGGCCGTGACCATTACCTCAGGAGTTGGTGACCGCTGAGGTATGAGTTAGGTGATTCAGAAACCAATTTACGGGGTAGTTTCATGTGATGCTTGACTACTTTGCATTGTTAAAAATGAGGCACCTTTCCACAGTGTCACAAACTACATTATGAAAGACCTTCAAGCCCTGCTAGGCCTGAATTTGTACATTTAAATAGCACACTTGCACTACTAGCAAATCAAAGGAAATGAGGTAGGAGAACATTTTGGGACCTAAGTTCTATTGATCCTTCTTATTGACATTGGATTTTATAGTTTATCTAGATGAAAATGTATGTTATGGTTAATTATATTAAGGTAACATGTTTAAACCACATAATTACCTTTTCCACACAAATTCGAACTGAATTATTTTTTTCCTAGTAAATCAAAGAAACGATTATTTGCTAAATGGAATGTTTTTGGCCTACTAGTATTGAATTGTGAAAATGAATCCTATACAAGCAAACTCATTGAAAGTTTTCATGACTAAAAAAAAAAAAAAGAAATTGTTCTAGGCATCCCGTATCTATTTTTTAGTTGTGGCACTGGTCAATTACTACATTACCATGCATTGCGACTGCACTACCATAAATTGCTTGTGGAAATAGACACGCTGAATTTCTTATATGTAGAGAGACAATGCAGGTGGAAGCTAGGATCCGTGTTTGTATTAATCGAGAGCAGACAGACAACATAATTGGTAGGCTACATAGAATTTTATTCTGTAAGGATTAACCGCTCATGTTCACGCCATCACTTGTTGGCTAGCTAAACTTATCGTTTACTGCTACAGGACATCTAGTCGTTGCATGGCCAATTTTTTTTTTGTTTTTGTTTTTGATAAGCAAAAAAGATTTGGGAGGGGGCGGTCTACCATAGCTACTCTTCTGGACGTAATTATAAGGCTCCAAACTCTTCTGAAGAATGTTCTATTCACGGGCTAGATTTAATTAGAAGGATTCTCCTTGGCGAATCCAATGCATGAGTACATTATTCCAGTCCCACCGTAGACTAATGGATTAGGTACTTCTTTCAAATTTTATCTCCAGACCATCAAGACCAAATCATCGTAAGTCATGTAAGTCTCGATATGTAATCGCAGCTCCGACATCCATCATGACTCGAACTTGAGTTACTTGGTTGAAAAGAAAGATTCATTCAACTAACTTGAGTTACTTGGTTGAAAAGAAAGATTCATTCAACTAAGCTAAGCTACCACTGCGATGGTTGGCTAAAATCTTTGGAGGCATGGTGGTGCCCAAATTAAATCAAATGAAGACAACGAGATGGAAGTATGGTTATTTATGGCAACTATGATATTAGTACTCCAAAGAGTCAACATCAGTGAGATGGCACCTAGTGGGGATCTAAAGAAGGTCCAATGACCTTCCACTGGATGACACAGTGGTCCTCCAGACCAGAAACTTTTCAAGGACTCACATGGATATAAAGAAGGCACATGGCATGATATACCTGGGGTTAAATTAGCTGGAAATCTTAGCTGGATAATGAGCCTATGGGGTCTACTAGTATCATGGTGGACACAATCTTGTTATTAGAACCTGAATAGAGCCACACGAAGTAAAAAGAGACCGAGAGGAAGAAAGTTGTCTCAACTTTGTCTGCTAATTTATCTCTTAAATGCAATGATTATGGTAGTTGAAAAATAATCCTTGTTTTTATAAATGATTATTGGCTCTTGTAGAAAGTTCAAAGGAGGTTCTTGCAAGAGGAGATGGCAAGCTATAGGCCTGCTCATGTTCATCAACATCAATGGCGTGGAAAGAAAATGTGGGGTCTGTTGCCCTTTTTTACTATTCACTTCCTGTTTTAATTCTCATAGTCCTTTTAGAATTTTATGGCATTTTGTTCAATTTATATATGCTAGAAAGCCAAAATACTGGCTTGTATTCCCTTGCACAAGACCCTGTGGCACTATTAAATGCTAGCAATTGAGCTTTGTTCCCCATCAACACTACCTCTCTTCTTTTTGCTTGGACGAGTTCAGAGGCTGGAAGGTGGCACAAATCATTACATGATTTTTTTTTTCGTTGAAAATGCTATATTTCAATTTTTCATTGATATACTCATATGACTTGCACAAAAAAAATGCAATAACATCGTAATTAACAATAGGCCAATAGGATTGGGCACGAGGTGTAACGAGAGGAGTTTTTTTTTTCCTCCCAAATTAAGCTTATGCTATGGAGGTCTTTAGTCCATTTCTTTGCCGTTTTATGGGAACGGGTACTGGGCTGGTAAATAAGGAGATTGGATGACCTTTCCACTCACAAATCGTTCTAGTTTCTCTTTTTATATTTTCCCCTATAATTGTTAGCGTTTAATTTAGTTTCTTGTGGCGTTCGGAACTTGATTGACCCAAGTAAGTTTATCCTCGTAACTTAGTTTTGATAGGCTGCATTTGGGCTAAGTATTTTGGGCTTCTTTCAGTCTCTAGAAATCGAGTTGGAGTATTCACCAAGAGGAAATTCTTTTTGCACCGTGGGCGGTATAGCCCGCACACCACCTACGCCTGCATACCGCCTATGATGATTGGCTCATGTGTAAAGCCGGAAGAAAAAAAAAAATTTTTGGGCACCGCGCTTTGGCCCTGTGCGTGAGCTAATTATCATGGGCGGTGTGTGTAGGGCTGCAAAATGCATGGTATATAGTGTAAGTGCCTCCTCTCAAGGTATCACCTAGGCCATATGCGTAAGATGGCCAATGTTGGCCATCACCTCAACCCCCAATTAATTGAGGAGAAATTCTTTGCACACCACATGCTGTGTAGAAAAAATATACCATTTCATCTAATTGAACCATAAAGCCACCATTTTTCAATATACATTTAATGTCTATAGTTCTATTTTTTAAAAAAATTTAAATGACAAAAAATTTTTTAAAAAAAAAATTATGATATTCTATGTCAATATTATGATATCCTACGGTAAAATTATGATTTTCTACATAAGATGTCATAATTTTTTTTAAGAAGTCATAAAAAAGGAAGAATATTTTCATCATTAAAAATTTATAAATTTTTTAAATAATAAAAAGTTTTTTTTTTTTATGATATCTTGTAACCAAATTATGATATCATGTGCAAGAAGTCATACCACAGGATATCATAATATTGCATAGGATGTCTTAATTTTTTTAGAAATAGAGGAATATTTTTATTATTTAAAATTTTAAATAAAAAAGCTAAACTGCAGGTATTAAATATGCGTTGAAAATTTTTAATAAAAATGCTCTTTTTATTTTATGATTTATAAAATAAAATTATGACATCATATAGAGAAAATCATAATTTTACCATATGATATCATAATATCTATATAGGATGTCATAATTTTTTCAGAAAAGAAGAGGCATTTTTGTCGGTCAAAATTTTAAATAAAAAAGTAGAACTATAGATATTAATGCACGTTGGAAAGTAGTATCTATGTGGTCCAATCAAATAGCGGTGTATTTTTCTACACTACACATGATATACAAAAAAAATTTCTCAGATGTGTATAATGGTAAAAACTTAATATTGAAAAGCAAAGCATACCTGAACCAGTGTTTCCCAAGATAATACCAAAGCATCATTCTTGATAGCATGTGCCCAATCTATAATATATATATATATATATGAAAAAAAAATATCAAGATAAGGTAGATTAGTAATTTAAGTTATCCATATAAGCAGTAACTTATCACCTATGAATACCATATGGATCTAAATAGTTCTTCAGTATGCCATGTAAAAATAAAGAGAATGTACATGGAAAGCATTTTATTTTTAAAGCATTGAAAGAATCTTAAAAGCCCTCATTGAAAGTAAAGAGAGAATGAAAAATATTATAATATTAAAGAATTAAATTAAAGCCCATGTAGATAAATTAAATTAGGAAAATTCTTTCTATACCATGGGTGGTGTAGCTCCACGCTGTGGTGATTGTCTCTCGCACAAGATCAGAATAAAAAAATATTTTTTCGGCACCACGCTCCTACTCCGCATGAGAGCCAATCACCACGAGCAGTACCCACAAAGCCACACCACCCATAGTGTAAAAAGTATTTTTCATTAAATTATATTATTAAAGCATTATGTTATTGTACTCTTGTAGTTAAAGTCCACTCATATATCTAGCCAAGAATATGGATTGAACGGATGTTAAGCATTGAATTGTGGCTCATAAAACTGACCATTACACTCTTGGAATTAAAGCCCATTATCTGAATTAAGTTGTAGTTCACCAAATTCATTTATACTTATTCATCATTCATTTCACTACCATTGCATGTAGTTAAGAATTTGGATTGACACTATGAATTTGGATGGACAAATATCTAAGTTGTTATTTTGGCGTGGATTAACTATTTCGAATTCTATGAATTTATTGTTTACAATGAATAGATATTAATTGAAAGATATTTTCCAATGATTGATGATAGATAATGCTTATTAATTATTTTTTACTGATTTATTAATATAATAATTAATTAATTTTAAAAAATAATTAATGATGTGATCTACAACCCCGCGTGCAATATACAGGCTCAAAACTAGTTTTAAGCATATAAGATGATAATAGGACTGGTTAAATTTAACATGGTTTGGGCTTGTTAAGAGTACACCGGTGGTCACGAATTTGGTATAGGCCTCAAGCCTACCGGGCTGACACAACGAATAGGCCTGTCATCAAAAGTCAAAGGCCCATTAATAGAAACGATCTGGGAATATTCTTTAACGATATGCATTGCATCAAGGCTGCCACCTTGGGAGCCCAAGATTGTGTCCATAGATGTTTAAAGAGTGCTGCTTTCCAACAGCACTCCATTCTCCGCTGAAAGCACAGGGCGATAGCAAAGGTTGCTCCCATTACGCTCTCGTGTAAGGAACGCCAAAGACAAGGGCAGACGCAAACAGAGACACTAGAGGCGTGTAGACATCAATCCCAAGTGGTGAGTTGCTCAGCCTGTGAACCCCAATTTGCCAGGAGACTTGCCACTTGATTCCCCTCTCAGTAAATGTGGAATCTCTGGACCACCATGCCACTAGCCTTCAACCTTAAGATACTATGGATCCGTGGCGCAATTGTTGTTGAATCTCCATCTAAGCAGACTAGACTAGAATGTTTCATGTGAATCTACCATTGGATCACTTGCTGTACAGATCTGGAAGCACTTCAAATTTTATCATTCATCCATCTATGCACATTTCAAAGCAAATAGAAGTTGAACTATTAGTGGATCTGCATGAAGAAAGGTGAATCCTTCTTTCGCACCAAAGATACAATGCCGTCCCAATAACTCCAAATTTGGATTGTATCTTTTGTGCGAAAAAATAATTTTATTTTCTTAACCGTATAAATCTCAAAGCACTCCCCTCGAAATGATGGGTGGATTTGTGCAAAGAAAGGTGAATCTTTGTTTCACCGGAATGATGCAACCCCTATCCAACAACTCCAGCCCAAGCTCCACTTAATTCAGCGAAAGGCACTGTCCTTGCTCAAATTCAACAGGCAAAGCACCAGCAACTAGCAGACGACTGTAGCGATCCCTGGTAACAAATCCAGCGCCGGTGGCGGAGCTTTTGACCAGCACATCGAAGTTGACTTTGGTATGCTTTGACCGACGCATCCAGGTAGAGGGGTGTCCGGAGACGCCAAAACAAGGGAGCCCAGAGACTTCCACATGGGTGAAATATCACGAGGAGCTTTACAATAAAACCAACTAAAAAAATTGAAACTCGGCGCTGACCACCTTGCTCCACAGATTAGATGGCGCAAACACAACCCTTCCTACTGTTTTAGTAACCATTGCTCTATTCCAAACATCACATATTTTGGCAAATCAAGGCTTCCGGCCTTCTTTGGGGTGCAAATAATATCCCAAGACATGAAGAGTCCAGCCAACTCGTATCCCCATAAAAACGACCAGCATAAGGAGTCTAGCTGCTGCATGAATGTATAGGAACCAAGCCGTTCGCAAACAAGTGAATGGGGGAAGCATGTCCAGCACAAATTTAACTAAGGTCAATCTCCTTGGCCAAGACAAATATTTCCACTTCCATGAATCAAGGCGTGCCTTAATCTTATTGTTAATGAATTGCAAATCAGTGGAGAGAAGCCTTTTGGGAGAGATTTGTAGACCCAAATACTTCCCTCTGCTTGGGGATCTTCCAAAGCAATTATAAGTTCATCGAGTAGCCAATTGTCCGTAAATTGATGGACTAAAGAGCACACGTCTATTTCTCACAGCAGTTCATCTAGACTCTTTTGAAGGCCAAATACTCCCTTGTGGTAGCTTTATAAATCAGGAGATAATGTAGCTTACAGTAGTACATCAAAACTCTTCTAGAGATTCTTTCATTTCATAGTTTCCTCCTGTGCATGTGTACGTATTAGACCAGGCATGCCAATCACTTGCCTGTTTTTTTACTTTTTAAGGCGTTTTTATTAAGAGGAAGAGCAAGTTTCTTGTTCTCCTTTCCTCCCCAGCCAGTCCCCCTGGTGCATTTTGAGTTAAGCCATGCACGCTTTAGTCAGTTTACTGCTTTCTTGTAGCTTGATTTCGAAACCTTTTCCTCTCTTTCTTTTGTGAGGGTCATGCAAAGATCCCTGGTTCAGCATGCTCTATCCTAGAGAAGGAGGAACTCCCAATCACCACATCTCCAACAACAAGACATCTCAGCGGCCAACGGTGTGATGGCGATCAAATGCTTCTGGTGACGGAGTAGGACCTGACACTGGAAACAAGTAAGATATATAAGCGGCAACCCTCCATTAAGAGTAGAGAACAGCGCATGCTAGACCAACTTCTTAAATCCATCAAGATGCAGTGCATTTGCTTCAATGCTTGAATTATGATCATCTTTAAAAGCACAGAAGATTAGTATTTCCATTTCTTGCAATAAAGAACTAAGAAGTCCTGAGTTTAATGCATGGATGTAGCCTGCCTTCAGACATGAATTCGAGGCCTTCTTTACTTAGAATGAAACTGGGGGCAAGACATGCTGATTTCTGGTTATCTTTCAACAAAACCAACAAGTTTTGTCCAAAACTTAAGCATTCCTCTCTAAGTTTCGTGGTGCATGCTTTGTGCTGCTTCTACTAATTATAAAGAACTGTCAGGGGGACCTCTTCCATGACGAAGCTTTAGTTTTCATTTTGATAAACAAGTGTTTCAAGAGGGAAAGTTGGGGAGAGAGAAGACCTGCCGACATTGATAGTGCTGAGAAGAGAACAAAGCACTGTCCTTTGGGTAGTAAAGAGTGGTGGGACAAAGTACAGTATCAAATTAGTTATGGGTCCAAGATTTGAGAGTAAATTAGCCAGAATTTATTAGTGCATCTAGGATTTGGAGCAGGGTCTAGACAAGGGTAAATGGATCTGTTCCTGACCATGTTCCTAGATTTTATCTTGGGTTTATGTCCAAAACCACCCTAAAGCCACTCCCGGTTGGAGTCACCCTTGAAGGAGCAAACTTTTCGTTACATTCCGACTAATAAATAAGCAAAAGAGATGTGATACTAAATTTTCTGGTTTCTTGTAACAGCCACCGTTATTGACCTTTGCCTGAACGGAAATTCTAATATGCAACTGGTAGATATAGATTCAATTCATATTTCTGAAGAGCACACAATTTGAAATCTGAGTACATAACTATCTCAATAACAGGCATTCTACTTTATGTTGCTTGAATTATTGATTGAAGTAGTGCAACAATGATTTAATGAATTTGTATCAAACTGCACTTTTTATCTTGTAAACTTACAGCTTCACAAAGGTTCATCTATGAATCCTTCGTGTATTTGCTTTACTGTGGAAAGTGGCATGGAACTAGTTGAATATCTATCTAATCATAATTTTTCCTAGCATCAGGGTCTGAGCATTTATTGATGCATGTCAGAAAGCATATGGCTATCGGGAGTTGTTGCTATAGACCTTGCATGTTTGTCTGCTTTGGAGCAAGATGATTCTGCTTCTGCCAAGACAATTGATGACCATTAATCTTCTTGAAGTGTGCCAGTACTATTCCAGAGCTGAATTCTTCTCCCTTTAGTGTTGTTTGACAGGTATTAGCTTTCTTTTGACTGTTTGCTGCTGAGAAAAGCTGTGACAAATATGAAAAGCAGTGGAGTGTCATGTTACTCTGATATATTCTTAAGCTTTGGGGTAGAAAAATTGACTGCCATGCCTTTATGTGCAAGGCATTCATTTCAGAAATTTAGCGCACTTCGAATCGTGAACAACCTTTTTCTTTAAAAGAAATAATAGTGGATTTTCAATGCTAAAGGTGGCCTTTTCAAGTGGTTTCTTTTATCTTCTTACCTCCGTGCGCTTCACCGTCTTTATGAGATCAGGAGTTCATGCTAGTTTCCTTTCAGTGCATCCTGTTAGCTCATCCACTGCGAGAGAGTTTGGTTTAAAAAGTGTCGGTCTGCATCATCTCTCTCCCTTCAGGATCCTCAAAGATTCATAATTCGTAAAAGAGAAGACATCCATGCTCCTCTCTGCAACTAGGCCAAACCGTCCTCCTCAAACTTATTTTAGTACTCCATAGGTTTAGCATGCCTAGCTGCTGGAAAAGAAAAAAGCACTAGACCTAAGTTAGCACCATTAAGCTTGTGAGAGACACATGTTACCTGCCCACAGGCCGAAAGCTGAAGGAGAGCACTTGGGTTTAAAATAACTGCTGCTTTTCTGTTGATAATGCCTCAATAATTGGAAAGTCGTGCATATCCCACAACCTCCCAAACTTCCATTCTTCATCTTGGTGACATCTCCACTTGGTTATGAATATCTTTTTGCCCACCAGATTTTTGGTCTTGTCGCATTCATGTTATCTTCAACAGTTTGGCTTGCGTACAGTTCCTGTTGCAGCACTAATCTGTATCATATTGGATGAGCTCATGGCTTTTAAAATTTAGGCCTACTTAAACCCATTCATGGATTGGAACACCTAATACTAAAGTGTGCAGTTCAAACTTGGCAGGTGAAAGCACTTAATTCAGCATCAGTCTGTTCACCAAATGCTTTAGATAGCATAGGCTTCTTGAGCAGTTGAAGGGCATCATTCAGCATCATGTTATGATCACTTTATGGTTGGTTATTGAAAAGGGTGAATGGCTCTGACCAGGAATCTATGGTAAGTTTTCCTCTGAAGATGTAATGTAGTGCAAAAATACATTGTTCCAATAATACCTAACCTCACTTGAGTGTTATTACTCCATTTTTGCACTCACTGAAGCACTGCTTGAACTGCTTGTGTTTAGGGACTTTGGACAAGCATGAATGAAGGTAGGAACCAAAAAAAAATGAGATACCTTTACAATAATGATATGTAACTATTGGGGTATCGGCTACTCTGATACCACTTATTAAGAATCTAGTATCGGCGAATTACGACAGGAAGAAAGAAGAAAAACAAAATAATAAAGCAACTAAGTACGTGGATCAGCCCAAGAGCTCGCCTCCATGGGGCATGCAAAGCTTCATTATGAGAGAAAAAATCAAACAATACAAAAGAAACTTACTACTCAATCATTGTACAAAAGTCTCTCAATAAGAAATCCCAAAATTCTTATAAAAGTTCTCTGAAACCTCTCAAGAAGCCTCTCAGCACCTCCGAGATGTTGCCAGCTTTCCAATACAATAAATGGCTCGTCAATCGAAGTTATATAGACTCCAAAAATTTAAAAATAGTATTCCAATAGGAAATCTAAACCTAATTACATTCGAGATCGATCTAGACCATCCGATCACGACCGGCTCCCTCCTAGGCCATCGAATCACGCACAATAGTCCTAATCAGGCTCGGATAGAATCCCAACCATTCGATCACGATCGGCTCGAACCAGAGCCATCGGATCTCGATCGATTTATGGAATAGTGCTGTGGACAGTGCAAAATGGCGGCCAACTGGACCACGCGGGCTGCGGTGGACCGCCGGTCCACAATGGACCGCATGGGCCTGGCACCTATGCAACCTGCACCCGCGCGGCCCACGCACGCCCCCCGATTGGCCCAGCACATGGCTAGCCTAGCATCATCACGCGCGGTCGATTTTGGGCTATGCCACCGCCATCCGGTGCTGTCGGTGGGACCCTCCAGTGAGCCCAAAGGTCGGCTATCTCGCTCTGATATTCTTTTACACGTATCTTCTTCGTCTGGACTCCGTTTAGGCTATTCTTAGGCTCGTTGGACTCCATTCATCGTCCTGAACCTCGCTGTGGATTTATTGTGAAAGAATTCAAGGCATCTTTCTTAATAATCTCCATCTTGACTTAATATTCGATCACCATCTATCTCTGAGAGCCTGTGATCCATCTCACCCCCATGCCCTGGGACACGTCTGCTATCTTATGGATGGACAAACGTAAAAGTCGAGTCGGATCGATCGATGTCACCTTCATCATTGGCTGTGTCCATTTTGACCAAAGACCTACACAGAAAAGACTCCTATGGTAATAGAAATTTCACTCTGCAACATCGCATGTCATCCTCTCGAGTCTCTCATCCCGTGCCCGATCCATCTTCACATAGAGCTCCATCTCACACTAGGCTTTCTATCATGAGGTAATATCCTCCATACTTTTTTTCTCTTAACACCATCCTACTGCCGTGTATGACCTTCAAGATTCCTCCATCAGCTTTTTATTTGAAGCCGGTCAAATCTAGTTTGCTCAGTAAGATTAGATTTTTCTTAAAGCTGGGTATGTATCGGACCTCATTCAATTTTTTACTGTTCCATCATGGAGCTTCATACTGACCGTCCTGTTGTTCTTGATCTCATAGCTCGATCCATTTGGCAGTATTACAGTATCCTCACCGATCTTCAGGAAGTCAAACATCTTCTCTCTGCAATATATATGATAAGAACAAGCAGAATCCATAATCTACTAGAAGGAAGAAGTAGATACCTCATCAGTAACCATAAGGATATCATCACTTTCTTTTGTATCGCTATTGGCTACCGCCATAGTAGCCCTCATCTGATCCTTGAGTTATGGGCAATCCTTGACTCGATGTCCCAACTCGTTGCACCTGTAGCATCTGATCTTGCTTTGGTCCCTCATGTTGGATCTGGATCGTCCTCCTCGTGATCTTCTGTCGCTCCGTCTATTGCCTTCTGCTCCTCCAAAAACTGCCAAAGCTGAGCTGCCGCTATTTAAGCTCGAAGCTGGATTCTTCCTCCTGAGAACCTTATTCTGGAGTATTACTGCAGTGACCTCATCCATCTTGATGGTGCTCTTTTTCACTAGAAGAACAGTCACCAAGGACTCATACGAAAGAAGAAGCGACGCTGGCAAGACCAATGCCTTGGTATTCTCCTCAACTTTTTCACCAATGCTGAGGAGATCGATGAGAATCTTCTGAAAGTTTGATAGATGCTCTCGCACGCTCTGGCCTTCGTCCATCCGCAGCTTGCCTCCAAAGAAAGAGGATGTTGGTGAAAGACTTTGCCATGTACAACTCCTCGAGCTTCGACCACAGCGTCATCGAAAAAATCTCGCCAAGTACATGAATCACCACATCATCCGCTAAGTATAAACAGATCATACTCACCGTCTGCATCTAAATCCACTTTCAATCCTTCACCTCCATGGTAGCTGGCATCTCTTCGTATAAGAGAGCATCAATCAATCCATATTGGATGAGGACATCCTTTACTTTTACTTGCCATAAGGAGAAATTATCCTTTCCATCGAACCTATTGATCCTCACTTTGATTACACTTATCTTTTTCATATTCTTCAATCTCTATTACCTGCTGTAATCTGCGCTCTGATACTATCTGACTCTGATACCAATCTGTTGGGATATCAGCTACTCTGATACCACTTGTTAAAGATCTAGTACCGACGAATTACGACAAGACAAAAGAAAAAAAATAAAATAAGAAAGCAACTAAGTATGTGGATCAGCCCAAGGGCTCACCTCCACGGGATATGCAAAGCTTCACTATGAGAGAGAAAATCAAATAATATAAAAAAAACTTACCACTCAACCCTTGTACAAAAGTCTCTCAATAAGAAGCTCCAAAATTCTTATAAAAGCTCTCTAAAATCTCTCAAGAAGCTTCTCAACATCTTTGGAACGTCGCCAGCTTTCCAACATAACAAATGGTTCGTCAATCGGAGTTATATAGACTCTAAAAACTCAAAAATAATATTCCAGTAGGAAACTCAAACCTAATCACACTCGAGATCGATCTGGACCGTCCGATCATGATCGGCTCCCTCTTAGGCTGTCGGATCGTGCATAGCAATCCTGATCAAGCGTGGCCAATTTTGGGCTATGCCGCCGCCATCCGGCACTGTCAGTAGGTCCCTTCGATGAGTCCGAAGGTCGGCTATCTCATTCTGATCTTCTTTTATGCATATATTCTCCGTCTGAATTCCGTTTGCATTATTTTTAGATTTGTTGGACTTCATTCATCGTCTTGAACTTACGAACTTATTATGAAAGAATTCAAAACATCTTTCTCAATAATAATAATAAAATACTATCTTTATCATCAATTAATTTGAATAGATTCCTTCCACTTCTCAGTGGCAGCTATACTTACCGGACTCCACGCTTATAATATGAGCTGCCGCCACCATCATTCAGATGTCTGCATAACCACAGATTTGTGGTTTTGCCTTTTAACTTACTCTACCCACTCATTAGGCTTAAAAGGAGGACATATTTTATGGCATGAGTTCTCTTACCGAATAAAAAAAACGATACGTGCGTCTCTAACTTACAAACCCACTCACAAGGCTCCCATATAAAATATAGTAAATATAGTAATAATAAACTTTTTTACGTCAGCCTGATTGAGCGCATTGAAAAGGCCTCGTTCTTTTATGGGTGGCAGAAGTCACCATGCCCTATAATATGTTCGGCTTTCCTGTTGACCATCTTATAAGCATAATGATATCATACATAGTTATTTATAATCTCAGATATAAATAGAGGGTTACATGGTTATAAGTATCAGGTAATGTATGGATGCCTGGCATTTGATACTTTGCGGTTGCTATCAACCATGGTAGGTTGAATTTATCAAGAGAAATAATTAGCATATATAATAGGATTTAGTACTCTTGATTGTAATTAAAAATTAATTAACTTTGTTTATTTCTGGACAGACATATATAAAAGCATACATGTATCTTGATTTTGAATTAAAACAGCATTTTCCTTTTTAAATATTTTCCGTCAGAGTAATAGATATCTTACAACTTTCTGTTTGCAAATTTCTGAAATTTTGTGGGTTTTGCAACCCAATAAAAGATATATACCATTGCTGCCATTATATGATATCACTGTGAACATATGCAAACCTTGGATCTTTGATCTAGGGGTTTCCCTTTGTCCCTTCTTTTTCATATATCAATTGCTTATCCTTACAATTTGATCAGAGCATCTTCAAAATCAGATGAGAAGTACACTAAAACATATAAAATCTCATGAGATTTCTTCTCTTATAATTTGAGGGTTCTTTCAAAAGTTTTCATCCAAGTGAAAATATGTGCACAAGCCTTGTCTCGTAAAATTTGGTGGGCTAAGAATCAAAAGTTTTTCTTTCCTAATTGCAGCCTAAATCTCAGGCTGTTCTCTTACAGAGAACAGATGACATATCATACATAGTGCTGCCCACAACCATGCTGGAAGTAGGTCCTCCATAAATTTGGATATCATGTGGCAAGTTCTGTAGATATATCAGTCTTCTATGTTTGGATGCATGACTCCCCTATTCCACCGGTATCTTCCATGCATGTGCCCAGAAGAGAAGCCAAACAAGATGAGGGATTGGGAAGTCTGCTGAATCCTTAAGTTCAGTAAATTAACCCCTCCCCAGCATGATTCATGCCATCTTGAAGGGCTCAAGATAGAAGATATCAACATCTTTCCAACAATGCTTTCAAAGTTTTTCAGCCTGCAGGGTGTGCGACGTCGAAGCGATAAATTTCTTGATAGGAAGTATACTTCCAATTATTGCTTATGGCATCAATGCGACGTCCTCAGTATACTAGTAAGGATTATCTGAGTATAGCACTGAACAGGTTCAATATGTTGCATGCTTTTCTTTGATTGGAGACAAGCATGCCGACTAAGATCCAAAGCCTGTTGATGAAGCTATGACGTACGTAGCTTAGCATGGTAGAATGTGGCTTTTAATTACTTGGCCTTCAAGATGATGAGCCAGCTTCAACAATCAATCTCAGCAAATGCCAGTGATCTTTAAAAGAACTAGATGATCATACCTAACCTATCTGAAATGACATTTAAACAAGCGTTGCCTGTCTGTAGACACGTAATGCAATGCTTGCTTTTCCATTGTATATTGTATATTAGAATAGAGCCACCAAAGTCTTGTGCTTGAGTCAAAAGAACTGAAGAAAAAAGCTTAATAAAGAACGGTACACTTGGCGCGGTAGGAATTGGAAAGGATATATAGCAAGAACCTCTCAGAGTATCATGTCCATCAGGCGAACCAACAAGATATGGACACGTGCATTCACCTGTGGGGGAATGCCAATTGCCGTCTGGAATGAAGGGCTGGGAAGTGGAGAATGCTTTAAGAAGATAGATATGTATGCATACCCACAGTAATCTCATCAACTTCTAGAGCTTCATTCACTTCGACCAGCTTGAAGTGAGACAACTAATTGTCGTCTTCCAGTCTTTTATTAAAAAGCAGCCGTGTGAAAGCTACCGCTCAACAAATGATGCAGAAAAAAAAACCAACAACAACGAAACCTGAAAGAGAAAGAGGCTGGAAAAGTTCAAATACCGAATACACATCCCTATCGATCACATCCATACAATTCCATGGTCCATATAAGGGAATAAGTTTAATGCTTATAAGATATTGGCAAGATAATTATGACTTGCAGTAACGGAAATTTTCCTCAAAAAAGTCCGTCGGGTGCTTTGCACCAATCGCTACGATTCATTTAAAGGCACGCTTCTCGATGTGGATTCAAAGAGAGCAATGGCAGCACGACACACCAGTTGATCTTTTTGAGCTGCTTGAGCAATATTACTGATATTCAAATCAATGACTGACATTGTTCATTGTGGTTATAAATCAATTTTTAATTACTTGATGCAGAAAGAATAAAAATCTCTCAAGAAAAAGCAAAATATCGATGGAACCTTTTCATAAGCATGGACTTTGTGTGGTGCGCAGGCCGCATTGCAAAAATTCTGTACAACCCCCAATGCATATAGCATATCATATATGGCGTGCGTTGTTCGATGGTTATCCATCATCCGATGATTGTCAGTACAACACTCTATGGTACAACCCATGCGCCGTAGGGAATCCTAGTTACTTTTTGGTTGTTGTAGATTACCATGGATTGCATGTGTGATTATTGCTTCAAATGTTTCGACATCCTTGTACAAGCTTGTTCTCTTGAAGCACTTTTAAAAGAATATTGAACCAACCAATTTCTTTAAATGTAGTGCACAAGATATGTCAACATGAACTGAGCCCTCCTCTTTGGGTTGGGAGTGCATATATCTTTTATGCAAAAGAAGGATTCATCTTTCTTCGTGTGAATCCACTATTGGATCACCTCTCAAAATATTTTAAATTTCATCATTCATCTATTTGCGTGACTAGTGAATGATCCAATGATAGATTTGAGAAAAGATGATTTCCTCTTTCGCGCAAAAGATATATCCATAACCCACCTTTTTTTTCCGGTGAATTGCGAGCTTATCAGGCTCATCTAACATTCAAAAAAGACATGAAAAATATAAATAAAAATTTAGAAGATGCTTATAAGATAATGTAAATATATTCAACGCTAAAATATCAATATCTAAGCTTCTTAGTTGGTTGATATAATCATCATATCATACATTCATTCCTCTAATATTGTCACGCGTCATGCATGTGTCCAGTAGGATTAAGTAGCTAAATACTATATATACGTACGACAACGTACACAACCATCACGTCCTCCACGGTCAGTCCGGAGTCCACACACTCACCAATAAATCCCACCCCTCTCACCCCAACACCATCATAGCCCCTAGACACAAACCAAAGCAATGCAACGAAGAAAAATGGCGCCACCTCTAACACCTTCCCTCACTCTACTACTCTTCCAACTCCTCTCCACCCTTCCCTTCACCACTCTCGCCCTCCACTTCCACCACGTCAACCTCCACGACCTCACCACCGGCGACCGCCCTCCCGACGCCACCCCGCAATCACACCATCCCAACCCCCACAAGCTCTCCCTCGACCTCCTCCACCGCGACTCCCTCCCCGGACGCAACCACTCCACCCTCCACCACCGCCTCATCCGAGACTCCCATCGCGTTTCCTTCCTCCTCCGCCGCCTCGGCGCCGCCGCCAGCGGCTACCACCCTGACGACTTCGGCTCCGACGTCGTCTCCGGCCTCGACGAAGGCAGCGGCGAATACTTCGTCCGCATCGGCGTAGGCAGCCCGCCTAAAGAGCAGTTCGTGGTGATAGACTCCGGCAGCGACATCGTGTGGGTCCAGTGCCAGCCATGCACCCAATGCTACGCCCAGTCCGACCCCGTCTTCGACCCCGCCGACTCCGCCTCCTTCGCCGGCATCTTCTGCAACTCCCCCATCTGCGACATCGCCGGCACCGGCGCCGGCTCAGCCTCCTGCGGCGGCTCCGGCCGCTGCCTCTACGAAGTCTCCTACGGCGACGGCTCGTACACCAAGGGGACGTTAGCTCTGGAGACGTTAACTTTCGGGGCGACCGCGGTCCGTAACGTCGCCATCGGGTGCGGTCACCGTAACCACGGTCTGTTCACTGGCGCGGCCGGTCTGCTGGGTCTGGGCTGGGGGCCCATGTCCTTCGTGGGCCAGCTCGGTGGCCAGGTCGGGGGGGCTTTCAGCTACTGCCTCGTGAGCCGGGGGTCCGGTTCGACAGGTTCTCTAGTATTCGGCCGGACCTCGGCCGTCCCGGTCGGGGCGGTCTGGGTACCGCTCCTCCGCAACCCCCGTGCCCCAAGTTTCTACTACGTGGGCCTCTCTGGTCTAGGGGTCGGCGGCGTGAGGTTACCGCTCGGGGAAGAGCTCTTCCAATTAAACGAGGAAGGAGACGGGGGAGTGGTGATGGACACCGGAACGGCGGTGACGAGACTGCCGGGGGAGGCGTACGAGGCGCTGCGGGACGCGTTCGCGGAGGGGGCGGTGGGGTTACCGCGGGGGGCAGGGGTGTCGATATTCGACACGTGCTACGATCTGGGCGGGTACGAGAGCGTGCGGGTGCCGACCGTGTCGTTCTATTTTTCGGGCGGCACGATACTGACGCTACCGGCACAGAACTTGCTGATACCGGTGGACGAATCGGGGAGGTTTTGTTTTGCGTTTGCTCCATCCTCGTCGGGGATGTCGATATTTGGGAATATTCAGCAGGAAGGGATTCAGATTACGTTGGATTCTGCCAATGGTTTTGTGGGGTTTGGGCCTACTACTTGTTAGCCAATAATGCGAGTTAATGAGAAGAATAAATGTGGTCGGTGTAACTATTTATTGGTTTCAAGGTGATGATGTGTTCTTTAGATTATGATGTGATTAAAGAGATCGCAATTAGCAAAATTGTGAACATTCTCGAATTGTATATTCTTCTCTCTCTTTTTTCCCCTCTTTCTAACTAATTACAACCAGTAGGGAGTCGGTTAGGCCTCAAAGGAATCTTTTTCCAAGTTGCAACACTAGTACATCGGAAAATATTTTGGCTGCTGAATTCTTTATTAGTGTTATTATGTACATTATTTGATATAGATTGCAGACGCTTTCCCCGCACTCCACCAGATGCCATGCAATGTGCGCAGCATGGGCTATGAAGTGAATCCAAGGGTCCCCTACAAATCATGAACGGTCAGACTCGCGCAAGTCAAGGCTGTGGTTTGTACAACTTAATAAACTCAAAGATTTCAGTATAATATACTCTTAATCAGAGCATCATGATCTCTCTCTCTCTCTCTAGAACCACACACACGAATGTACACGGTATACGAGTAAGAGCAGGTGAGCCCAACAGAGCGTGTGATTGTCTCACCTTGGGGTTGATGCCCTTGACCAGACAGACATGGTGCAATTGAATCGATAACTTAGGCAAGGGCCTTTCCTCTTTGTCCTCCCCAGTTTGGGGGGTAACTCGCTTCAATTCAAGCCCTGCAAAGGGTCTTGGACTTCTTTATTGAGGCACACTCCAGCTGGCTTTCCTCAATCACCTAGGCCCACTTAAAGTCAAGGATTGGTGACACTGGACAAAGGGAGGAATCCCCCAAAGCAAAGAGACAACAGCTTTAGACAAGGCCATGGCCTTGGCGCCAGGATCATTGGGCATATGCAAGCTTATCTTCCTTTGGTTCCAAGAACAGGCCAGAACCCCTTGGAGTGCTTTTGGAGCACTTAGGAGCCATTATTGAGTTTATGGACTGTGAGTGTGCAGCTAAGAATCTAGTATTGTCGATGATGGAACTTTATCATAAAGTCTTATCCTTTGGACATGAGTTTAAAAGAATGTGTAGCCAGGAACCTTATTTTATCAAACCAAAGAATATTTGAAGGTGGCAAGGAGGGATGGTGGTTTCATTCTTCTTATTCAAACAAAATACAACAAATTTATAGTAGTTTAGCAGTGCAATTAGATGCTAAGTCCAAAAAGTAAGAAATAAGAGTGCCAACCACCTCAATTGGGAAGTCACTAGTGTTGACATAAGTGATTTAGATTTGAATCTCACCCAAGCTTCCTAATTCTGCGTTAGTTCTCAAAAGGTTCCACGAGAAAGGGTCTGCATAGGCTCATTACTACTTCATTGCACTTTCTATTGCAAAATATGCTAGTAATTGCTTCAGAAAGAATCATTTATATTCATAAAACAATGTTTCTACACTCACATTCATGAGAATGTATAATTTGAATGAGGCAAGGCAAAGTCAAATCCATCACACAGCACCTTGATTCGTTTGAAAAGAAAGTTGTTGAGCAAGAAAAAAATTCGGTCCTCCATGTGTCGAACATTCAAAGGAGGGAATCCAAGCTTTGGGTCTAGAGCTAGCTATCGAACTTTTTATCTTTTCTAAACAGTCATCTGACGTTAGAATTAATTGCTGTCATTTAAAAGCTTCTTATTTTCATGCAGCATTAAGCACAAGCCTATCTCTCAGTGAGCAATCCATCTATCTATCTGACAAGCTCACCAAGCACGATCATGAATTGGTAGCGACCAAGCTTAACTGCAAAGGGACTGGGTGATGGCCGCCTATTTATTCTCAGATCACGGGTTTCATGGGATCCATTTTAGAATGGCTTCATGGGATCTTGCTCTGCTTTTAGATGTTGCAAGCCCCAGCCTTGCATGCTGCTGTCAACTCAATCAATTTCAACAACAGTAGCCTGTTCTTATATTTCGTTATATAATTTGTTTATGCTCGAAACCATCATACTGGATGAGTAAAACTGAATAAGAAACCATCATCTTCCATGAATAAAATTGAATAAGAAAGATTTAAGAAGTGGTAAAAGGAGAGCTTTTAAATGAGATACTTCCTAACAGGCTAACGGTAACTTAGGAGATGATGCTTATGATTGAACGTATGCCGCCTACGGAAACCGCTATCGACCATTATAATGGTTATAGCAGCTATTATTTGCCTTAAAAAATAATTTTTGAAATTTTAATGTCAAATAATTACTAAAATAATAGCTATTATCAAGGTCATAGAGTGAGAAACAACTCGCAGTAATCAGAAGTAATAGCGCTATTTTTATATTATTTTTATTAGATAAAAATATTATATTTTTGGACAGAATAATCATTGTTGGAGGAAATTTTGAGGAAAAAAAAAGAATATTGAAATATAACAAAAAATAATTAGAAATAGTAGAAAAAATAGAAGTTATTATTTTTTTATAATATTTATTTCAATAACATAATGAAAGGGCTGGTACCGTTATAACAAGTATCATACCGCTTATAGCATCATTATTTAAAATCATGGCTAGAGCTGGTTGGTAGAGAGGTAAAGGAAGGTTTTTATAAGTGTAAGGGAAAGTATTTTTTCAGCTACATTAGCATCAGAGATCTCAGATCAAAATATTATGATAAAATAAAAAATAAAAAAAATAAAAATATATAATTAAATATGTGGATTAGTCCAAGTACATCTTTCGAGGTATGCAAGCTTCATTTTGAAAGAGAAAAATAAATACAAGAGAAGAACACCTACTCTCTCCTTTCTGTACACAAATCTTTCTCAACTAAAAGCTACTCTCATAAAAGCTCTCTCAAAATCCTCAAGAATACCCTCTCAAGAAGTCTCTTAGCACCTTTAGGACGTTATCAGTGGACTTGTCAACGGATCGGATTCGAATTAAAACTTGGATATCCAGACTCGGACCCAATTTTAATTTATGATACCTGACCTGGATCCAAATACTTGACGGGTCTGGTCTTGAAGTACCAGACTCGGATCCGAATGGATCCTAGATATCCAGACCCGGTTCCAGAACCCAAATAGGGAGAGACGGCCCGCCGGTCTGGATGTTGGATGGAGATGGCGTCGAAGAGGCACGGGCGAGATTAGGGTCCGGTCGCGACTCGCTAGCGAGCGAGGTACTGAGAGAGGAGAGACCGAGAGAGGGATTGAGAGGAGAGAGAGAGAGAGGGAGAGATCGAGAGAGGGACTGACCGAGAGAGAGGGAGAGGTGCGGAGGGACTGAGAGAGGTGAGGAGGGACTGAGAGATGGAGAGACTGAGAGAGGGACTGAGAGAGGGAGATACCAAGAGAGAGAGACCCAAGGGGGTGCGGTCCGTCGGGAGATCCGAGGGGCCGAGGGGGCACGGGCAATGGTCCGTCGGAAGATCCGAGGGGGCGTGGGCGACAATCCACCGGGAGATCCGAGGGGATGATGGTCCATCGGGAGATCCGAGCTAGAGGGCGAGATTAAGGTCCGACCGCAGTCCGTCGGCAAGAAGAGAGGTAGAGAGAAGGAGAGGGAGAGGCATCGTCGGCATCGGTCGAGAGATAGAGAGGGAGGACCATTGAAAGATCCGAGGGGGCGAGATCGAGGTTCGGCCGTGGCCTGCTGGTGAGAGAAGAGGCGGGGAGGAGGGGAGGGAGAGCTAGGCGCTGTCGGCGTCGGTCAAGAGACAGAGAGGGAGACAGAAGGGAAAGAGTGATCTAAACTAGATTAGGTTTTTTCCTAAATAATTTTAGGTCATTGGATCTTTGATCTAACGGCTCAAAATATTTTTAATATTTATATATATAATATTATTATATTATATTATACATCCATAGGAATTAGCTTATCGACTTCCTGAATAGTACTATAAGAATCAGTACTGAACATCCCTCCTGTAATAGTACAAGCTCCCATAGCAATGACATATTTTGATTCAGGCATTTGCTCATATAATCTCACTAAAGAAGGAGCCATTTTCATTGTTACTGTGCCGGCTGTTAAAATTAAGTCCGCTTGCCTAGGACTCGATTTTGGTACTAATCCATAACGATCAAAGTCGAATCGTTTGGATCTCAGATCTATCGAATCTGGATACTAAATATCCAGACTCTATCCATTTATATCATAATTTTTTGGATCTGAGTTTGGGTCCGAATAAATGGGTCCAATACTAATACCAAATCCGAACTCGTCAAATAAATACCTACAGGTCTCGGATCTGGACTCAACCTGTTAACAGCTCTAGTTACCAGTTCTTCGATGCAACAAATACTTCATCAATCGAAGTTATATATACTCCAGAAACTCCAAAATAGTATTTCAGTAGGAAACCCAATTTTAAATACATCTGAGAACCATTTTGGACTGTCCGATCATGACCGGCTTGAATTAGAGTCGTCTGATCGTGCAAAATAGCTTCAAATCATGCTTGATCATACTCAGATTCATTTCTGACCATCCAATCATAATTGGCTCGCTTTAGAGCCATCCAATCACATGCTTGGTCCATCAAATCCTACATGAGTCACGAGAAATGCTGGGGAAATGCTGGCTGGTCCATTGGACCGTGCAAAACTAGGAAAAATGACCTATCGGTCCACACGCACAGTGTGGACCGCATGACGGGCCTGAGCGTCTGCTGGACCAGCATGCGCGCACTCGCTTGGGCCGACCTAGTGTGCGGCTAGCCCCACGCCATTGGGCCAGAATCATGCTGCCGCCAACCTGCACTGGCCCGTGGGCTGTGCCACTTGCTTCTAACGCTCTCTCATACGTATCTTCTTCATCTGAATTCTGTTTGGACCATTTTTGGGTTCGTTAGATTTCGTTCATCATCCTGAACTTATTGTTGATAGAATCTCGAGGTATTTTTCTCAATAATTAGTTGGTAATCCAATCCGCCGCTTGATTTTCCTCGGAATATGTATGTGAGGCATAGAATGAGCCAAGGTCTGGAGTAAGAAGCGGAATATCCAGTACCCAGGGATGCTCACTGGTAGTCGCAGATGGTAGTTGGTTGATCTCTTGAATCATGGTGGCACCCTCGAGCCAAAAGGAAAGAACACCTAAATAAAAAGTCTCACCCATAAGAACGTATCGAAGGCTTACTTTAGTAAAAGCGCAAAAATCTGTCACCTTAATTTTAGCTTTACATAAAACACAGCTGTCTGTGAAAGATACGTATAATCTCCCCCGTTCGGTAAGTGCCAGAACTTCGAAAAAGCCTTTCCAAATTGCCACCGGAGAAAACTCACAGGATTCATCCTCGAGGATGGTAGTTCCCGCTTTCTTACCACCACATTGCAACAACTTCCAAACCACCCCCACTAACAAAGTAAAAATCCCACCAACCGTACAAAGCACATCCACATCCAAGATCCTCTCATCAAATCCTATGAAGTAGGTGATTCCCGTCACAGCAGGACAGCGAATACCTTAATTCGGTTTTCTAAATTTTACCATAATTTGTACAAGTCACAATCAGGCGTATTTATGTTAATTTGGATCTTAAGAAAGTCGAGGATTCATACTCGACCAAACACGCAACCAATTTTCAGACACGTAGATGATACAAACATGCAAGCAAGGACTCTCGCATCAGAAATCGACCACCGACATAGCATGGAAAAGAACGAGGGTAATATCTTAAAATATCCTACAGTTTCAGTTTCTAGGTCATCTGGCATTTCCACAGTATTTCTTCAATTCAGAAAAGCTTTTGATGCATGGCAAATATTTGGGGGAAAAAAAACCACAAATCATAAAAGGTACCAAATAATTTAGAGTTTAACATAACAGATACAAAAAATAGTCATATAAACCTCAAAGACACCATTGCTTCGATCAATACAGTATATGGATGATAATGCCCCGACGGCGTTCAACTCACAATCAATGTGGTTCAGCAGGAATGACAGGGCCGGCTCGATCCAAATTTCACTAACAGCTCATGAGAAATGTCTGATCCTCAAAACTGCAAGCCCATCGAAACCAATGATCTCATATAATGCCCAGAATAAGGGCATCCTCTATAGAAAAAATTTGCAGCCACCTGCAGATAACTTGTCATATAAAATCTATTCCCGTAGTCAGGATGAAATGCATCACCAAGCTAAATGGAATGTAAAAGTAAGTCACTTTGTTCCTTCAATCTTCAGACCAAGGCTAGAAATCATCAAAGGTAAACTGCCATTGTCCAGCCATGCTAACTCCAGCATACGAAGGTCAATCGGAAGCAACCAAAGGGAAACACCCATATTAAATCATCGCATGACGGACTCCTTTACAAAAGATCGACCTCCTGAACTGTTAGCATAGAGCCCACAAAGAGAGAGGCATGTGAGGTTGCTAAAAGACAAAAATACCATCTTTGTAAGCTGAAAACGAATGTCAGCACTCACGAGTATTCAAGGTGAATATTCAAAAACCTCGGGTTCTCCTTGCTCTGAGATAAGGTTACAGAACCTTCTATAATTTGGTCTTGCTTCACCTCTATAGGTTCATAAAAATAGAGCATTGTCTGCAAAATATTTAATAATCGATTTCAGGCCAGAGAAAGAACAGATAATGCCAATGAATATGAATGATGAGAGAATGACGGGAGATTGATAACCTGTTGCCAGTGTGTTGGAGCATCCTCAGGTGCAGTGGACAGCACAATTACTTCATCAGATTTAACCCGTTTCTTTCTGTGGCTAGAACCATGAGCATAAAATTCTGATGACGAATTTGCAAGAGGAAAATGCAGATGGTTGTTCAATTGCAACATTGGTGGCCCACTGAATTCGACATCAAACCAGAAAGCAAATCCATGGAGAGGGGCTTCCAGAATAGATGTCACAACGGTAAGTTATCTTCTCTTTGAACATAATTTATTTTCTAAATGGAACAAGAATACAGAGACCAACAGAGAATTGCAAAGAAATAAATTTTTCGTGCAATTGTATATGATTATATTTTACCTTGCATCATTGATGTGAATCTATACTTAGTGGTAATAGATTCAAGCTCTTGAGCTGTGACAGTGTAGCAATCCACACACTTAACCTGTTCATGTAGTCCACAGAGGCATTTCATTCACAAAAGGCACCCTCCAATTTATATATGAATGGAAATGAATCAGGTATATTCCCAGGTAATTGGTTGTATACATAACCAAGAACAGTAGTCATCAAACAAATAAGAATTTGCTGCTGATTAATTTTATCTTTCACATAAAAGAATGCATTTGCCGCTGATTAATTTAATCTTTCACATAAAAGAATGCATAAGCAGAGCATACTTATCTAGATTCTCACATATCCAAAGCATACTTAATTAGAGACAATGATGTTCCCAACCAGGGGAAGCTCACTAGTATTGAATTCTCTGTTGCAGCCTTTTTTTATCTGCAATGTGACATCTCCAGCTACCTTTGTTTCCATTTTCCTTAGGTGAAACTTCCCAGATTTTACAATGTCCAGACTCCAGAATAAATTACAAAGGAAGCACTACCAAAAATAATGTGAGAGCTATATGCACCACCAAAAATAATGTGAGAGCTATATGCGATACCAAGAAGAGGAAAAGAAAGGCCTTGTAAACAAGTGGACATCGACTTATTACATCGAGTAAGGCCAGAAAATGTCCAAAAGTCCGAATTAATGATAAGTACAAATGATAGAGTGGGAAATACATTCTCTTGTTCTTCAAAATTAATTGTGAACCAAAGCCTGGAAAGAGCTAATTTTGCAATTCTTCATCAAGCTTCGAGTATCATAATATCTTGAAGCCCCATTTTTATGTTCTGTAAAATACTAAGTCCGATTGCACTATTCTATTTACCAAAAAATTGCAATTATCTACCATTATGAATTACAATTCAATTACGTCTTTAGCCTTTATCTAGTAAATCATATATGGATAAAGATTCCTACATCAAACCTTGTCTTTTTCTCTCTGTCTAGATTCTTTCCAAGTCTGGAAGAACCTTAAATCTTTGATCCTTGGTTACATGAGATCGAACTATATAACCAAGAAGTCAAGCCTCCCTACTATCCAATGGAGCTAACTTAGACAAGTCCTTCCCACAGAAGCTTCCCTCTTAGAAATATTACTTCATGAGACTAATAATAAATATTTAAGTATCATATAAGCACGCATCTAAAATTTATATACAGACAAATACTGACAAGGTAAAGCACAATTCAAAGGAACCTCTTGATGCCACTATTTAAAGAGCCACCTTAACCATAAGCAGAGCCACAATGTTATTTTCAAAATATCTACCTACATAACCTCTGAGAGCCAATTATATTACCAGTCGATGGGCTTATTAAAAAAGAATATAGATGAAGAAAAATGGCAGCATTGTTAGCATATCGGGATCTCCACCTGCTGTATTCTGTCTGCTCTCAAACTTTCTGAGTCTCCTTTTTAGTTTTTTCTTTTAAACAGGACCTGTTCCTACTTTTACTGGAAGTGGCTGTATATTCTTCCTTACACTGTATTTTCCTCTTGTATATTTTCTTATACTAAACTCTGTATATTCTGCTGCTTAATCTCTGAAAAAATTTTGGTGACTAATTGAACTAAAATCATTGGTCTCCGTTTTCCTCACAAAAAAGAAAAAAAGAAAAGAAAAGAAAAAAGAAAAGAAGGAAGAAGAAATCTGGTGCTGCATGGACATGGACTTTTATCTCTGAGTCTCATTCAGCAGGATGTGACGTATACCGATATGATGACACACACACCCAATATATATATATATAATTTATGAGATTGTAAAATACTCTCAAGAATCAAGATAATATCTATTAAGATATTTTCACTCCAATATAAGTGGCAAATTGCTTCTTTTGTTAAGTAATTGATCAATATCTGCATAATGATGTCATTCTTGATTGCACTCTTAGATCATTCTTCTAATCTTCTTAGATCTGCTATGCATTATAGGACCTTGACTAACTTTTTTCGTGCCAAAAGAATAGCCTAAGTTGAATCAGCAGTCCATTGGTTTTAGAATCTGACTGATATATGCTGATATTTGAGTAACTGCTGCCCATTGTTATCTACCAAACAGACGCATGGAAATGTAAAATTTTACCGTGGTGGTCAAGTGTTAAACTAGCATCTGAGACTTAGTTTGGTGGAACCTAAGGATTCAAGTGCCGGCCTATGCTGGTCCATACCAGCCCAGTATCAGCATCAGTTCAAAGTTGGGACAGCATCAATTAAATCATATTTTCATTATAAAAAGGCTTTTCTTAATCTTTAATTCTTTTTTCTAATATTATTTCATCGGGTGTGGCTTGGCTTGTGAATTGGCATGGCACATGCTGTGCCAGCTAGTGACTGGAAATTGCTTGGCTTGTGCATTGGCACAGCACATGGTATGCCAGCCATGACTGGCACTCCCACCAGCACTGATACTTGAAATGTTGGCAGTATCATATTCTAACTTCTTGGGAAGGGCAATAGCTAACCAAGAAACAAAGGAATTCCAACGACAAAATTATGATGGTCAGACAAGACAATTGACCAAACATGAGCAACAAGTAACATTTAGCATAAAGAACTCACCGCAAAAGGCCATGTTAAAACATTCTCTCCACTAATTGTGTCAACAACAGGCTCTTCGAATTCACACTGTTTTGCAAGCGGTAGCATCGCAGACACTGCCATCATCAAAAAACATTCATACATGTCATGTAAAATTCAAGTCAAACCACAGATATAGTTCCGCAATTTGAAAATATAATCTGTTTTCTGAAGACATCATACTCCTCATCATGATAATGAAATTGGAAGACCATGTCTTTTGAACTGTTCTGATGGATTTGTTGATGAACAAAGATATTACCGTGCATGGACCTATGCCCCAGCACAGGCATGCATACAAATATTGGCTAATAGATATATTTTCAATGCCCATTTAACTAGATCCTTTCCTATTGCCCGTGGCCTGATTTTCCTCATTCTGATGAGTTTCAAAGAGCATGGTCAAACACATAATAGCACCTGATACTTCAACAACCTTAATCTGGAGAGACACTTAATTTCTCTATCCAAAAAATAAATTTGCTATAGTAATTACTTCTCACTTACTGTCAATCCCATAGACATCACGCCAGAAGTCAATGCTATTACGATACCTTTCACCATCTGTAACTGGTGCCATGTAGAGCTGCAAGAGAGACAGAAGATTGTCTAGCATGAGTTTCAAATAACAACTACCATACAACAAAACCTACAATCAACATCTCATACTAGTTGGTCAACTAATTGAGAGAATGACTTAGAAAAAATGAACTTTTATTAGTTAATATTCTACTGTTTCAGGATAACAATATATTATGGGTATTCTGGTGGCTTTAGAAGCTGATCCTGGTGACAATACCTGGTAATTGCAAATTTGTATAGCAAATCAATTACATTTCACATCTCTAATATCATGATAAACCTCCTAAAACGTCACTTGTATGCTTTCTAATATTTTTCACATTTCTAATATCATGATAAACCTCCTAAATTTATATAGCAAATCAATTATATTTTCATGTTTCCCAGTAGAATAATTAAAGCCACACAACATAGCAATGCTAAATATGAGACAGCAAACTGGTAAAACTTTGGAAGCCCAGGTTAGATTTTCTACATTATTTCAAGTGGTTTGCATGTGGATGCTTTTAATTTTCGAAGCCCAGCTTAGATTTGCAATAAACATTCCAACCATATCATGAATCTTTGACCATTGTTTTAACTGGTATAATGTTGAGGAAACATGTTCATTCTGAAGGGGGAGAGAAGAAGTCTCTCTTATAACATTAGCTTCCAACTTTATTTCATGTTTTCATTATCACCATAAATAAATCAGCATGAAAAAGACTAGTAAAGGTAGTCTGGAGCTACTATAAGGGAATGATATATTACTGTTGCATGTGAAGGAAGGATAAGTCCCCCAGGTTTAAGCCATTTATCTCTGGCAAATATTACACTAGCCAGCATACTCTGCAACAGAACCCACAGCATTAGAGACCGGTATGGATCAAAAGAAAAATGAAATTTGGATCATCTATTATGTCAGCAGACCTTCTGCTGGAATACCTCATGCAAATTCATATGTTCATCAGGAACATAAATAATACCAATAAACTTTAAAAAAAAAAAAAAAATCAAGACAAAGGTCATATTTGCACCTCATAAAGAAGCATATAGCCCATCCATTCAGAAATTATGACATCAACCTTTTCCTCGATGTCAACATCCTGCAGTCATTAAGTTTAGGATGAGTTAGAAACATGAACTTCATATATGAGAAAACAATCTTGATAAGATATTGAAAATCAATGGACAATCTTGGATAAGGAAAAATACAGCATCCAGATGCAGACCCTAATTGCACTATAGGATCTCCTAAGAAAGAATATCAATATAAAAACCTCTAAATGTGAATTCAATAATAAACCATATTAAGTGTCACAAAAACATGCTAGTATCTTCTAAATGATCAGCTTAAATTCCAGATGAGAGTATTCAGAACCAGAATTTGTGGATTGATATCATTAGGAGAATCAAGTCTGATTTGGATCCACAATGAAAAATAAAAAACCAAAATGAATGAGTTAAAGTTCTCAAAGATATAAGAAATAAGTGCTAAAAAGCTGCTATAGTTCAACGTGATCGCAATTTTTGGTGTAGGGGGTTGGTGATGATGATCATGGTTACAAAAGTAGGTAGCATATATAATGGGCCTTTTTCCAATGCAATAGTTGAATTAGGCAAATATAATGTGACAAAGGCATGACAAGATTGATAATAGACTACACAAAATGAATGCATGTTGGCTATGTTCTTCCTACATGCAGCTCTTCTTGCTACGAAATCTATTATCTCTCCTGAGTTTCTTTTCTCTTACTTTTTGTCAGGAGAGTCGAGATCAGTGCTTTTTATTTGTTTTTGGGTGCAGGGGGAGGGAGCTTTACAAGAACAGGTCAAAATGTCCCCAATAACATAGCACACGTCTCCTGGATGCTTCCTACAAAATCTACCAAAGCTTGTGTTTATAACAGCTGACAGAATGTATGCTCCCAGTTCATAGAAGATTGAAGTTCCATGGTTATAGAAGCAACCATATCAGCAACTCCGTTATCCTAGCTGGGGGGGCTTTCAGAGTCTCCTTATTATTAGATCACCACAGGAAAATAAAGGAAGAAGGGAGCTTATGAGATGAATTATCTCAAGATTAATTGTTTTCATGAAAGTGAATGAAGAAGGGAACTAATGAGATGAACAATCTCCAGATTAATCACTCATGGGAGATCAAAAACCAATTTATGATCGAAAACCTATATAATGATTTCATGAGGTATAACATATAGCCCTTACACCAGATAAGAAGAAAAAGGAAAGTCTAAAATTGTGGAATTTTTTTTGTAAACAATTTCATATTTATTTTTGATAACTGTCTTTTGTTTAAGAATTTGACTCTTCGACCGAAAACAAAGTGTTGATGAAAAGCATTACGATGCTCTGATCTTTAGGCTGGCAGAGGCATACCCAGAAACCATAATCTCATATCATTCAAAAGATTAGATGCAAATTTCAGAAATTGACTAGAATAATTACTTTATTATATTTGTAATTCATAGATTTGCACAGAAAGATACTAGCACACTTCAGAAGCACTGCAACAATACAAATAAGCATCACACAGAAGAATAATGAGTGATCACAGATATGTATCAGCAGAAAATTACCTCAACTCGTCCATGCAAGACAATGACCTTGTCAGATAGATCATTTTCTTTCACAACTTCACTAGCCTGATGAAATGTTTTAAAAAATAACTCATTAACACAATGTTTATTCTTGAGAATCATCATGCAATTTAACATCAAAACTTTAGTAGAAATGTGGGAGCTGTAACTAACTAAGATAAGTGGAATAAAATGTATATCAAAAGAATGATTTTTTTTTTTTTTGAGGGGAAAAGGTACATTAAAAATTTAAAATAATGAATCATCTTCTAGGAAATCAGTGGGCCCTAGAAGAACAGTCAGGTAAATCCAAGGAGTCATCAGATAGCGAGTACTTTAAGGATCAAAAGCATAACAATCCAGCATGACTGATGTCCTCAATCTAGTTTGCAATAACTAATGTGCATATCAGAAATCAATCTTATCTGACACAAATGAAAGCGTTTGATCGCTTTATCATGGGAAACGTTAAAAAGGGACCAAAAGTGACAATCGAGGTTCCAGATTTAAATGTGAGAACGCAATGTTTTCATCATGAGAGACATCAAAAACAGGGACCAACATATCATATCAAGCACAAATCAGAACCTCAAATATGTACAAGACATTTTTGGATTTATATCATGAACAACTTATTGATGTTCTAGCCAATATACACATCAAATAAGATGTGATTGTCATGATCAGAACTTGTTTGTTAATCCAAGAATTCCTACTAAGTAGAATGATTTGTAGTTTCAGGAGTAGATGGCATGTCATAGGTGAAAGGTGAAAAATGTCCACTGTATATATTGAGCATACTGAGCTGTATAGAAGCACAAAGCATCTTTTGTAGAACAAGATAACTAGAATGAACCATACGGTAGCCATCAGAGACTTGCTAAATAATAAAATGAATAGTCAATTTTGAATATACATATTCAGTATTCACATGTATGCATGTAAGTCTATAAATATAACTTCCTTTACATTTGAATCTATTACCTCGCAAGGCCATGCTCCACTTATTTGATTTACATGTATTCTCTCGATTGAAATTAGATCTTTTATCTAATGATTTTATTCTCAAGTGCAATCCATGTGCCTTTTTACCAGAGTATAAAATATAAATATGATGCTGGCCGCTATGATTTACAATAAGCAAATTAAAAAAAGGCATGCCATCCTATGACATGGATCTGGAATGGATGCTAGTGAATGTTAGGCTTAGCGAATCAAGATCCATAAAGCCAACCCCCTATAGCTGGCACAAGCTTCAGTGGTTATGGTTTTGGTTATAAAGAGCATAAGGCAAAATGGACGAGAAGAAGAGATTAACCACAACCCCCCCCCCCCCCAAAAAAAAAAAAAAAAAGGACAAAACCTTATATATTGATTCTACATTTTCGCAAAGCAAGAATGTACCTGAACAGCTATCTCACTTGCTTCTACAGCATAGACCTGAGAACATGAGCAACCCAAGAAGTTTGAAAGTGAAATGAAGCTTTTGTTGCATAACAAAAAAAAAATGAAAAGGAACACACATTCCTAACAATCATAAAAGTTTCAAATGTGAATATACAACATTCTTTGTAAGAAGAAAGAAATAGCTTGAAACATTACTCTTAAAGTACAACCATTAATAGTTCTCAAAGTACATTAACTCCACTACTAATCAATTATCCACCTATTAAGACTGAGTATGTTAAGGAATACAATATCGGTACATATCTAACCAGAAAATAGAAGAATAAGTGCCTAGTATGGGAGAACTTTATCTATACAAACAGAGATCCTCCGATTTCATCTGCATATATTATAGTTTTGATAATAAAACTCACTGAAGCAAACCCATCTGATAACTAGGTGTCAGATATATGATTTATAGCAGAATACTATAACTTTGAATGATTGAATCTATTGTTTACATTTGAACCAAGGTTTTCAGTTCCAATACCAGTAGCCGTTCTGGCCGGCTGGTGGCACGGTCTGGTACGGTTCCATACCGGATCGGACCGACGCGAACCGAAACAAGAAAAGGAAGAAAATCGGGAGGAAAAGAGAGAAAGAGAGAGAAATAGAGAGGGAGGGAGGAAGAAAGAAAAGGAGGGAGGGGAAGGAGTCAGAGGGCCCGTCTGACGGCCTCCGGCTGGTCGTTGTGGCCGCCGGATGGCACAGTCCACGCACGTGGCGCCGCAGGCGTGAAAAAGGGGTGACGCCCATGTTTCACGGGTTTTTTAAAAAAACAAAAACTTAAATGAAGCCAGCAAATGGTTTGCCCGCTTCACTGTTTAATATATTTTTAAAAAAAAATTCAAAAAATGAAGCCCGCAATCCAATTGTCGGCTTCACTGATTTTAATTTTTTTAAAAAAATCTTTTAAATAGTGAAGCCAATAAATGGTTTGCTGACTTCACTATTAATCCCCATTTTTAAAAAGAGGCCACGCAAGAATAGGACCGACAGCCCCTGTTCCGCAACCGCGACGCCGCTCGCGCCGCTTCCACCGCCCGGTGGCCACGGTGGCCACTCAGTCCTCCGACGGCCTCTCCACTGTCCCATCTCCGGTGATCTCCCCTCTTTCTTGCTCGTTGCGGTAGCCCTATTAGGTGAACCAAGCCGCGGCGACTTCCGCCACCCTCCGACGGCCGTAGAGGACCACCGCCAGCTTCCAACAGCGTCCTCCTCTCTCTCTCTCTTCCTCTCTCTCTCTCTCTGCCTATGTTTCCCTCTTTCTTCCCCGGCACTAGTGTGTGCCATTTTCCACGCCAAAACCTTCCCAATTCCTCGCCGATCTAGTTCGGCACGCCCTGAACGGCCCGATTCAGGACGGTTCTGATATCACTGGTCTGAACCAAATTATCTAAATCAAGATACCAATACATACATGAGCTATAAAAACAAATTAGGTTTTGCCCATGATAGGGAGCTTCAAAACAGCAAGACTAAGCTTGATAGGGCTATTACTAGATAGAAGCCATTTATAGTTTTATGTAAGTTCACTCACCAACCAGTAGCTATAGATATTGAATTTCATGAATTAATAATTAAACTCTATATACTCTAACCAGCAGTTTTAGAAATCATGTCTGGTTCACTAAATTCAAGAACATCAAGCTTGATAAGATGGATATGGCGGGCATAATCGACCCCAAAAACATACACAGCAAAGATGACATATTACAAGGATCAACATATGATTAGCTTTTAGGCCAAAAGCTTTATCGGTTGGTCATGGACAAGCCTGCAGGAGAAGAAACCTAGGATACTGGGTCAAAGATAGGGTAAGCAATCCAGATGATTAAGTTTATTAGTTGTCCATAACCGGTACGAGTGCTACTGGATTTAACATTGCTTGTATAAAAACATTTAAATACTCTAAAAATGAGCCTCCTGATGATATTAACAAATCTTGCATACACTAACATCAAGCAGCCTAAGCAGCCCCTGTATCAACAAGGATGATCCTGATGGTGATTGGCAGCATAAGGTGGAGGTATGCATGGAAGGATGGGATCACATGCCAATAATGTGACCTTGACACTTCTTCAAAGTGGCATACCAGCCACTTAATCCAGAAGCCAACCAAGTTACCAAGATGTACTGTTTTCACCTTCTAGAATCATGTATTAGACAAAGAAAGCAAGGCATCAGACAAAATTAGGGATTTCTTTTTCACCCCTAACTCTCCTACTGTGATGGATGCAGTCCATGGACCACTGAGATGATTAACATGGAATTTTTGTGGCAGGCATTGACAGGACCATGCTAACTCATCAGGATCTATAAATGACTAGGCTATATGAAATTCAGTCTAATATCCATTTACAGATCCTATATTCTCGCTCTAACCAAAATTACCAAGAGATCTCTCCATATCTGCATGGTATAGATTCCAAATTTGTTGCCCCAGTCATGTCAATACCATTATGCAATCAACATTAAGCTTACATGATGGAAAGCAAGGAAAATCACTAACAATAGATGAGTCTGTAAACCTATTTTTTATTATAGATGCATGAAATATGCAACAACCAACTCTGAAATACTATAAAGATACGTCTATGATACCCAAAATCAATGTGGCATTAGTGATATCCAATGCTGACCTTTATTCCAGACCCTTTTTTAGCAGTTTTCCATTTTAGTTAAATGAATATATTTCGCTTCTACTTTCTCTCTCCATGATATAATGATCTCTCCCCATATTGTGCCATGCAACATGAATATAAGTTTGCTTCATTCACTGTTTTGTGGTGCTAATTCAGTGTTATTTATATTTGTTATTATGGTGTATTGTTCTGAATGTTTATAAATTACAATTTTTATGCAGCTGAAATTTAGTACATGGATGGTTCCACTGGTTCAAATTTATTGCTTAACCATATAAAGAAGACAATGTAACTCAATAACTGTACAATATTAATCACATTTGTGCTAGACATGCAAGATGCAGAAATGGTAGTATGAAATGTGGCATATCTTACTCGTCTAGCACCAGCTTGAGCACAAAATATAGAGAGAATTCCTGTTCCACAGCCAACATCCATAACAACCTACAATAAAATTTCATATTATACTATCAAGAAAAATCAGAGGCAAAGAGTCATAGACATCTAATCTTTGTTCAGTATACATTCTACATATGTAGCAGAGAGTATTACCTTGCCTGCAATGAAATGTTGATGTCGCATGATAGCAGCCCGATAAGTATCAGTCCGCACACGGTCCTGTTTATCATGACCATATTATTGAAGTCATCGAGACACAAATGGCTATATGATAATATGATATTCAAATTCAATTGCATAACACTGTTGCCACCACATTCTAGGACAATAGATAGATATGGCAGTGGAAGGTACTCCACCCACAGTGGCACAAGCTTGTCCAAATGTAGAGGATGAGGAGAAAGATGATATTATGCAACATTGAAAAAAAAATTTATCACTTCAGATTATTGTTCAATTGTTTCGACATCAGATCATTTATGAAGATGATCTCAATCATGAACCTAGGATTTAAAATTTGTGTTTGTTGACCATTTCATTCATTCTAAGCGGATACCTATGGTGAGTGCTTTCTCCAGGCATACAACAAAATTCTTGCATTTTATCCATCTCTAGTAGAAAAGGAAGACTATTCAATACCCTCATCATTAAGGAAATCATACAATACTACCATACAAATGAATAGATATAAGTACATGATTTCACCATGAAGTTTGCTAAGGTTGTCCCTTCTACTCTTTATCTCTTATGTTGCCCCAAACCAGTTATACCATCTGTCTACAAAGGTAGAATCTGATCTCACAACTCAATGAAATCTCTCCACAACAGAGTCTAACATACAGAAGCAAGTAAAATGAATGATCCTACTAGATTCTGTTGTGGACAAGGGCTCGGCACCCGATCCGTGGGTCGCACGTAAGGTATTGTCCGCTCTGGGGATGAATATACGACCTACTAAAGGCACGATTTTTGAAATGTTAGTCCAGAAAAGATATAAAAACCAACAATGCAGTAACCTATTACCTTCCAGATTGACTCCTACACTATTCTATAACAAAATAACATTACAGAACCCGTCCCTGCCGCAACAAGAACGGAAAAAATAAGATTCAAGAACAACAAGAGAAAGCGTCTCACCTTGATCATTTCTTCATGGATGCCGACGTGGGAGTAAGATTGAAAGTAGGCCTGATCGAACTCCAACCACCGCGGAGACGAAACCCTATCCCCCTCTAACTGCTGCGCATAAGAAGGAGTCGATGCAGAAGAAGAAGAGGGGTAATACGAGCAAACCCTAAACGGTCCGCGCCCTCCTCGCAAGTCCCCGGGCCCTCTTCTCCCCCTCCGGAACCGCGGCTCCCCCCGCGCCCCATACCGCGAGCAGCCGTTGCCGAATCCCGAATCCCCGTACATCATCGCGACTAGTAGCAAAGGAGGGAGGAGATGGGAGAGACCGCGAGGAGAAGGGAAGAGGAAATGTATGGCGATCTGAGGAGAGAAAGTTCCTTTTTTCTGCGTTCGAGGAGGGCGGAGAGGGCGAAGGAAAGGCGGAGAGTATTCAAGGGTTGGGGGCTTGGGTTCATTTAATACTTTCCTCGAGGTTTCATGGCGGCGAGCCACGTTCACTACGAATAGCAGCAGTGCAGCATTCCGCGAAGCATCTTCGCTTTACGCGCCTAATCCCCATTGCATTTATGTGGACTCAGAAGATATGTCAGGATTAGCTAGGTAATTATACTATTTTTGGAAAAATTGAATACCCTGAGGTGAAATTTTTTTTTTAATTAGATATATAAAAAATTCTCCCTATGCTGTAAACAGGATAGCTGCACAAACATCATCTTTGATGATTAACTTTTATATAAAATTAAAATAAAAAAAATAATTATCATATTTTATTTCAGACCCATACAACTGTCAATCATCATGAACGGTGCCTATTGTCACGCCCCAAATTCAAAATATAACATAGCCATGCTATCAAAAGATACCATCATCGATAATACGAAGTCTATCGTTCATAATCACTTAAAATTTATCATAATAAAATATAAATAAAAATTTAATTTTATTATTTATCAAATAATTAAACTAATATAGATCCAAAGCATCTAAATATAAAAAAATAAATATTAAACCCATATCTTAATTTTATAAATAAATAATTATAAATTCATGATCAAACTAAGTTTAGTTATAAAATTCTCAAGCTTGCTACGTAGATCTTCAAGCCTGAATTCTTCGTTGGTTTTAACATTAATCTTTTATAAAAAAAAATAAAAAAAAAAATATGAGCTACACTAGCTTAGTAAATAAAATCTACATTATTTTACTGGATCAAGCATAAGTTTTTCCATAACAATGCAATATTTAGAAAATAACATATATTATAAATAAAATATTTCATAAAGCATAATATAAAATAAGTCAGGAATCAATCATGCATGCATAAATCATAAAATTTCATAAACATGAATTATAAATTATTCTTGATCATATGTTCATGTCATGTTTCAAAATATTGCTCATAAATATTTATGCTAAGATCACTATTGTACCCATGACAGTGCCATATTTCTTAATCGACAAAATTCTTAATTTTTATGCCAACTTGAAACTCATTGGTCGGGCTATGTTTTTTATGGATGCTAGTTCCGGATGTCAACTTTTTTAAAAAAGATTCAATTATAACTATCTGAGAGCATTTAAAATTCTTATATCTTTTTTTAAAAATATACATATACTTAGATAGGAAAACATTTAAATTCATACTTCATAAAATATGTCATTTTCATAAAACATGTTCATAAAAGTTATCATCATAATAAAATATATTTTTCATACATCACATGCTGATCCTTATTTTATAAAAAATATGAATTTACAATAATAATTCATATGCATAAAAAGATATGATAATTTGAAAATAAGTAAGAAATGTAAGATTCCACTTACCTTATTCATCCTAGATCCTTAGACTTCACAGGTGATCCTATTTAAAATATCAAAAATATGATTAATTTTTTATTTGATGAATTCAATAAGATTAAATCATAAGAAAAGAAGATTGTTAGCCGGATGTGTCAGACCGTTCGATCATTAGGATAATTTGGGGCCTTTAAGCTAAGGATCAAATTTAAATAACTTAACTAAAGAATCATGAAACACATATTAGATCAAAGTCAAGATCGATCAATAAGATTCATCAATGATGGATTCTTAAGATACTAGACATGATCGAAGTGGAGCTGATATATAGCATGGATTTTCAAGCAGCTTCAGATCATCTTATTGGAGTTAAGATGGATCTCTAGAAGATGAAGACATGACTCGGTACAAGATTCATAGATCTTCTTAGAGAGAGAAAGTCGATCAAGAGAAAGAAAGTAGAGAGAAAGTCAAGAGAAAATGCAATCATGATTAGGATCATCAGGAATCATATCAAGATGATTCAATAGGGATCGTTCATGATCAAAAAGCTATAAATTTATGGCAACAGTCAGACTGAGATCTGATCTACTGTATGAATTTCAAAGTAGTCCTTCGGTCATCTTGATCTCATCTTAGGTTCAACCTAGGGTTCATGAATCAGATAGAAATAAAAAAAATTTAGAGAGAGAAGAAGAGAGAGAGGAGAGAGATCCTTTTCTCTCTATATTTTTTTTTTCTTTTTTTCTTTTTTTTCCTCTATTTTCTTTTCTTTGACCGAAATAGGGGATGGAAGGGGGAGGCGGTTGGTGCTCCGGCAGGTCACGGCAGCATAGTTGGAGGTCCGACAGTGAACGGTCGATGATGGCAGTGCAAAAGGGTGGTCGACAATAAGTGGTGATCATAAAAAAAAAATAAAGAATCCAAAAAATAGGGGACCACCCCTTTTTCTTTGATTTTTCGGTCATGGATCGATCATCGGTAGCCAAGACTTTTAAGATGGATAGCTAGTAGGTGGGGGTCGTGAGCCAGGGCTGTGGCACCGCGGGCGGCAGCGTCGATGGCCAAAAAAATGAGCAATAAGGCTCGATTAAAATAGAAAAAAATAAGGATTTCATTCGTGAGGCTTTATCCGACGAATTCGATGGCCGTCAGCCATCCGAAGGGCATGGAAAGAAAGGGAAGGAAAAGAGGAGGATGATTCATGGCTAACCTTGGGCTCTGGTGGCTTCTCCAGCGAAGTATTTCAAGCGAGCACAAGAAGGATGTCCGCGGCTTCGATGGAAGAATAGAGAGAGAAGGACTCTGGTTGTTCGATGGCCTTGGAGAAGGGAGGGGGGAAGGCTTTATAGAGAATCTTCTAGGATTTGGAAAGCCCTAGGAGTCCTAATCTTACTCGAGCATGAGAAGAAGAAGACTCCCATTCGAAGTCTTCATTCATCCCTTCTTTTTTTTAAAAAAAAATGGGCCGATTATTTCATTCTTCCCTCCAAAAAAAAAGTGTCGTCCTCAAAACTTGGCGTACCTTCATTTTTCAAATAAATGAGGATACTTTATCTTTATATCATTTTTAAGTTTTTAAGTAGTCTCTCATTCTCCATGATTGCTCCACTGAATCTTTACATATAGAATTACGCACTGCCTTTGGACTTGCCTTTTTCGATAATAATTCAAAGGGGAAACTCTTCATAAGTTAAATCTTCGTGAACTTACAGAGGCTCATACTTTATCACACTATTTGGATCATGAATATACTTTCTTAGTAAGGAAACTGGAAAGTCATGGTGCACTTTAGACAATTCTGATGGCAAGACTAGTTTGTAAGCAACATCTTCCATCCTGCTCAAGATTTCAAAAGCCTAATATTTCACGAACTTAACTTACCAGGCCTTCTAAACCTCATGACACATTTCTATTCATAGGATAATGAATTTCTTTAGTCTCTTAACTTTTACTTAAAATACCATAATTTCTTATCCATGAAATTGTTTGCTCTTTATTAATTTTATATAAAAATTATAATTGACCCTACCTATTCATAATAAAAAAATAAAAGTGTTTGGAGCATTAGATACTCACCGTAAATCTCAACCTTCTTTATCTTTTTATATGATGTAATAATTAGACTCTTACCATAGAAAATCTTTAAATCTATTCAAATAATTGGAGTAATAATGTCAAAGCTAAGAAAAGGATATCTATATCTAAAATATTCTACATCTAAGCTTTGCCAAGGAATATCAATCCACTAACCTTGAACTTTAGATGCTCAAATTTCTCTCGAACATTACTAATAATAAAAGAACTAATCATCGAAGATAATACTGTAACATCTAGGTGAGTCCAAAGATCGACAAGCTTGTCTTTCATGTATCAATGGTGATCTCTTTTTTGTTGAAAATCAAGTCTCCATTTATAAAATTTACTGTATTAGAACTAGTATTCTTAACTAATTTTAATATAATTTAACCACCATACTTCTATTGCGCACTCTGATATGAACTCACTGAATCCTCCAAAGATATCGGATGAATTCTGACAATAATACTATTTTACATTAGAGTCTCAAAAGATCCAATTTTTCAAATTTTTGATAGACTTTAAGCAAAATTTTTAAGTTTTTCTATCTCTTACTATGACTCAAACATATCTCATTAAAATTAAATCTTAATCTACTTTCATATTTGAAGTCCTTGCATAAACTCCATGATTCATCTAAAATCTCATAAGTCTAAAACTAATTGAAGTGAGTTAACCCTAGATTCATTGGACAATCATTATAACTAACTTTTTTTTATAAAAAGAATATTAACTTCAACTCCAACAAACTAGAAAATCTCAAGTCAACATCCTTATAAATTGAATCAATTTTTTCTCCTAGAGCTTCATTCATCATGACTCTTAGCATCCATCAATAAATTAATATAAAATCTTGCTCTTTATATGTTAAAACTCATTTAAGTCTTCAAAAATTTAACAATAGTAAGATACCTTAGATTAGCTCAAAAATCTAAACTTTAACTTGAAAGAATTAAGACACTTTACTAACTCTAGCAAACAAAAAGATGATAAAGTAATCTAATGCACAGATGGTAATATAAATTTCACCAAAATGTATACGTCATGCTCTCATAATGAAATCCAATTTTCAATAGAAACAAATATATTTTTCATTTATATGTGAGTTTCATATATGATTCTTTTATAGTTTCAAAAAGTATTCCTTTTTTGTACGATGCAATTCTTTCTAAGGCTACATTTTAAACAATTTTTTCAAAATTATAATGATCAAACAATCAGTATTGGAAAAGTCATCAAAATCTTCATCTATATCGAGTTTAGAATTTCTAAAATCATCAAAATAATAATAAAATAAGTATTTATAATATAATATAACCTATCAATATAACATTCCATATTCAAAGGTCAACATCTCTTAAACTTAGGTCACCCATCCAAGATATAACTCATTACTTATGCATAAATTCCATCACAATACTTATTGATCCAAAATTCAATTTTCGAATTCTTTGTTTGCCCAACTCTCTGAATCACAATCCTAACTTTAAGTTTTATCATGATCAAATCTATTGTTAGACTTTAAATTTTATCCATTATCAAACCTATTGCTTTGATACTATAAAATGTCACATCCTAAATTCGGGATATAATACGGCCATACTACCGAGGGGTACCACCCTCGATAATACGAAGCCTATCATTCATAATCACTTAAAATTCATCATAATAAAATATAAATAAAAATTTAATTTTATTATTTATCAAGTAATTAAACTAATATAGGTTCAGAGCATCTAAATCTAAAAAAATAAATATCAAACCCATATCTTAAATTTATAAATAGACAATTATAAGTTCATGATCAGACTAAGTTTAGTTATAAAATTTTTAAGCTTGCTACGTAGATCTTCAAGCCTGGATTCTTCGTTGGCTCTAACCTTAATCCTCTATAAAAGAAAAAAAAATAAAAAGGATATGAGCTACACTAGCTCAGTAAGTAAAATCTACATTTTCTTACTAGATCAAACATAAATTTTTCCATCACAATGTAATATTTAAAAATAACATATATTATAAATAAAATATTTTATAGAGCATAATATAAAAGAAGTCATAAATCAATCATGCATGCATAAATCATGAAATTTCATAAACATTAATTGTAAACCATTCTTGATCATATGTTCATGTCATGTTTCAAAATATTGCTCACAGATATTTATGCTAAGATCACTATTATATCCGTGATAGGACCATGTTTCTTAATCGACAAGATTCTTAATTTTTGTGCCAACTTGAAATTCATTGGTGGGACCATATTTCTTATGGATGCTAGTTTCAGATGTCGACTTTTTTAAAAAAGATTCATTCATAGCTATCTGAGAGTATTTGAAATTTTTATATCTTTTTCTTAAAATATATATATACTTAGATGAAAAAATATTTAAATTCATACTTTACAAAACATGTCATTTTCATAAAACATATTCATAAAAGTAATGATCATAATAAAATATGATTTTCACACATCACATGTTGATCCTTATTTTATGAAAAACATGAATTTATAACAACAGTTCATATGCATAAAAAAATATGATAATTTAGGAATAAATAAGGAACGTAAGATTTCATTTATCTTATTCATCCTAGATCCTTAGATTTCATATGTGATCCTATTTAAAATATCAAAAATATGATCAATTTTCTATCTGATGAATTCAATAAGATTAAATCATAAGAAAAGAAGATTGTTAGCTGGATGTGTCAGACCGTCCGATCACTAGGATAATTCAGGATCTTTAAGCTAAAGATCAGATTTAAACGACACAACTAAAGAATCGTGAAACACATATTAGATCAAAGTCAAGATCGATCAACATGATTCATCAATGATGAATTCTTAAGATACTAGACATGGCTAAAGTGGAGCTGACATATGGCATAGATTTCAAAGCAGCTTCAAATCATCTTATTAGAGTCAAGATGGGTCACTAGAAGAAGACATGACATGGTACAAGATTCATAGATCTTCTTAGAGAGAGAAAGTCGATCAAGAGAGAGAAAGTAAAAAGAGAAAGTGAAGAGAGAATGCAATCATGATTAGGATCATCAGGGATCATATCAGGATGATTCAATAAGGATCGTTCATGATCAAAAAGCTATAAATTTTTGGCAAAAATCGGACTAGGATTCGATCTATTACATGAATTTCAAAGCAGTCCTTCGATCATCTTGATCTCATCTTAGGTCAATCTAGGATTCATGAATTAGATAGAGAGAGAGAAATTCTAGAGAGAGAAGAGAGAGATCCTTTTCTCTCTATTTTTTTCTTTTCTTTTCTTTTTCTTTTTTCTCTTTTTTTCTTCTTTTCTTTTTCTTTTTCTCTGTTTTCTTTTCTTTGGTTGAAATAGGGGATGGAAGGGGGAGGCAGCTGGTGCTCCGGTAGGTTAAGGCAGCACAGTCAGAGGTCCGACAGTGGACGGTCGACAATGACAGTGCAAAAGAATGGCCGACGGCAAGTGGTGGTCATCAAAAAAAATAAAAAATCCGAAAAATAGGGGACTGCCCCTTTTTCTTTGATTTTTCGGACATGAGCCGATCATCGATAGCCAAGACTTCTAGGATGGATAGCTGGCAGGTGGGGGTTGCGAGCCAAGGGCATGGCATTGCAGGCGGCATTGCGGTCTTCCACTTTCCATGAACCAAATGGGTCCTTTGGTTTCTTATTTTATGAGATGTATACCTACTAAAATTTTATGATAATCTCATTTCAATATATATATATATTGATTATCTATTGTGGCATAAAATTCTGCCAAGTGAGCTTCATGCATGGACTCATAATTTTATATCTTGTTTTTGTGTGACATAAGCTAGAAGAATTGTTCTTTTGGCACATTAGAACACAGGTGTTGGCTACATCTAAAAGCAAGTTCTTATTAGCATATATTTTATAAGTGCTCTAGGTTAAAATTAATGGCATCATGCACTTTAGAGAGATTATGGATAGCTGTCTACAAGAATTTGATTGTCATTGATGATCCATTTTCGTTGCCCTTTACCATCATCATGTGGCTAATTCTCTTGCTTAGCTAACATGCAATACCTTCTTGTAAATATGAAACATGGGGGAGTGTTTGCTCGAATGATAATGGCAAGATGGTAGAGGCTTGATTTCAATTAGAGTCCCCTCCTCAAGGGATAGGGTTGATAGAATAGAAAAATCGAATTAACCCCTCCTAATCTCCACAAGAAAAAGGAAAAATTTTTGGTAAATCAACAAATTAATTTACCTAGCTTTGGCAATGAGGTTGGATATAGCGATATACCATCAAAGAGTGATGGTAATGATACTACAATAATAATATTTTTAGCCATCTCTTGGACAAGATGTAGCATGTTGATTTTTGTGCCTAATCTTAACTAGATCATCACAAAACCCACAAGCAATGCCAAATGGGGGTGTATTATTATTATTTTTTTCATTTTAGTTGTGGCATTGACCGTCTATCATGAAGTATGATCATTTTCATTGGACTGCAAAGGCTACGCTTTGTGTATCATCTTGTAAGTTGGTATCTTATTCTTGTATAGCGTGAGCTAAGTTAATTGTTGACACATCTATTGAATAAGGATTGTAGATGTTTCTTTGGATCTATCTCCTAGCTGGCAGGTTCACATTCGCATTCATTTTATGGGCGCTATAGGTTAAAATCAGTGGTGAACATCACGTGACTTTGAGAAGGTTAGATGTAATCAATTTTTTGAAGAAAAGAATAGGAGACGGATTTAATTGGTTAAGTGCATATTTTTGAGGATGCACCCTTCAAGAATCAAATTTAGGATTCTAATTGCTTAGCAATTAGGAAAGAGGTGTGACGACCAGGACGAGCCCAATTCACATTCCTTTTGTTGCTTAGTAAGTGTTGAACTCTGAGGTAGCTCTTGGTGCCCAAGAATTGGATTTCCATCATTAGATGGTAGCAATGACATCCACCCAAGGTGAGGTTTTAGACCACGCGCTAGAATCTATTCGGATGAATGGCCCAAAAATTTCATTGGATTCATAGATTAAGCTAGTAAAATCAATTAGATAATAGGCTTACACGCTGGATTAGATTCATGTCCATGACCATCCATAATTGGTTTTAGAGTAGACTAACCCAGATCCCATAGAACTTTTTTTCTTCCTATGAGATTCGGCCAGGCCGCTCCAAAGCCAATCCTTGATAATTATGGATATAAGCTTAGTTCAATCTGTAAGCCTACCATCTAATCTTACCGGTCCAATCTATGAACCAATGCAATTTTCGGTCCATTCATCAATACAAGTCCCATATAAGACTAAAATACCACAAGCAACCTCCAAACATTCTGAGTTGAAATCCCATTCTAAAGATCTTGTAGTTCCAAGGAATCCAATTGTGAGAATGAGGAATAGAGAGCTCTCCCCTGTTTTTTCTGCTATGCACGAACTACTTTTGAGTCCTCTGAATGAAGTCAACGTTCCGTTTTGTCGGCTTTAATGTACTTATATTACTGATTATCGATTTCTCGCATATATGAATTTTAGAGATATCAACAAGCTATATTTCTATTAGTCATATCGGTTTTCTACAATGTTAAGTGACCGTTTCCGTTGCAATTAGATGGTCTCTAAAGCCACAACTCTATCGAAGAAGCCAGAGATTAGTTCTTTATCTAAAAATTTATATTTTTTTAGATAAATATATTTTAGATAATATTTAAATAAAAAATAATTTATTTATAATTTTTTATATACGGTCAAGTTGCTCTAAAATTTATTATCCATATTTTTTTACATTATCATTTTTTTAAAATAAATTATTAAAATTTATTTATTTTTTTATAATATTTTTTATGTTTTTTAGATTTCAAAAAAAATAGTTGGCTGAATTATTGAACATTAATTAAATAATGAGGATATTAAAAATAAGAATGAGATATTTTAGATATAAAATTAAATATCTATTTTATTGGTTCATGGAAAAATGATTGAGCCACCATCTAAATTTCATATTTTATGGAGAAATATTATTAATGAAAAAATAATTTTTTATCTAAAAAAATATAAGAACATGATAAGTTGGTTAATAAAAAAATAGATCTAACTTTTTTATGATAAAAAAAAGATAAGTTTTGGAAAATCTACAAAGTAACTAAATGCGATGGACTTTGGAGAATTACACCAGCAACCACCGTGTCAGCATGTGCTCTTTTTCCTACAAGCTGGCTGCAATGCTATTTCTTTAACCTAGAATCGTATTTATACGGCTCAGGCAGGAGCTAGAAACCTCGGGGGTTCTAGCTTATTAAAGAAATAAAGAACTGAAAAAGTCTGGTGCACAGGGCTAAGCAAGCCCTTCGATCATTAGCCTTGACTCTAAAGAGACTTGAAGCGGGTGTTGCTTTCCTAGCAAGAACAAAATCGTTGATTGTGAAGCCATTAGGTTTGGAAGCTCATCAACCAGTAAAAGCATAATCCTAGACTCTATTGCAGCATCAGAGTTGTCTAGCTGCCTAATGAGTAATATTTAACAATCTGATATATTTTGGAACCAACCACAACTGACATGCTAGGCCGGCTGATTGGAGCTCGCCATGAAACCTTCATCCAATCAATCAGCACTTGCCATGTGGCTGACTTAGAGCAGTGCAGAGATCCCAAAATCTCTCCCTAGCTTATGATAGCTCGACCTTAATCATGAATCATTTCTATAACCATAGGACGAAATACACGGGACATGATGTGTAGACGAATCGCCTGCATGAAACCTTTGAAATATACGTTTAGTTATCAAAAAATGATGGATCCATATGTCGAGATTCCTAGACGACGGATGGTGACCCTCGCCATTATAAACCACTCATAAGAGACTTTCCAAGTAAGTGCTTTTGAGCCCGTCCGTATCATTACTCTCCTGCATTTATAATACATCCACTATTTGCTAAAAGTACGTCCGACTTAGACAACGAAACGGACTTTTTCATCTTTGCATCGTTTCATGTTGGATCTACCATTAGCGTGAAGGTCCAAGCAGGGCCTCCTATCTTTAGCCTCATCTCATCTTGGGAGCGATTCGTGTTGTAGCAATCACCACCCGAGCCTCGCAGCCACCATACGACTTTCTTGGCAGTCTGCTCAGCATTTCGTCCAAGCCCTTCAGCAGATCAGCTTGCTCGGTATTCTTACTAAGCTGACTCCCAATGATAGCACGATCAAAGCTCTTATTTAAATTAGTATTTTCATGGTCCAAAGCAACCATGACTCACCATCTTTGGTATCTTTCCAATTTTTGGATTTTTTCCCCATGAGCAAGGCTTGAAAGGGTTGGAACAAAAAGCCCTCAATCAGATGGTTAATCATCAGTCGGGACAATCACAAAAGAATGGTGGGCACCATAGAACTAGATCCAATCGATCAAGTACATAACTTCAAAAATGCCATAATCTAGATAATACTAATGGAAATATCTGTGGACCCGGGATGTATTAACTTTGATACCAAAGTATGTAACATTTTCCATGATTCGAAGGGCTTGGTAGCACGAGATGACTTAGTAGATGAAAAAAAGCATGATGGATCCATCACCTACATATAGATCCTTATCATGCGACAAATTGGGGAAGAAACATATGCGTGGAAGGTGTGATATGGTTCTTGCAAGGCCACATTTTCTTCGTCACTTGCATGTTAAATTTTTGTTACACGTCGTTCCAAATGAATAAGACACGCTGAAACTGTCTCTTTCTGAAATGTAGAAAGGGTGATGGACCAAAAGCATGGGCGCAATTGGCCGGTAATGAAGTGGTTTGCGGAGAACATCATGGTGTCTTGCTTTTAGGCTGCAGGGAAATGGCCGATGTGAACATGTTATGGTGCACTCTCATGTGCTTACAAATGGTTAAACTTCACTCTCTGATTCCAATAATGCCTTGCTTTTTAAAAAAAAAAAAAAAATCTTCCTATCAAATTTCTTTATTTTCTTGTCCTCGTTCCCTCGCACCGACTATTGTTTCCACCGCCCTGCTAAATTCACCGCAACAGCTTCCCACAAAATTCACGTGAACGGAGATCATGGTGAAATATATAATTGTGATGACTTCTAGGTAACTTTGCGTCAGAATAGAAATTTTAGGTGCCTTAGTCAAAGCTAATCCTAAATAATTTGAATGAAACTTCTAGATTATAGCATAAGAAACCTTAATAACAAGTATTCATTAGATTTGGCATATGAAGCAAGCTTTAGTTTGACTGATAGTTAAGAGATAAGACTTGTTAATTATGCGTGTATTGTTAGATCAATGCTTCTTGCATTAATGATGATGGTAATAAAAAAACACAAATTTCATATTTTTAAAAATATTAAAAGCATGAATTTTTTTTTTCTAAAAATAATATATTTTAAAAAATAAAATACTAAAATAATAACATCAAACATGTTCTTTTAATCTCAATTTTTATATTTTTAATTTTTTTTTGAAAAAAATGAATTCATTACTAAACAGACCCTTGGCTGATTATAGATGTCGCCGACCCTCTCTAATTTTTTTCTTAAATACTCCTGACATAAATCTCAAATAAATATGCTTAGATTGGATATGAATGCTGCCATGCAGCCATCAAATTACTACTCAATTTCATCAGGCTTATGAGCCTGTTAGGAGTTGCATCACGCAGGCTTCGCCTCTTAACGAATCACCAACTCCACAGACAGAACGGTGATGGCGGTTGATCTCTAGACTTTTTTATTGGATATATTTGCATTGGCCGCACCCAACCGCACACCTTCTCAAGCCATGTGGATACATATCTTAGCAAAAGCGTGCATGCTTGGGTGCGACTCAAAAAAAGTCTTTTGATCAAAATTGGCCACCACTAGATTTATTTTGTTTGTTTACTGATTCGTTTTTCCGAGTGAGGCAGGACCCGGTCCGGTTCAAAACCACCGACTCGAAGGCTTCAACTCCGCCGTTGCATGATTTATTGATTTAAGCAAGCAAAGTATTTTTCGGCTTGGAAAGTGGAGGACTTGCTGCGCAATTACGGGTTTTTGTTTTTTTTATTTGGTAATTCAATTTTGGCATGACGGCTATCCGTTTTTGGTATGACAGCTGTAAATGACCAGACCGAGGGCTCTGCTCAATCACGGCCGTCATGCCAAGAATGGACGGCCGTGATTGCTTAACAGCCTTCCTAGGTTCAAGCGGGGACACGGGAGGATTCCGACTTAAATTCGTTCCAGGGTTTTGCGTAATTTTTCCCACGGCTCCTCTTTTGTTCCAGAGTTCTTGATTCATGCGCATATCTTTCGTCACCCAAGGTAAAAATCTCCATCTTGTTACTTCAAAATATCATCTTCTCACTAAAAAATCGCTTTTTTTTTTACTTAAAAATCATACTTTTATCTCTTGTTTTTCCTTTCTTTTTGCTACGGTAAAGATTAAAAGATCTAAAATATATGATAACATTGGATGAGTGGGTGTTTGAGTGAAGGTAAAGGTGTCTGGAGGTGTTCTCTTATTATGGGTTAAGGCGGCATAGAACACAAGGAGAACAGGGTTGGGCTTTTACTGCTGTGGATAGTCTTTGTCCAATTGAATTGAGATGATATAAAGAAGTGGCTGGAATTGTTGCTTGACTATTACTTGGTGGGAGGAGGGCCAGGTGGACTTTTGTCTACTTTTTGGTAGGAAAAAAATTGATTTTTGCGGCCCAATAAAAGCAAGTTGGATTCTTTTGTTTGGTAGGTTTCAACAGTTCGGTGGAAACAAAGCAGAACTAGCAAAAAGTTTTGTGGAATTGGATTTGAATGAGTAGAGTATGAGATATTATTCTGACTGAATCGTTGTGTTTAGAGGTAAAGCCGTAAAGATTGTTTCTTTTAACATCAGTAGGTGGAGAAAGAAGGATATTTTTGATGATGGGTTTTGAGTTTTGACTTCATTGTAAAAATAGAAGTGAAAAGTCGAAGATTTTACCGTAAGGTTGGATATGAAGAGAAAAAGCTAAGATTTTTTTTGGGCTTGAACGATTACGATTCATATCCGTGGACCAGACACTGTAAGCATACCAAGGGATTTGGGTCGCGGGATTTAAACCCTTCTGGTATCTTCAAATCCGACTGGTTCTTTCTTTGTCTGGTTGCTCTGGTCTCTTTCCATCTCGCGATCGAAACCCTAATTCCCCAGTTGTTACCTTCGTTTTCAGGTAACTGGATATTTTTGCTCGATCTTACTGAATCTTGATCCATCGTCTATCACCGGGGTTGGCGATTGTGGGCTCGATTCGCGACCTTCTTTACATTTTCCAGAAAGCCCCATTTTTCGTTGTGGAGTGGTGAGCTTCCGTGTTCTTCTCCTTGTGCAGCCGTCTCTTGGCTCCTTGTGGCAGTGTTGGGGTAACCCTTCCTCACCCCTCTTCTGACGCATCTATCCTTTTTTTCTGCCTAAGGTGTTATATTTTATCTCCTTTGCTTAAATCTCAAGCTATCAATTTGCCAGCAGGTGTTGTTGTCACGTTAGAAGTAATCCAGATCCAATTTCCAAGGGCCGTCCAAGAGAATTCTGTGGGGGTCTAGCAGGCATCTGAAAGAGAGGGAAATTAGAGAAAAGAAAAGCTTTCACTTTGTGTGTATGTGTAGATGAATTTGGAGAGGTACCGGTTTTAGGGACCTCGGTTAACCCCCTTTCAGGTGTTTCAGTCTCTCCTTTTCCACAAATTATATGCTAGATAGCTTGAATAGGGAAAGATGGTGATGGAAGAGGCAAACAGCAGCTCCTTGTGGAGTCGGGAGCAGGAAAAGGCATTTGAGAATGCCCTGGTGACTCATCCTGAGGATTGCAGTGATCGGTGGGAGAAAATTGCGGCCGATGTGCCTGGAAAAACTCTTGAGGATATCAAGCACCACTACGAGCTTTTAGTGGAAGACATCAATGCCATCGAATCTGGACGAGTTCCTGTACCTTGCTATCCCTCTTCCTCAGATGGTGGTGACCATGCCAATGAAGGCAGCAGTGGAAAAAAGGGCGGACACTCGCATGGTGATTCTGCTCATAGTGGTAAGGCATCAAGGTCTGATCAAGAGCGTCGTAAAGGAATAGCATGGACTGAAGATGAACACAGGTAAATGACATATTTTAAGCTTTCTCAATTTTACAGGTATTAGCTCAAAAGATGCTATTTATGTTGCTTTTGTTACTGATTTTTACTTTTGCATTTCTTTATTGAGGGGGAAAAAAAAATCATGGTTGGGCATCTTTAACTGGTCAATATTTGGCTGTCGAGAAAAGTCGGTGTTTGCCATGTGGATCCGTACATGGACGGGTGTTTAATATATGAAGTTCTTGATGACTCAGCAAATTTTCTTCTCAAATTGAACTTTTTTTTTGAAGTTACTGTTATGGTTAATTCACTGTAGATGACTTCAGGTCCTAAAATGGCTTCTAATCTATCTACTTCTGACGCTGCGTCCAATCAATTTTGCTGCTTTCAACAATTTAGCAGTTTAGGGACATCATTTCATGCACTGAGAAAATGATGCTAACATGTTCTGATGGCTTTTGGACTATGCGTTTCCTGATATTGTCTGGTAGGTTTGCTGGTTATCCTTGAACAACTGAAGGGAAACACCAGCCTTCATCTTGGTCAGATCTAATCTATTAAGACTAAAGGAGTTGGCTAGTGCGCTTTCAAGAAGTTTTTTTTTATTAAAAAAAGATGGCATAAAAACCTAAGCATTAAAAGGGTGTTCTGGAGCTATGAACCAACAGAAGATGACCATTATAACCTATTTTGACTTAGCAACTAAGAACATGCATGCCATTAAGTGTTTGATTGATGAGTGTAAAACAGGAGTGGTGAATCTTTTGTTAGCACTTTTTCTTTCTTCCTTCCATGTTCTGATCTCTATAGTTACCTCCTACTACCGTAACAGTCTTCTAGATAGAGTGCAACCTAATGCTGTCATTCATAGTAAACCAGTACACCGCTCTCTGAATTGATCAGTTTCACTGTTGTTGCACTGTCTTGCTGACATTATTCAACCACTGTCAATGGCCAAAATAGCATAATGTTTGGCTGTTCTTCTATTTGTTCTCATGCTTCTTTTTTGCAGTACTCTTAGATACCTTCATGCAGCATCACAAGCAATCCAATTATTTATAGGAGTTGACCAAGCTCTATCCTTTGGCTCTCCCAATTCTTTTTTGCCTTTCTGTGGAAGTTGGATTACACCCCTTTCTTCATTTGCCCTATCCCAACTTTATTTACATTTTGAGCAAGGCTCTACTGCCTCCCAAAGGAGGGGCCTGCCTTATAGGCTTGTCGCCTGTTATCTGACCAGAGCAGTCAAAAATCATTTTTCGCTCAGTGTATGGCTAACACTTTCTTCTTGATTTTTGTTTTAAAAAATTTTGAACAAATTCATTTACTTTGAGAGGGACCTGTAAGTGACCAACCTTTTCCTCAGTCTCTTATTTTTTCTCTTTAGTTGCTAGAAGTGATGGATCACACACCAGTTAGAAATGGTGGCTTGACTTAATATCATGTAAATATACAAAATTAATGGTCAAGAGCCCATATTCCCTCATGCACTACCACCCTCCCTTTCCTCCATTCGCAAACAAAAGGGACAGTCTCAAATTGAGTACTAAGGACACCATGATCTAAAAGATAGTTGGTTGATTACTATTTGTAAATATAATTTGCCACTTAATGTTAATAACTTTTTTTTCCCTGTTCCATAAAAGTTAAAATTGAAGGTTTCTCTTTGGCTTGAACTGCATGGTTTTTGTTCACCATCAACAATTTTAAGATATGAATGTATTCATATCTTAAACTTGTTTTGCTTTATCTGATCTACTATTCTTATTGCACCAACATCGATCTCTCATGGTGAGAGTGTTCAGTCAGTGACTATTTAAAACTGGAAAGTATAACCAGGTAAGTTAACCAGTTGATATCAAATGTTAAATCTTGTCAACATCCCATAAGTGATATTGTTTCACATGATTTTCAAGGTACTATTACTGCTATTCCATTCATAGTTAAAGAAGGAAAAGAACATGCTAGATATCAGTCTGATTACTGGTACTTTCTTTAAATGATCAAGTGGCCAATTAGTCCTAGAAGAGTTTGTAACTAAGCTGCTCATTTTGAAAAGCTACAACACTAGTCAGTGATATATGAAAGTCTGGAGAGGTTGCTGGCTTTGAAAAACCTGGATGGCAGCATCTTTGTATCAATCACCATGGCGACAACCATTTAACTTGTAGAAGCTCAGGACAACAATGTCTAATTCATTAAATTTCAGGACAACTTGTGTATTTCAGTTGTATTGGAAACAATTTAGAACTGGACATAGGGCTGTTATCGGTAGAGTATGGACTGACATAGGCACAGGACACTCATTAGGTGGTCATACGTTGGGGAAGCTTAATAGGTCAGTTGCAACTTGGAAAGAATCAGTTATTTTTTCAACATCAAATGCTAAGCAAACAGACATCCTGGAAATAAGAAAGAGACGCTACGAGTGATGATAATGTTTGTGACTTATTATTGTTTAAATTTTATGAGAAACATTTGTCTTGGGTGCCAAAGCTGTCATAGAGGCAACAAAGAAAACAAGGTTGATAATGTTTTATAAAGAAAAAGAAATTGGAGAGAGATCTAGTTTGTAAAGCAAAACTATTTAGCCAGAAGGTAGAAATTGGAGACAATGAAATTCCATGCTTTATTATGGGAGAGATCCATCCATTAATTATGGGATACATGAATATGTCAAGAAATTGGCTTTCAAGTAGCCAAGTCTTGTCAAGGCTTATTTGTTGGAATATTTGGGTTATAAGGAAAAGACACTGGTCATTGGCTAATGTGTTGCATTCTTTATATCTAATATATTTAGGGTTATCTTTGGTGACTTTAGTATATTTTATGGGGAAATTCTTGTTTATGATAAAGGGTTTGTGCATGCTATGAGGTGGATACTTGCATTTTAACTTACAAAGAAGGAACTTATTTAAGCTAAAGGTGTAATCCATATGTAGGACTGAAGTGGGCCCAGGCTGGCTCAAGGCCCATCGGATGGGGTTGACTTTGAGTCGGGAGAGAGTTTGGATCAGATTTGAGTTTAAATATAAAAGCCTTTATATTTTTGGGCCAAGCTTAGGCATATCCTTGAACCAGCCTAAGCTCAAACAAGGGTTGAAATTAAGCTTGAACTCAAGCCTGGATCATGTGAGCAGGTTCTAGGCTTTAGCTGTGATTGTGTGAGAGGTGTGATGAGGAGGTCTCGTTCCCCCCCACCAGCATTATCTGGAACAATATTGGAGGAGGAGGAGGAGGTCTCATTCTACCTCATCAATGGGATCCGGAAGTGCCACAGCCAACTGGTCAATATCAGAGGAGGAGAGGCAGATGATCACTTGAGCTCTCTTAGATCTTGTCAATGTTCTCATCCTCAAACTCAATGTAGTCATTGCTGGTGCCCTCATCCTCCCCATCAAGACATCCACTGATACCCTCGTTGAGGCAGGTGTTCTTGGTGGTCGCCATAGGCCTTCAAGAGTTGGGCCTTGTTGGGCACGTACTTGAGGATGACTCAGCCTTGTCATGCTAGTAATTGCGGAGGCCAGCGAGGGCAATATTGCTGGTGGTGATCCAGACCTTCTTGTGCATTTTGCCATGTATGTGGGAAAGGCGCTTGGTTCCATCAATGCGCATGGTCTTGCAATGGCTGTCATCGAGCATTTGGAGGACCCTGGCGTAACAGATGAGATCCCACACCCAATCGAAGATCTTGGTAGGGCCAATTGGCACTGGTGGTTATTCTTGAGCTGCATTGCTGCTGCCGAGAGTCAGGAGGGCTTGGATCGGTAGGATTCGATGAGATCATCGCCTCAATGAGGTGGGTGCAGTGGTAGATGGTATGGGCTCGGAAGTTGGGGGAGGCTTTGATTAATTCAGGCCAGCCAATCAGGTTTTTGGTTAGGCCCCAGCCTGGGCTCGGGCCTAGATTTGCCAGAAGTTTCAGGCCTAAATATGGGCTGAAGGCTGACAAAAAAATTTGGTGGGTAGGGGCATGGCCCGGGCCAGCCAATTTCCAGCCCTATCCGCACAATGATGATAATGATGTGGATTTCACTTCCAAATCATCTTAGTCTAGATCTGATCAGTCCATTGATGCTAATGTGAATCGGGTAAAAGAAACTGTAATTAAACAGAAAGAATGGAATGGATAAACGATGAAACCATTATTTTAGTGTTACTGTTCACGTGTTTTAAGAGTTATATGAGCTACATTTTTTCTCATTTTGAGCCTTTTCAGTTTTTTATGCTAGTTATAACATTATTTAAAACACAGGGTTATCAAAAATTAGATGACCAGAATATCTTGTAGCACAATGTGACATGTTTGCTTGCTTTTTTATTGTGAGGTACTTGCCTACGGCCCTCCATGTGAGCCAAAAGAGAAACTGTGTTCATCGCCTATTTATCAGTGACATTGTGTTGCAGAAATAAATGATACTAGATGCTTTATGGATTCTGTTTTATTTAGTTATTACTTGTAGAAATTTCTCATCACCTGAGGATTTTTGAGAATGACATATTTCTTTTTAAACAATAAAATGCCAGTGCAAGTATATGATGAGCCTGAGTATTATGAGTATGGTATCATCCAGTTAACTGATTTTGCACATAATTTCATTACAAGCTATCTTTTCCTTATTTTAGAAATTTGTTGTGGATTAGACTCTTGGAGGATAACCGATGTTGTCATTTGGCAACTTGGTTAGAAAACTTCAAATGTCAAAGCCACCCCAGCAGAGCTGAACCATTAATGAAACTACAAAATGTGACTGTTTATATTAATTATTAGAAGAAACCTTTTGCTTATTTATTATCTTCCTTTTATTGCCTTCCAGACTGAACAATTATTACTGGGACAGCAGACATGTCTTGAAAACAAGCCTAATGCAACTTCTTTTGGTGGTTTTTCTAGTTTGTTGCATCACATGTGCTGACTGGATTCCCTTATTTAGTTCTATACAAATCATTCAGATAATATGTTTCTAGTGAGATTTGCAGATTTGGTAAATAGACAGGACATATTAGGCTGTGGATGATTTAGGTTTTTCATTTTACATGTGTATACAAATTTACGTATAGGAGAATCTACTATATGATTCGTATCCATTTCACATGTATAGATCCTTTTCTGTGGTGCCTGTTTACTAAGGAGTCATTGTTCTCATGGATGGCTTTGTTGTGACATCAATGGTCACATTAGGTGCTTCACAAATCACCAATACGAAGTTTGGACAGCAGATACCCTTTGATTACATAAAACTTTGTTCTTTTTCTTAATTTGCTGTGCTCATGTTGCTTGATTTGTTTATTGAAAGCTGTTATTGGCGGTAATACTCGATATGAAAACATCGACTTCCCAATAGGAAATGCAGATATATTGCACGCTAACATTGCATACCTGAAGATTTTCAAACGTTTATCATGTTTCATCGAGAACATGTTTTTCACCTTTTTAATTTAATAACTTAAGTCATACACATCAAATCATGTTGCTGTTTTCACTATATTTTATATTTGATATTCTATAATTGCTAGGTTCCAGTACTGAAAATATGGTTGCTATTATTTGAATCAATAACCTGATCTTTGATTCCACAGATTGTTTCTTCTTGGACTTGATAAGTATGGCAAAGGTGACTGGAGGAGCATTTCTCGAAACTTTGTGATATCAAGGACACCTACACAGGTGGCAAGCCATGCACAGAAATATTTTATTCGTTTGAACTCCATGAACAAAGACAGGAGAAGATCAAGCATTCATGATATCACCAGTGTTGGTAATGGAGATATAGCAGCTCCACAAGGGCCAATCACTGGGCAAATAAATGGGGGATCGACAACTTCAGGAAAATCTGCTAAGCAATCCTCTCAGCCATCAGGTGGTCCTCCTGGAGTCAGTGTATATGGAACCACAATAGGACAGCCAGTTGGTGGTCCCCTTGTTTCTGCAGTAGGCACCCCTGTTAATATGCCTGTTCCTCCTGCACCCTATATGGCCTATGGAGTGCGAGCCCCAGTCTCTGGTACTGTAGTCCCTGGTGCGCCAATGAACACGACTCCAGTGAGTTACCCAATGCCTCCTGCATCGTCTCATCGATGAGTGGCAGCAAAAGGATCTCCTAGTGTACAAAGAAGAAGGGAGAGTTGATCCTACCGTGTTCTTGTCGTCTTCTCTTCCTTAATGTGGAATAACCTGGTTGTTTCAATCTATAGGCGAATTCTGTCAACTTGCTGCATCATGTCTAAATAAGCCATAGCAAGGGTAGTTAAGATCTATTTACATGCATTGAGTCGTAGTTGTGGTTGTTACATCAGACGAGCTGCTCTTAGTCTTGGGAGTTATGTTATGATGTATTAATTCATCCTACTTGTGTAAGAGCATAAGTCCAGAATTCTAAAGGCTATGACATTAATTAATAAATGCAGCATTCTGAAGTCTATGGCATTAATTAATGTGTTTTGGATGCTTCCTATCTGGTTAAATTGGTTCTTGTTTGTGTTATAATCCTATTTTTGTTCATTTTATCCTTAATCCTTTGTGTTTGATTATTGGATCCTTGTTTACATGAAGGACTTGTTTGATCCGGGAGAAGAATTTTTCTTCCTAAGAAGTAAGAATATGATTTTAGCATATTTGATTGATTATGAAAAAGTAGTCTATTATAGAGTGGCTTATGCTTGGTTGAATATTTATTTTTTTAAAAAAATTATATAAAATATCTATTATATATTTAATAGATATTAGATAATATCTTTTTGCTTCCAAATTTTATATAAATATAATAATATTAGATCATAATTATTTATTATATAAATATAAATATAAATATATAAATATAAATGCTATACTAATATTAATAAAAATATTATATTAGTATAAATATTAAAATAATATTAATATATTATAAAAATTATATTATTTATATTAATATAGATATTAGGATAATATTAATATAATATTATATTAATATTTATAAGAATAATATTAATGATATTTTTGAGAATTTGTATGCTTCACAATCATATATTTGTAAAAAGATATTTTTTAAAAAAAACGGCCATCAATTTTCATTCTTTAGAAAGTTTCAAAATTCACCTTATTCATAGGTTTCCTTTATGGTCCGTTCTTTCGTAAGTAAATATCATGAAAAAGTTGGTCTATTTTTTTTTTGACCAATTTATCCATGTTTTCATATTTTTTAAGATGGGAAAGTTATTTTACCTCGGATACCATTTACTCATAAAATGGTGAAAAATTTTATCCACCTAAGAAATGGTTAAATTATTTTTCTATCAACCAGTAAAATAGGCATTTAATTTTATATCTAAAATATCTTATCCTCATTTCTAATATCCTCACCATTCAATGCTCAATAACTTAGTTATCCACTTGTTCAAAATATAATAGGTATTATGAAAAATATTAGACCTGTCAAAGGATTGGGTTTGAGTCAGAACCTGAATATTCAAATTTGGATCCGATTTTAATTACTGGTACCAGACCCAGATTCGAATACCTAACGGGTCTAGCCTTGAAGTACTAGACCTAGATCTTAATAGATCCTAGGCATTCGGACCCGATTCCGAGATCCAAAACTGAGAGAAGGAGACCAAGAGAGGAAGGGGTCCACCAGTCCGATTGCTTGCTGGCTGTCGGAGAGAAGGAGAGACTGAGAGAGGGAGACTGAGAGACCAAGAGAGAGAGGGGGTTCAATCACCGACGAGGGAGATCAAGAGAGGAAGAGACTGAGAGAGGGAGATCGAGAGAGGAAGAGAGGGAGGGGTTCCGATTGCTCGCCGACCGTTGGCAAGGGAGATCGAGAGAGGGCGAGACTGAGAGAGGGAGAAAGAGGGTGGGATTCCGTCGTTTCGGTCGCTCGCCGACCGTCGGAGAGCGAGATCAAGAGAGAGAGGGGGTCCAGTCACCAGCAAGGGAGATCGAGAGAGGGAGAGACTGAGAGAGGAAGATCGAGAGACTGAGAGAGGGAGAGAGGGAGAGATTCCGATCGCTCACTAGCCGTCGGGAGCGAGATCAAAGAGCGAGGGGGCCCGACCGCCCGTGAGGGAGATCAAGCGAGGAAGAGACTGAGAGAGGGAGAGAGAGAAGGGTTCTGCCATTCCGATCGCTCGTCAACCACTAGCGAGTGAGATCGAGAGAGAGAGAGAGGGATTCCACCATTTCGGTTGCTCGTTGATCGCTAGCGAGCGAGATTGAGAGAAGGAGAGAGAGAGAGAGAGAGAGAGAGAGAGAGAGAGAGAGAGAGAAAGGGTCCGACCGTCAATGAGGGAGATTGAGAGAGGAGAGTTGAGAGAGGGAATCGAGAGAGGGAGAGAGGGAGAGGGATTTTTTATTATATATATAATTCAAATCTCTTGTCTGGGTATTAAATATCCAGATCCTATCCATTTATATTAAATGGATCTGATGCTAATATTAGACTCGGATCGGTCGGATAAATACCCATGGGTCTTGGGTCTGGACCCGGCCTGTTAACAGCTCTAGAAAATATGAATAAATTTTGACAACTTACCCATGAAAATAATAGTGCAAAAGAATATAAGTAATAGATTTTAAAGCAACCTTTTCATGCATAAAAGAATGTGGATAAATTTATTTTTTTATCTACATGTTGCCTAAAAAATATTTATCTAAAAAATTTTGTAAGAAATTCAGACTTAAATGCGGAAACAAACATACCTTCAGTCATTATTGATCAAGCCTAAATCCAATCCAGAACGAAGAAAAATAAAGCTGCAATGGATCTCCTCGAAACCTACAAAAGATCGCTGCAAAAGAGCTTTTCTAGTCTATGCCAGAGGATCTCGATGCATATTTATGATGGAGAGTCATAGGTTGTATTTATAGGCTAGACTAGGAACTCTTTTAAATTATCATAAACTCTTCTTTCCATCAAAGAAGTATAACCATAGTAGAGTCCTTATTTTGACCTGAGTCTGACTTTATATTAAAAGAGGTTTAATCATCTTAATTATCTTAATTTATCTTTAATTAATTAGGTTACATATGGGCCACATTAAGTTTCTAATATTTGGGATGAGTACAACATTCTTCCACTTGGCTTATGTGGCATAATTAAGATATCGGATAGGTGATAAACAAAACTGTAGTATGGCTATAAACTATCTCAAGTCAGAAACTCCCACTTAAATAAAAAATTTCAATACACGAACATGGCGGTCATATCCAAAAAGTGAATACTTTCTTCCATGTATCACAATGCATGAAATCTTTTATTTAAGTACTTTATATATTTCTTTATGAATAATTTTATATAGGCTATTCAGAGTCCAACTTTATTATATGAACTTTATATGCACAAAACAAAACATATCTTTTATTTCTAAGAATAAGTATTTTATAAGAAGCTAATCAAAAAAAAATTGAATTAATGATTTTCATATGATCCACATGATCTTTAAACTATTTGGTCGATAATCCTTTAGTCATGGGGTCTGCAACTATTAATTCAGTACTGATAAGCTGAATATCCACTTCATGCTTCTTGACATGATCTTTAACAGTAAAATACTTTATATTGATGTGCTTGCTACGACTTCCACTTTTATCATTCTTAGAAAAAAAACTGTGGCAGAATTGTTACAATAAATCTTTACTGACCTTGCAATAGAATCGACAACTCTCAAACCAGAAATGAGATTCCTCATCCATATAGCCTGTGAAGTAGCTTTATAGCATGCAACGAACTCTGCCTCCATAGTAGATGAAGCAACTATCGATTGCTTACTACTTTTTCAAGATACAGCACCTTCAGTAAGAAGAAAAATATATCATAAAGTAGACTTTCTTACATCCACACATCCACCAAAATCTGAGTCCGAATAGCCAATCACCTCTAAGTGATTAGTATGTTTGTAGGTAAGCATATAATACTTGGTTCCTTGTAGGTATCACATAACCTTCTTTGCAGCTTTCCAATGATCAAGGCCAAGATTGCTTTGATATCTATCCAAAATGCCTACTATATATGCTATATCAGATCTTGTACAGACCTGTGCATACATCAAGATTTCCACTGCAGATGCATATGGGATGTTCTTCATTTGCTCTTTTTCTAATTCACTTTGTGGACATTGATTCTGACTGAATTTATCATCTTTCATAATGGATGCTACCGTAGGAGCATAATCTATCATTTTAAATCTTTCTAAAATCTTTTCGATATAGGCTTTGTGAGACAAACCTAAAATTCTTCGTGATCTATCTCTATGAATCTTTATGCCAATGACATAAGAGGCTTCACCCATGTCTTTCATCTCAAAGTTTTGAGAAAGAAATAGTTTTGTCTCTTTTAGCAAACCCAAATCACTACTTGCAAGTAATATTTCATCTACATATAGAATCAGATATATGTATTTACTCCCACTAATCTTAAGATATATGCATTGATCAATAATATTTTCTGTAAAGCTAAAAAAGCTTATAACATCATGAAATTTCATATACCATTGGCGGGAGGTCTGTTTAAGTCCATATATAGACTTCTTTAGCTTGCATACAAGGTGACTATCTTTATTTATATAGAAACCTTCAGGCTAAGTCATATACACTGTCTCTTCTAGATTTTCATTCAAAAATACCGTTTTCACATCCATTTGATGTAACTCTAAATCAAAATGAGCTTCTAAGGCCATAATTATCCTTAATGAATTCTTCTTTGAAACTAGAGAGAAGGTTTCATGATAGTCAATGCCTTCTTTTTGAGTGAAATTCTTAGCTACAAGTCTAGCCTTATGTCGTTCAATTTTACGTGAGGAGTCTCTTTTGGTCTTATATATCCATTTATAGTCAATGGCTGAAGCATCCTTAGGTAACTCAATGAGATCCCAGACTTGATTTTTAACCATGGATTCCATCTCATCCTTCATAGCATCATATCAGTGTATGTAATTATTTCCACTTATGGCTTGTGAAAATAAATTAGGATCATTATCAGTTCCGACATCAAAATCAGATTCCTATAGGTAGACAATATAATCACTAAAAATTTTAGGCCTTCTTTCTCTTGAGGATCTTCTTAATTCTAGTGCTTCATCTGTATTTTGAGTAATTTCAATTGTAGGTTCATCATGAACTTGCTCTTCATAGAGTGGTTGTTCTTGAATTGGTTGTCCATGATCTTGTGGATCATCTTGAGTAACAATCAATTCTTCATCTTTTATAGATTGATCAATTTGATCTCTTATTTTCTCAAATTTATTCTTACGAGAAAAACCACTCCCACTAAGTTCATAATCCTCAAGAAATTTTGTATTCCTAGTCTCAATAATTTTGGGTACATGGTTAGGACAATAAAACCTATATCCTTTGAAATTTATTACATAGTCAATAAAATGATCACTAATTATTCTAGAGTCCAATTTCTTTAAATGTAGATTATAAATCCGTACCTCAACTGAACATCCCCATATGTGTAAATGACTTAAACTTGATTTTCATTCTTTCCACAACTCAAAAGAAGTTTTAGATATAGCCTTTGATGGGATCCTATTTAAGACATACAGCGGTCTTTAGTGCTTCACTCTAAAAAAATAAAGAAAGATTAGAACTATTAATCATACTCCTTATCATGTCCATCAGTATACGATTTCTTCTTTCTGCCACACCATTTTACTGTGGTGTTCCAGGCATTGTATATTGGGCAATAATATCCTCTTCTTTAAGGAACTTACCAAATGGACCTATCATTTGATCCTTTTCAGTATACCTTCCATAGTACTTTCCACCTCTATCAGATCTTATAATTTTTATTTTCTTATCCATCTATTTTTCTACTTCTGCTTTATAAATCTTAAAAGCATCTAATGCCTCACCTTTTTCAAATAGAAGGTAGAGATACATATATCTAGTATAGTCATCAATAAATGAGATAAAATATCTCTGACCATTAAAATAGAGAGTAGAAAACGGTCCACAAATATCAGTATGTATGATTTTCAAAATATTAGAACTTCTTTTGGAACCTTTAGAGAACTTATTAGTTTACTTTTCTTTTATGTAATCCAAACAAGTACCAAAGTCAGTAAAATCAACATCTTTTAAAATGTCATCATTTACCAACCTTTTTATTCTTTTTAAAGAGATATGAGCCAACCTTTTATGCCATAAACTCGAAGAGTTGTCTTTAATAATATTCCTTTTTATGCCAATATTATCACCATGCATAGATGAATGATTACTTTCATAATTTAGATTCAAATCTAATTTATATAAATCATCCATCAGAAAACCAGTTCTAATAATCTTTTTATTTCAAAAAAGATTAACTATAGAATTCTCAAAATAAAAACTAAAACCAATACTTATCAATTTGGAAATAAAAATTAAATTTTTAGAAAAACTAGGAACATAAAAAGTATTTTCAAGATCCAAAATAAAATCAGAATTCAAAATTAATCTAAAAATTTTCATAGCCTCCACATGTGAACGTATCCGATTGCATGAGTAGATACCTTATTTCCTTTCTTTCGGATCTCTTAGATTGAGAAAGCCCTGCATGGTATTGGCAATGTGAATTGTAGTACCAGAATCAATCCACCAAGTATTATTAGGAATATCAATAGAAAATGATTCACGATACACAAAAAATATGAAAATATCTTTCTTTTCAAGCCATTTCTTATACTTTATACAGTCCTTCTTCATGTGTCTTTTTTCCTTGCAAAAGAAATATGCATCTTTATTGTCATGACGTTTCATTGACACTGCAGCATCCTTCTTTCCTTTAGGAACACCATTTCCCTTTTTATCTTTACCATGAGTAGCAAGATTGGCATTTTCATGCTTTATGTCTTGCTTCGCTTATTTCAGTTTTACTTTCTCTTGAACATACATGATCAAAAGTTCATTAACAGATCATTTTTCTTTATGTATTTTATAGAAGATTTTGAAAGGACTAATTCTACAGGTAAAAAATTCAAAATAAAATGGACTAGAAAAAAGTCAAAATTTTCAACTTCTAAAGATTTGAGTTGAGCAGCAATATCTCTCATTTCCATGATATATGATCATGTACACCTTTAGAACTATCAAATCTCATGCCTGTAAATTTCTTCATTAGGGTACTGGCCAAAGCTTTATTAGAACTTTCAAATTATTCTTCAATGGCCTTCATAAAATCCTTGACCTTATCACATTGAGGGATTGACTTTCTAATATTTTTAGGCACTCGAGACTTGATGAGCATTAAACTCAAGCGATTGGATCGCTCCCATTTCTTATATGCCAAAGTTTGTTGCGGCGTACTTAAGTCCATGGGAATAGGTGGCTCATCCACACGAAGTGTCAGACCAAGATCTTTGTATCCAAGAGTATAAAGAATGCTATCTTTTCAGTCAGAAAAATTATCATCACTTAACATTGGAATAAGAGCTGCATCATTAATATATACAGTAAGATTAGCTACAATAATCAAAAAACATAGAAAACTTTAATGCTATAAAGCTAAATCATAATTTGAAATAAATAATTTTAGTAATAAATTCTAACCTTCCTGTGGACAGAGGTGCATCATGCATAAAATTTATTAATATTTTATTAATAAGATCGATAATATAAATATTAAAAATAGTAAATTTTCATATCTGTGGGTCTAGAAAAAATCTATCCTTAATATCTAAATTATCATCTTATTTCAATTAAATCATAAAAATAATCACTCCCTGTGGGTAAAGTTAATTATCTCTATGACTTAATTACAATTTTATTCTCATGCCATTGTTCTTTAATTTATTTCTTTGTATGACTTTTATTATTTTTTAGGATGCTGTGGCTATTCCTGAAAATAATAAATTCATTAACTTTAATATGGTATTTGAATATCCCTATTAACCATATAAAACTTTGTTATGATTTTCGTCATAATTTGATCAGATATTTTTCAGCAAATAAATAATAATTTGATCAAAATAAATTACAAAATTTAATTCAAAAGGATCTTTATACAATAAAATTTATTATGAGGGTTAAAATAGCCCATGTGTCTTCACATAATAAACTCCATTACAATTATCAAAATAATAATATTTTTTTAGTAACTTTTATAAAATTATTACTTTATCAGGGACTAATTTGTAAAAATCCCTATATGACCTTTATAGAACACATATCTTTATGAGGGGCTTTATTGCAAAATTGCTCTTTTAGGTGAAATGGATTTTTGGATTGCGGGTTGAAACCCGAAACCCATTAGCCCAAAATCCCCTTTCTCCTTCTTCTCTTCTTCCCCGATCCATCTAGAAAACCCATGGCCGTCGCCGCCCCTTCTTGGCCAGCACTCGATCATGCCGCAAACACCATCGGCAAGGGCTAGTCGATGTTCACGCACTGACGATCGGCGTGAGACCGCCATCCGACCGCCAGATCACCAGCCTCCCTCATTTATTTATTTATTTTTATTCTTCATGCAAATGAAAGCCATGGAGGAGCCGAAAAATTTGATGCTCCTTCTCTCTCGAGCACCGCCGACGGCAACCATTAAGACCAAATCGATGGCTTGCCGGTGTTTCTTCATCACCCATGGCCGGTGATTAGAATTAGGGGCCGTCGATTTGCCTTGATTCGATGGTTCCATTCATCCTTTTTTTTTTTTTAAAATAGATGTTCACCGACGGGAGGATGCCGAAGAGCGGCTGGTGTGGGATGTCGGTGGCCTGGTGGCTACTGGACATGAACCGAAGGTTCGGCTACCGGGATAGAAGAGGAAGAGGGCACGCCGTCGGCCCTCCCCTTCCTTCTTTAAATATATATATATATTTTAAATTTAAGGAAAGAAAGAATTATTGTTAAAGCCCCAGGTCGGAGAAATGATCGTCGAAACGAAGAAAGGAGGTCCATCGACCTTCTTCTTCATTTGAATTTATTTATTTATTTTATTCAAAAATAATTTCTAATTTTAATTAAAAATAAAAATTATAAAATAAATAAATAAATAAAAACTTAAATTATTATGAAATCCAGGAATCGTTTCTAATCTTGATGATTTCGATCTTACAAGATTAGTAAGCTGATCAAAATAGTATAGAGGTGGCTCTGATACCACTGAATATAAGAAATTCAGACTTAGATGCGGAAACAAACATACCTCCAGTAATTGTTGATCAAGCTTGAATTCAATCCGAAACGAAAAAAAATGAAACTGTAATGGATCTCCTCGAAATCTGCAAAAGACCACTGCAAAAGAGCTCTTTTAGTCTATGCCAGAGGATCTCGATGCCTATTTATGATGGAGAGTCACGGGCTGTATTTATAGGCTAGACGAGGGACTCTTTTAAATTATCAGAAACTCTTCTTTCCATCAAACAAGCATAGCCATAGTGGAGTCCTTATTTTGATCTGAGTCTGACTTTATATTAAAAAAATTTTAATCATCTTAATTATCTTAATTTATTTTTAATTAATTAGGTTACATATGGACCACATCAAGTTTCTAATATTTGGAATGAGTATAATAAAATATAGATTTTCAAGTAAATTTTTAATCTATCAAAAAAAAATGAACGTTCAATAAAAAGTATCTTTTCATGCAAAAATTCTTTTTTATTTTTATTTTTTTAAATTTTAATCAAATAATAAGACTTCTTTTCATTTTTCAAGAATTACCGCTTCCTCTCTCTCAATTTCCAACGAACTAAAAGAGTCCGAAGATGGTCTGGGTCTTACCTTTAGCCCCTTGGATTATCGAGGAAAGCATTGTGTGATATTTGCAACGCTTACGTCCTAGAGCTGGAAAGTGTTTCATGGGTAGGCAGGTGGAGCGATTTAAAATCCCTATGATATGTTGGGTTTCATACACTAGCTTTTTTCTTCTTGCAGAAAATCCAAGCTCCCAAACAATATGGCTGAAGGTATCTAATATAAGGGGTAGCCCGTCAGGTTGGTAGTTATGGTATCTTTCTATTCCTTTGCAGGTCTTGGTGGGTGACTTTGTCTTGTGGCTGCATGACCTGTGTGGACCTTGACCTTGAATGGAAATCCAATCTGATCCAAATGTCTATATCATCTTGACTAAAAAGGAGAAGGTTATAGCGGAAAGCCCTTTAAAATAGCCTTCCGCCTCAGGCTGAGGAAAGCATGGGAAAAGTTAGCTTCACAGATAAGCAGTGACTCACCCTAAATTAAGGAACATATCGTTGGTTTTTTTTTTTTAATTCATCAAACTTTTCCTGTTTCTGGGTTAACAGTGCATCTTTCTATTGGTTGATGCAAGCTTCCTTATGTGACAAACTTTGTTTGTTTTCCTTACATCAGAAGGCTTCTTTGGTCTTCATCCTTTAATAATGGATTTTGTTATGAATCGATTACTCTTGTGCCTTTCTCATTTATCTACTTTCCAGCTAGACAGAGACAAGTAAGCCAGCCTACTGACTCAAAAGCTTCACCAAAGTCACCAGTAAAGAGAGACAGCATAATAAACTGCTGACTTGGAGATGCGTCGGCGCACCATATGTAGTTGTGGAGCATAATATGATAGAAAATAGCATAAAAGAAAAGTAAGGGCATTGCTGCCTTAATTCAAACCAGGCACACGACATGTCTCTGTGTGATGTATGAAGCAATGTATAATAATTTCCTTTACTCAGTGCGTAATGTTTTCTTCTCCTGTGCTTCTACTGACAATAGGATGATAAGAAACCCGTGTGCCTATCAGGGAAACATGTTATGAATTACATGGAAGGCACCAAGAAAAATTTCTGATCTCCATCTGTATGTCATGCATTATTTATCTTCGCATATTTGCTCGCTACTTTGTGAAAAGACCGGCAGTGGAATAAAGGTTTGATTGTACCATACAAGTTCATTTAAAAGTTGAGGAAAGAAAAGAATTGAGGGCCTTTTCCTTTTCTTTTTTGGATCCACAATAAAGATTTTATCTTTGATGATCCGATGATGACTTCGCACCATAAAGGTGGTGATTTAATAAAGTGCTTTATTTATTTGAAGGTAATCACTACTCCAAAGGTTGCTTCACCCTATAAAAAGCCTACCTGCTGGTCTTTGGACCAGCGGCAGAGGAACATTGTCGAGGAGAGGAGACGGTAAAGATGGAAGCTTCATCCAATGTCAAGAAGCCAAGCCATGATCGAGTCATTGGCTTTCCTATCACCTGTGTCAGATATGTAGCTGAGTGTCCAGGCAAACCTCAGCCTGGTAGCTTATGTCTCCAGTCCACCTCATATGGTTCCTCTCATTTCAGACAGAGTAATAACCTCCTCCCCTCCTCTCTTCCTCAAACACGCTCGCACACACAGTATGTTATTGAATGTCTTTGGAAAAGTTCTGAAAGAACTCTTGTCGATTTGCAGAAAGAGTGGATTCAGTGATCGACTGGATGAGCAGATTCAGCAAAAGAGCAGATAGCTATGCAAAAGGCATCCGAGATCATGGTAACCGTCCATCTCATCAATTCAGTTCTAATTGTGGAAAAACGGATGCTATTTTCGTGTAGGGTATGATGATTGAATCATGGTTGCTAAATAGAAGAATCCTAAACCTATAAAACAAGAAGGCTACAAGTTATTATCTTGTGACAGCAAACATTACTCACAAACAAAGTCCAATACATAGGGTAGTAGGTGATTGCTACTACTAGCAGTAATGATTTAGACTTATGTGTTGCACCTTCATGGACATTGCAGTCAGTTTAGGGCCCAATATCTCCGAAACTGTGAAGGGAAAGTTGAGCCTGGGTGCAAGGATTCTTCAAGCAGGAGGTGTCAAGAAAGTCTTCAGACAAAATTTCTCTGTCGAAAAAGGAGAGAAGCTGCTGAAGGCTTTTCAGTGCTATCTGTCAACCACGGCCGGTCCTATCGCAGGGCTGCTCTTTATTTCAACTAAGAAGATTGCATTCCGTAGTGATAGATCCCTGACGCTCACTTCTCCCAGAGGAGAATTGGCCAGAGTTCCCTACAAGGTATTTCTAGGCTCACAGCCATTTTAAAAAATCTTTGCTGCAGGCCTTGGCTGAATTTGTTCTCTTTTCACAGGTTTTAATCCCGTTGGAGAGGATAAAGAGAGCCAGCCAGAGTGAGAATGCGAACAAGCCGAACCACAAGTACATCCAGCTGGTTACTAAGGATGAATTTGAGTTCTGGTTTATGGGTTTTGTTAGTTATCAGAGATCTTTCAAGTACTTGAGGCAAGCTATCTCAGATTCAGAAGCAAGGTTTTTACGGTAAACTGATTGAATTGAGCTGCATGCCTCAACATATGGTTTATCTGCATAGAGTGAAGAAGAACATCACGATTTTTCTTGCTGTAATCAGTAAAAAATGGCTCTCCACCGTTTTTTTTTTTCTTCTTCTTTCAGAAGAGTCGGTTAAATACCGGCGAAATAGGATCTGCCTTGCCTGCCATTCGTACATAAACCATGAATGTGTATCTCATTCTACGCCACATCAGTGAATGAAATGCAGGTGTTTTGTTGGTGAATTCTCATGTGATGCTTATAATAATTCACACAATTTTCAGAAGCTCTTAGAGTTGAACCATCTTAGCTTAGAGCTGTAGGTCAGTTATCCCGTTTGCCTCTGAAGCCATCCATGAACCTCTTCTTCTTCTTCTTCTTCTTCTTCTTCTTCTGCTTTGCTTTGGAATTGGCGGAAGCCGTCGGTGGCAAGATTTCAATTTTCCTAGGGGTATACTCTCCTCACTGCTGTTTACAGAACCCTTTTCATATAAGACGGTCTGAAACCTTTGTTAACAACATGGTTTTCTCAAGATTTGGAGTGTTTTAACCATTTAGCGTCGCATGTTCCAACTTGCTCTTGTTTATGCCCAAATCCCATAGCTGTCGTTGAATTTTCTCTCCTCATCAAATGAAAAACAGAAGAAGTTGATCATGCAATAGAAGCCGGCATCAACTTGGATATGTAAATATTATGATTTATGAGAACTGGATGGCCAATATTGGGTACGATATTTAATAGATGATGTCCAACTTGGAGCAGCTGATCGGCAGTGAGGGAAAATAGGAAAAGGACATACTAAACCCAATGTAGAACCCACGATATCCAAGCAGGGGCCTTCACAAGTACAATCAAAATTGGACTCTGGACGGTATTACCATCGCCAGCATACCCAAAGATTTGAGAGACAGGTGCTGTAATTCCACCGGATCAAAGATTAATTGCACAATTTGCTTGGAAAAAGAGGGTGATCCCACAGACCTGCTTATGATACAGAACCAGGATGCTGGCAAACCAATGCAATATTAGAGGCATACTAGAGCAGTCTACATATCAAGAAGTATCGCTGTTCCGATTTCTGTTCTGCGCGAGACAATCTAACCGTGATACAAAACCAGCAATATGATGCAATTTTTAGAGGCATATTACATCAATGGACATCTGGAGAAACATCCATGTTCAGATTTCTGTTCTCGGAAGAGCAACCAATCTGCTAATCCCGAATCCAAAATCAGGACATAGCATGTCTCTGCATGCTATGCATAATGACATCATGACAAATCAACACCTAAACCTTTTTTGCAAATCATTCACAACTCAAAATATCTGTTTGGCAAACTTATTCTTCACATCTCTATATCCGTGATATTCACTGAAACGCCGGCAATTAAATATTTACCGCACAAGCTCTTCGATTGCAATTCAACTTTAAGACGAACGTATTTCACTTTTTGTATTATATTAGAATCACCTGATGTATACACAAATGAAATTTGAACAATTTCTCTTGAATTAGTTATGCGTGGCAAGAAACAGATCAATGCCAGGAAAAGAATGAAAGCATCTTTTAGAGAGAGAGAGAGAGAGAGAGATGTATAAATATATGTAGAACTTACGACAAATCTTTGCAACAGGTAAGCGCACGGTCCTCCAGAAAGTTGGTGAGCTGAGAAGTGTAGAGACCTGGATGGCTTCGGAAATGGTCGTCGTGGGGTGAGGACACAAAATCACATGCCCTAACCTCATACCCAGCTCTCCATCGCCTCTCTACAAATGATTCCACTGATTTTGCTGGAATAACTCTATCAGCAGAGCTGTATATATACAGCTGTGGACACTTCGGTTGGTCTGATGATAATACATCCAAAACATCTGAGAGCCTCCTGTTAATGGTGCAGGCAAATTATCGGTTAATATCTTGGTATATATCAGTCAACAAGAACATAGCTGTTGAACAAATCAAGTAATACAAACATAACATCAAGTTTGACATCTCATGGATATCATGGAGATTTCAATGACAATGTTAATGCCATAAGAAGAAATATCTATCTGAGTTTGCAGGAAACACATTCTGACATCTAAAAGAAACCTCCTCAAGCCATATGATAGGGTAAAAATCTATTAGGAAAACACTGATGCATACATCTTTTTTTCTGAAAACAATGGAACTCCCCCTGCATTCATGCATGCACCGTCCTAAATCAAACTCCAGTTCAGCTCATTGATGCTGCTGCTTGAGCTATCAGAACACAAGGACATGCATACAAATGCATATGCCATCTAAACATCCAAATCCATGTTACCATGGGACACCTATGCTCTTACCAACTACTGCATAAAATCAAACTAGAAGATTTTAAACCTAGATCAGCGTTCAGCCTAGTAGTTAAAATAGATGTAGGGCTAAGGTCTTCCTAGGTGCAATATCCAGAATATTCCAGAGACTTGCATAAGATCTAAATCAACTCCCATAGTTGACTGAGTCTATTGAGCATGAATGTGCTGCTTAATTAGACAGACCGTGGATGGGTAACCAACCTGAAGGAAGTTGCTACCTGTTAATAGCAGGAAGGTTCGGGACAACCTCAAAAATCTTCTCCAATACTGCCAGCAAAGCAACCTCCGTGACTGCTGGTTTGGCTTTCACACCAGAATCAGCAGCAACCATCATGCCACTCCCCAATCCATTTGAACTCAGCATTCCTTTTGTTGCTACACTACAAGATAAACTGAATTCTTAGAGTGTACAACCTTGGGAAAATATCAAGGACATCAAAAACTGAATCCAGAAAGCACAAAAGCATAATTTAAAGTGAATGTCGTAAATGTTAACCCTCAGGAAGATGGATAATGATTTTTAAGAAAACATGTAACCTTAAAACTTTGTTAGGAGCTATAATTTTGTGTAACAAAACTCACATTTTACCGCCAAAGATGAGTTCATATTTCATTACCAATATGTGCAATATTGTTCCTATGAAGTAATGGTGTGGTATTTTCAGGCAAATCATAAATAATACAAACCACTCCAATCATTATGAATGTGAATGCTGGGAAGATACTTCGGCGAAAAAGGCATTCGTTAACTCTTATACACTGGAAGAGCCCGTAAACAAGAAAGAACAGGTACTGGAATTTCTAACAAACAAAAGAGACTTTAGTTCTAAAATATGCTTAGAACAAGATTACCCAAGACAAATTAAGCATCAGAACATATTGCCCACCTCATACCATGAAAACTAAGGATATACATCCTAGAAAGCTTACAAAAGCAGATTTTGTACTGAAATGTGCTGATAAGCTAATAAATTTCTTTACCTGTGGGTCAGGGGCAGCAACGGGGGCCGAGTCCACAATGGAACCTTTGATCTTCCCCATGATCGAAGGGTCATGCTTCCGAAACTTCTCCAGTATAGCTCCATAGCTGCAGGTAGATAACTGAACAGTTTAGTCATGAATTCTCCCAGAGCTTATTTTTGGAGGGTTTGCAAAAGAGAAATCACTCGATAGAAATGAGCATACATCAGCCAGCCGGTGTCGCTGAACGCATGGAAAACCAAATTCTTCCCACTCTCCTCCGAGACCCAATCGGCTAGATGGTCAGCAAGCAACTCTCCGCTTTGCCGCCAACCTTGTAGCCGATGATATCCGTCATGGGGAAGGTAAAGGTCACGGCTTGAAAGCCCCTAGAAGTGTACCACTCCGCATACCTCTTCAAATGCCTCTGCTTTGCTCCCAGCCAGCCAAGCAAAACCACCACCGTCTGAGACCCGAAAGCCGAGCAACCATCCTTCTCTGACACCCCATAAGCTCTCGGGTCAGCGAGATGCCATCGATATACAACCTCCGACGGCGATAAAGGAATCGACGGCGTCGAATCATCATACGTTGCAGGGTCAGCCAACTTAGCATAATGGTACACCGTACGGAGGACCGGCGGCGAAGAAGCTGGTATCGAACACGACCCGAAAAAAAAATCCGGCACATGGTGAAAGCTTAGATTTTGAACCGGGACATCGGCCCGCGCCTTGGAGACGAAAGGGACGCCCAAGAGATCGGTAAAGGAAATCCGGCGTCGCAGTGGAGGCTCGGATACCACCGCTGAGGCGGGCCGCGACGCGGCATCGAGTTCGGATGGCTTGGAGGAATAGAAGCGGTCGGGGAGGTCCGTCGAGATGGCGGCGAGGGCGATGACGGTGGCGGTGGAGAGAGGCCGGTGGAGAATGCCGGAAAGGGAAGCCATCAGGACGGATATTTCGGTCAACCCCTTGTCATGCTAAAGATAATCGCGGTGGTAGGGTATCGTGACCGAGTAACCTGTTTCATGGGGAATACACGTTAGAATTAATTGCAGGAACGAAGGGGGTAAAAAAAGAGAAGAGATTTACGCATGCATGCATTAAGGTCAAGGGGGAGTTGGGATTTACCGAGGAATTGGGAGAAGTTGGGGGCCGGCTCGGCTGTCAAAACGTGTTGACAGCCAAGCCCAGCGCCATAAGAGAAGAGGCCTTGCTTGCTTGCTTCCTTCCTTCCTGCAATTTTACAGAATAGGGAGAGAGATCAAGACAGAGAGCAGAATAAGGAAGGGATAAATATGTCTAATCGTGGGAATAACTGCAATGCAGATAAATATATAGAAGGATAACGATTTCTTTTTTTAAAAAAATTAAATACCTCAAAACCACTAAATTCTCAAGGAGGATGGGAAAGAGAGAGAAAGAGAACCGGGAATAGATCACGGATGCAATAACAATGCTCTCTCCTCCTCTGGTTGCCTGCTTGCTATCGGACCTTTTAAGACACCCAAAAACGAACCCTGCAAAATTTTATTTCAGCTCCTGGAACTTGGGAAGGGATGGCGAGGGGGATTGGGTGTAGACACGAGCAAAACTGTAGAAGGTGGGTGGAAACTGGGCAAAGCCAAGGATAGCGCAGCGTTTCCGCCGATTTTTTTTCGAATCCTTACCTCCGTCCGCCCTCGCGCGTCCGGATATTCCCGAATATGCACGACTCCCCTTTCCATAATTCTCTAATGAAGAGAATAAGAACAGGGAAATGAAACGGCCGTTCAACTTGAGGCATGGCCAGGTCAGGCGACGACGACAACAGCATCCATCGAGCACGGTCCCCAAAATTAGCATGTTACACTCGAACCCTAGAGCCGTTTGATCTCGATCGTACGGTAGTTTTAGAATGGGATACTACAGTGTTGCAACAGAAGTACAGCAGTAGAAGGGAACGAAGACCGCGCATTTTTACTAGTGTTGCGCTCCTGTCCTCGTCAAAAGAATAAAAAAAAAAAAAAATCTGCAGGCGTTTCGAGGCTACAATTGTTAGGTCATGTTCTCGGATGCAGCTTTTAAGAAATTAATTTTTTGAGACTCGGTAAAATTATGTGAAAATCTGGAGGAAATAGAGGGTGAGACCTGTCTTTCTTCCGTCTCTGAAGCTTTCTCCGTTGCTCCGGCCCCCGCGCACCCCCCGGCCCACCCAACAACTTTTTACATAGGGAAAGAATAAGAAGGTGGCGTAAGAGGAAAAAAAAAAATAGGAGAAATGGAAGGGCTGTTTCGCTTTTTGGACGGTCGGGTGATGAGATAAGAGAAGAGGGCGGCAGAAAAAAATGGGGAGGGGCTCCGAATCTAACGATAAGGATTGCCTAACCTCACTAGATCACGGCAAGCCATGGGCTGCAGGTATGAGCATTGATGAAGGGGTGGTGAGGATTCAGGAACGTCACTCAGGACGTCGGACCGGAAAATGGTTGAGAAATAAAAAGTGAAAATGCTTGGCTAACTTTCTTTTGACGTGATCCAAAATATTTTTTTCCCTTTATAAAATATTAAAATTAATTCTGATATTTATTCTATCACCCATACAGATTTAAGATATATGGAGAGTTCTGTATAGATATTGGTATTAATGATATTGATATTAATGTATTCAGTATCAATAAAATTATTATTTAAGATATAATAAAAATTTGATTTTATTAAAATATTTATTTATTATAATTTAATTATATTATAATATTATATCTAAAAAAATTAGAAAAAAAGGAAAAAGTCACACGTTACATACCGCTTAGGTTATATCTTAATTACAATTTTGCAAGGCATCCATTCACATAAGCATGTATATTTATATGCTATTAAAAGTGTATTTGATAGGAAGTGACTCACTTCTTCTATGCTACCTAAAAAAAAAAAGTTTCATGAATTCTAACATCAAATTGAGCATAATGGTTGCTTAGCAAACAAATTACTGTGTCAACGTCACTAGCTTTTCATTTGATTGATGCTAATTGTATGAGATAGTTTAATTTGCTATTTATGAAGAGCTAATATTTATTGGATAACGATCTCAAGCTTTTATTTATGATATACATCCTTGTGTATAGCACTCATTCCACCTTTCTTTTCAGGTAATGCTCCTCTCATTAGCAAGCTAGGCTTTTCTTATATATCATTTTACTAATAAGTAAATATACTATTTTATAAATAATATATATCTTATTTTAAAATTATTCTTTGTCAGCAAATTTTATATTTTTTTTGTGTAATTACTACAGTTTCTTTTGAAAAAAAATTTATGTTTTTCTTGAATATAGAGTGGAAGGATATGCGGATAACTCTTACATGTCCAACCACCAAGCCCCAAACAAGATATTACGAACTTATCAAGTGGTACGATGATATTAGTGTGATTCAGAAGAAATGTGCTAATATACAAAACTATACCCTCCAACTAACATCGATGCCGAATTCTACCTCCATGTATTTTTTATATGTGTGTTGGAAGAAACAATTTATTGCTCTTGAATGTATTCATACATATACGTACTGAATTTATATTTATCACAATGCATATCATATGAGCCAACAAGCACATGCTGAATGGCTTCCATGTATCCTCACATAGGTTGAGGTGGCCCACTTTAGGTGATGGTTGGTAACCCAGATAGGATCATTATAGTGACTTAGGATTATCAATATTCTTTCTCTTGTGATAATTCCATCCTCAATGATCTAATATCATGGCATTTAATATGTATGTTCCAATAAGTAAAGATCCTCGAGGATCTATGATAAATCTGTTTGGCATGTCATGAAAATTCAAAATCACCGGAGATGTAATACCAAAACGATCATCGATATATTCCATATATTTCATATATTTTAATTGAGCTTGAAGTAATTAAGGAAACTTGGTCAATTTTTTATGCTGGACTAAGATGTATTTTAATCCTCAGCCCACTATTATTATCCTAGGATGATCTTAGAAACCTATCCTCAATTATGGGTTTAAGACATTGGGTCCGATGATGATTTTAGAAGTGAGGATGATTCTATATAGGATCATTAGGATATAATCAAAATGGTTTTATCTCTACTTACATTATTTTCGATCTTGGGGTTATCATCCAGCACCAAACACCATCTCAATGGAGCTTTTAGGCATGCTTAGCCGTCTCCCTCCATGTTGTGTCACATCTATAATCCTAAAGAATATTCTCGGTGTTATGTCGAGAAATCTTAATATCTAAAATTTTTAGCCAAATATTAATCCATGTTACCGGTATTGTTTTTAATAACCGCGATTAGTCAAAGGCAGTAAAATTCTAGATTATGATGAAATGATTGCAAGTTATTTGACTCCCTATAAAAGAGAAACGGATAAACATATTTTGCTTTTTCTGCAAAATTCTTTTTTTTCTTTTTTTTTTTTTTTTTTTTTACCATTTTCGAATCCACAAGCTAAAGTGTCAATAATGAAAATTTTGCTTTTATGTTGTTCGACCAAAGCTTATATGTTCTTCGGTTAGAAATTTTGCTTTACACCTCCTCTTACAGTGTCTTCAGGTTCTGGCCAAACAACGGAGGTAGATCGAAACGACTGGTGTCCTTAATGATTTTGATGGGGACCCAGTTTAATTTCCCCTGTAACCACTGATCAGTTATCAGTCAAGACCATTAGCCGACTTGATTGCAGAACGATATACCATTGCATTTAATTATTTCTAGTGGAAGGGAAAGAGGAACATGATCTGGAAAAAGAACCATACAAGTGCCATAGAAAATTTGCAAGGTAGAGGCGCATCAGAAAGGAGAACAGGACCAATTTATTCTCCATACAAGTAGGCATCATATGGACAACGTCAGACACAGGAAACCGTCCATTTTGGACTCCTATATGACTAAAAACATTTTGTTTGATGGTAAAAGGTAATTCTAAACAAGCTGGGAGGTCATCAATCCAAAACAAGCCGCTTCCCCACTCCCAAATTGTTGCCAGAAGAAACAACCACAAGCAATTGTTTTTATCTTATGTGTTCTTCTTTGGCCTCTCCTTCGTGCTCAGCTCAACATTAGCTTCACATCAGTATCTTCACCACATAGGATGCAGTTGTCGACGTATGACAACCCATATTGTATGCTGCACCACTTAAGGAAAAATGGAATAAGTGGAACCTTTTTTCTATTAACAATTGTGAAATTATAAAAAATTTACTGTATTAACAATGACAACAGCAATCCGCCCCACCCAAAAATTTATCTGCTTGGAGATAGATTCGGTACCAAATTTTGCACAGAGTCGAATAATATTTCAGTTAAATTTATACAGAGTCATATAATATTTTAATTAGATGGATTAAAACTAGCATCATTGCTATAATATATTGACAATGAGTATCCTCTGCAAAATATACATGATCACGTTAAAAAGATCATTTTTTATACCGGTTCAGATCAAATAGGAAATATACATTATATTGTACGTTAATAACAAAATTAACTGAAATTACTGCTATGAAGCTAAAGAAAATAAGCTAATTTTAATAATTTAATATAAATAATAACTAACACATTATTCTTTAGCCCCATAGGAAATTTTTAGCATTGCAAAAAATTCACGTAGAAAACATATGAATACTAGTATAAATTGAGAACAGACATCGTCAACCATTATTTATAACAGCCTAGGCACCTAAAAAATCAAATAGGCAATTCCATGGCAAGACCCAATGATTTTACATTAAAGTATGTTTTATCTATCTATACTCTATCAAATTTTGGTTATTTTTTCAAGATTTGCAGGATCAGTGAACCAATTCTCAATCCAAATGCACCATAACATATTTTGCCACTTAAGCTTTATTGGCACTGTTTTTTTGTTTTCTCTACATGCAAGGATTTGAAGCATTAAAAATTGGAAGAGTGTACATACATACTAATCTTAATCTTTTGAGTCACAAATCAAAAAATTTCATGAGCAATAAGGATATATCTACTCTCTTTTCTCAAGTCAAGGGGCACAAAATTCACCATATTGAAGTCATCAACCTACACAAAAACCTGACAAAAATACATAAATCATATATGATCAGCATTGAAAAAAAAATATACATACAAAAAGCACAGTTTATGCTACAGGCTGGACTGCTTCCATTCTGAAAGAGTAGCAGTCAGTCATATGAAATAAATGATGAGGATGATTTTGCGATCACCCAGATTACGGCAACTCATAGACACCCTGGCAAAGATGAATTGCTTTCATTTAATAAAGAGGCCAGTTCAGTTTATCTGGCAAGATGTAAAGGAAATTATTGTACCCATTTCAGAGAAGAATTCTGAAAGCAAAATATAATAAGGTTTCTTGCAATATTACCAGCACTTGACTGAGGACAAAACGATGATACGGAATTCTCTTCAATATTGGCAGTATGAGGTGCTCCTATTGGTAAGCTCCATAAAATTCTCTTGCCTTCAACTGGGTTCAAATCCATAGATTCTTATCCTACTGGCTATTTTCAAAATCATACTACGAATATACCGAAATTCAATGGTAGAAAGGCTGCTCCATGGGGAACTGTGTGGAGCACATCATGTTATAATCATATGTCCCCCTTCCATCCATGAGTAATAAATATATCCGAAGAAGTTTGAATGTCAATTGTTTAAATAATTCAGAAGATACTATAACAGCAGGTTGCATGCAACAATGATATCCACAATTTTAGAGGAAGGAATTTCTGACTACAAGCTTCAACAGAACCTTGCTACCAACAAAATTAAACAGATGAATTTGAAAATTGCATTTTCAACTTCAAGCAGCAGTCCGATTAATTGCCTACAGTATATAATAACTTAATTTGATTGTAATATAGGAGCCATGACAGAAACCCTAAGCTTTGCATATGATTTGTCGAAAGTTGTGCAGTATAATATTTGCAGAATAGTATAGAACACAGATCTAAATTTTACAGTTACTTGAGAAACTATTCTATTAAAAATTTGAGATACTTCATGACGTAAGAAGAAAATAAAGAATAACCACAATGCGAAGAAAATATATGGAAATTCCTATATAAATTCTTTCAGTTCCTGTTCTTGAGCATACCAATTCTGCCAAAGCTTTATTCAGCTTTGCAAACTAAGGTGCCATATGCTGATTCAACTCTGACAGTAAAACCCATGCCTTAGGATTGAGGTAACTAAAAAGCAAAACAATAAAAGTAAGAGGTGCAGCAAGCAGTCATAGAAATAAGACAAAAGAACATGGAGATGGAACTCACTCCTCAAGATCCTTCTTGTTTGTTACTAGGTCCAAATTGAAAGAATGTTGACATGGGGTAGTTCAAGCTGAACCATTGCAGAAAGAGATGCCATTCAACCGGTCATATACTCAATCACATCAGTCATGAACATCAAATACGAAGAACTCCAAGTATTCAGTAATATTCAAAGGTCCTGAGAAACAAAATGTTAACTTAAATGCAAAATTACTTAACATAAACCAGTGAATCAAGCAAGTATACAGCACAGATGTTGAAATTTTTACATTTTAGATGGTCCACAAAGTTCTGCCATCTAGGCCCATGTTATTAGATACTAGATAGCTTTGCTGGCCAATACCATTGTGTGAAACACCTTGATAGACATATCAAGCTAGTTTGAAACTATAAAGTGCATGCGTGTGCGTGTTTCTTTTTTGTATAAAAATTCACTTGTAACATATTCCACTTAACAACTTAAATAACTATGCTCACCAATTCAATAGCGTAAAGATTTGCAATGTATCATTAGTGATGCCAGCAACGAAGTAGTGGCCCTTGAATCTAAAGGTAGAATGCTGAAGAAAAATAATTTATTGGGAGTGGTAAACCAAATTTTTTTTGCTATGTCATTTTTTTCTTGAGCTAAAGGAATCTGAGGCCATCCCTTTATCATGGCTTGCTAACCATGTGCTTGTAATCTTTGTACAAGTGAGGAAGGACAGGATCTAGCAAGATGAGAGCACAGTCCTTACGATTGTAAGGATAGCAGGATGAGCTTTAAGTAACATCCATTACTAACAAGCAGGAATCAAATAATTGTATCATTGTGCATGAACATGTCATGAAATTAAATCTGGTCTATAGAAATATTTGTAAAATTTATTTTTGTCCTAGTATTTGGCTGGTGAATAAACCAGGAGTTTTCGGTTTTCAGTACAAATGAAAGATTATATGCGAAGTTTGCTGTCCTTTTAACTAGGACATCTTTATTAAGCCAAGAAGCCTCAGATGTATTTGGCTTAAATTTCACTTTTAGAGGTGGATTAAAGGAGTAGAAGAATACAAGCTTTTTATTTACACCACCCTAACTTTGTGACCAAAGTTCAATGCATATGAGAACACAGAGAACATAAACAAGGGGGTGCTTCCAAGTTCAATATTAACAAAAGCAGCAAAACAAAAGTATGGGTTAGAACATCAATATAACTAAAACATTTCTCTTTAGCTTCTTAGGAAATTTTTAGCATTGCAAAATTAAGTTCACACGCTATCAAAAGAAAATATATGAATACTTATCTACATTGAGAATTGACATTGTCAAACATTATTTATAACAGCCTAAGCACCTAAAATATCAGATGGGCAATTCAATGGCAAGAATCTATGGTTTTACACTAATTTACGTTTTAACAACCTATGCCCTGTCAAATTTTGGTTACTTTTCAAGATCTGTCATGACCATGTGAATCAATTCTCAAACTGTATGCACCATAACATATTTTGGAAGTTCAGCTCTATCAGCCCTGTCATTTTGTTTCCTCTAGATGCAAGGATTGAAGCATTAAAAAGTCAGAAAGTAAATACATAATAATTTTAATCTTGAGTCACAAATCAAAAGACTTCAGTAGCAACAAGGGTATACCTGCTCTCTTTTTCCAAGTCAAGGGGCACAAAATTCACCATCTCAAATCATCAACCTATACAAACCCTAGCAAAAAATAGATAAATTGTATAGGATCAGCATAGAAGAAATAAGATGCATATAAAAACCACAGGTTAATGCTCCACAGCTGGACTGATTCCATTCTGAAAGACTACCAGTCAATCATAGGAGATCAATGATGAGAAGGATTATGCAATCACCCAAATTTAGGCACCTCAAGGACACCCTAGCAAAGATGAACCACTTTCATTTAACATAGGGATCAATTCAATTTATCCAGTAAGATGTAAAAGAAATTATCATACCCATTATTGAGAAGAATTCTCAAAAAAAAAAAAAAGTTATACAAAGGTTTCTTTCAATATTACCAACAACAATTCCTCTCTTGAGAACAGAACTATGAATTGGATCTCTTCAATATTAGCATTATAAGGAGCTCCTAATGGTAAGTTTCATAAAATTCACTTGCCTTCCACTGGGTTGAGATCCATCGATTGTCATCCTACAGGCTATTTTTAAAATCATACTATGAATATATTGGAATTCAATGGTAGCAAGGTGAAACTTACCATGCGGGGCACATCGTGTTAGAATCATCTGTTCCCCTTCCATCCACGAGTAATAAATATGTACAAAGAAGTTTGAATCTCAATTGTTAAAATAATTCAGAAGATGCTATAACTGCAGGTTGCATACAACAATGATATCCACAATTTCACTGGAGGAAATCTTTGGCTACAACCTTTGACAGAACCTTGCTGCCACCAAAATTAAACAGAAGATATGGAGAGCAGTTTCAACATGAGGCAATGGTTCAATTAATTGCCTACAATATATGATATGGTAGTTTGATTATAATATAGGAGCCATAACAGAAACCCTTAAGTTTTGCGTATGATCTGTGAAAAAGTTGTGCAATATAATATTTGCAGATTATGATGTGAGAGACAAGTACAGGAACTGCACCCCACCAGATTGGTATCACCTATTGCTGCTAGGGCAAGAGGTTGAGGGTCCGATTTTAGTTGGAGTCATTTTTGAAGGGTTGGGTGAGAATAAGGATAGAATGGTTAGGATTCGCCCTTCTTTATTCTTCTTTACAAAAAAAAAAAAATCTTTTCGGAAAAGTTAAGCAGTAACAGCTTTGTCACAGTAGCATTGCTTCTTTTTGAAAACACTAGCAGTGGATACTTTGATGCATAAACATATAGAAATTGATTGCTATATGACTCTTTTTTAACTAGATTAAATAAACTCCATACTGCCCATCCAATATATATGCAGCGAATCTGGATCACAATTGCCATTAATTAGTTGCTCTGCATACAACTGTGAGTAGCAATTCTTTGCCAAAGCTTTTGATTTTACTTTGCGATAAGTTTAGTAACACTCCACTACCTCTTTGTAGGCATGCCTTCAAAGTACATGTAGATCCCATCATAATTGCAAGTTGATAATAACAGCCATGACCTCCTCTAGATCAGGACTTCCCCCTCCTTGGCAATCCCAATAATGTGTCCAATAAGGTGATGTTTAACAAGGCAGCCAGTTTTGAAAGACTTTCAATTGACAGATGGTCACTGCAGAAGATTTCATGGCATCTTCAAATTGTTCCCTGCCAAACATCTATACCCTCTTTCAACACAATGAAAGTGAACAATCAGCAATACTGGTAGGCTGAAATTCCAGCAATGAATAAACGGACATATTGTTACTCAATAAGACCTTATAAGAAAGATCTATTTAATATAATATCATATCCATCTTTCAAGAATAAAATTAAAATTTGAGAAGCAATAATGCTTTGAGAAAAAAATCTTTGCTCCTTTTTTTTGTCTGAAGAATATATGTGGCCTTATCTCATTTTTTCCAGCAACCTACAGATAATAGTATTGTACAAGATAATCTGCAGAGCAATAGTAAAATATTAGCCTCATTGAACAATGTTTCCTATATAAAGCCATTTATAATAGGCTAAGAGATAATGCTATATTGACAACTTCTGTTACAGATAAACACCAAAACTATTCAATCAGAAAATATTTAGCAGAATTATCTTTTTATATAAGGTCTCAACTCAAGATTCCCTAGCAAGCAAACTTGGAAAGTTCGAGAACACAGCAGGAAAACTATCACTGTCAATAAAATGCTAAGGTTATCATCACATTTTAGCATATAGAGTAGTAAGTGGCAGTGAACCACAAGTTGAAACCATAATTTGTAGTTTACGGTAAAGGAAGAAAACAATACTACACCACAGTATAGTAAAGGAAATAAACAGTTTTACAGCATGGTAAAGGAGATGAACAATAAAAGCATAAGCAGGAGTAGTCAGAACAATCATCAACAGCTCAAACTGAACCGAGATAATAAGTATAAATACGGCCAAACCCCAATTGATCACAACCAGTGGCCTATTTCATCACCACAATTGAAGGTGCCTGTTGCACCAAACTCGCAATCTAGAATGTCTGCATGAATTTGGATCTCCATTGCTTGTCACACTGGATGCAAATGTGAGCTGCAATCCATGCCAAATATAGCACGATCCTTCCAGTAAGTTCAGTGATACCAACTTCTGCATTTCACCCTTCAAATTTGCTACAATTCTACCATTATCTTCAAAGAACAAGTAGAACTCATCTCTTCATCTGCTCAAAAGCAAGCACAATCAAATTCAGATGCCTGACTTCCATGGTGGCCATCGCAATGCGATTGTCCAAGGCAGAAGACAATTGTTCGGCACAGCCCTTCCCATAACCATGATGTCTCCAGTTCCTTGACAACACCACTGGAGTAGGTCCACGGACATACAAACTTGTTTCCAGAGCCATAGTTCCTAAAAGAGCTGGATATGGCATTCAAGCCTAAAGTTTACTTAGTTTGTCGGCATATGTGATAGAATCAAATCTCACAGCAAAGGCAACTTGGTTGAAATATCCATTACAATTATTAGCAAACTCATATTAATGATTCATGGGGACTACATCACTTTGCACAGTGCTCGGAAAAATCTGGAAGCAACTATAGATAATCATGATATTGTCCATTCTTTGACACCACCTCGAATATCCGAGTAGCAGTCGATGTCTCCAAAGAAAAGCTTTTCTCCTTCATTTTTCTAATAATTTCCATTGCTTTTTCTATCTCATCTTTCTCCAGCAAACAACGAACCATGACATTGAACATGACAGAATTTGCAGGACAACCAGATTTCTCCATGTCCAAGAGCAAATAATCAACCTCATCAAACAACCCTTCCATTATTAGACCTTTCACCATTACTGTATATGTAACAATGGTCGGCTTCAAATCTTTGGTGGTAGGGATAGAATTAAAGAGATTTTTGGCTTCATTGATTTTACCAGCTTTAAACAAACCATCAATTAGGGTGGTGAAAGAGATGATGTTGAGGTTAACATCATATGATAATGCATCTTGAAATAGCTTCATAGCTTTATCAATACACTGGTTTTTGCAAAGCCCATCCAAGATTATGTTGTATGTGTAAAGGTCTGGACATACCCTAGCAGCAAGCATCTTGTCAAAGAATTTTTCAGCATCGGTAACCCTACCAACATGGTACATTCCAGCTAATATGATGTTGTATACAATTGTTGTATGCTGCACCCCATTACGAGACATTGCATTAAAGAGACTCAGCGCCTTATCAATCCTCCACCTTTTGCAATATCCATCAATTAATATATTGTACGTTGCAGCATTGGGCTTATGGCCTTTTGAAACCATGGAATCGTAAACTCTCACTGCATCGTTCATTTGCCCTACCATACAGTAACCATCCATGAGTGTATTATAAGTAACAACATCAGGATTTATACCGCCACCAATAATCTTCTCCAATAATCTATGTGCCTCTTGAACCTTTCCTTCTTTACATATGAAATGAATCAATGGATTGAGTGTCACGATGTCAGGTTGGATTCCTCGCTCTATCATTTCGTTTAGAAACTGAAAAGCCTCTTTCCACTTCCTTAGTTTACAAAAACCACATATTATAGAGCTATAAGTGATTACATCTGGGTGAATTCCTTGTGCAACCATCTCATCAAGGAGGCTTCCAATATCCTGCACTCTTCCAAGGTAGCATAGTCCATCTAGTAAAGTATTACAGGTAACAACACTAGGCTTCAAACTTTGTTGTTGCATTTTCTTGAATAGCTCCATAGCCTCATTCATTTTTTGATTCTTAATGAATCCATTAATCAAGGAAGAGTATGTATGACAATCGGGAGAAAGACCTTTACCTAGCATGGAATCAAAGACTTCTATTGCATCTACGAGACGGCTCTCCTGACAATATCCTTGCACCAATGTAGCATATGAGACGACGTTAGGCTTTTCGCCCCTTTCATTCATCAAGTCAAGCAGTTTATGGGCTTCTGCAGTCTTCCCAATCTTGCAAAGTAGATCCATCAGTATATTGAATGTCACCAAATCTGGTGAAAGGCCTCGATCGACCATTTCCTTGAAAATAGTGACAGCCTCTTTCCAATGGCCTAAAGTCGAATGCCCATGAATGATGCTGGTGTAAGTGCAAACATCTGGGGCAACACCAGCATGAGTCATTTCATCGAACAGTTTAAGAGCCTTGCTGACAGCTCCCTCTTTGCAAAGGTAATCGATAATTGTGCTATATGTAACGACATCGGGCTTGCAACAACCTCCCAAGGTGGCCATTTTCTGATGCAGCTCCATCGCCAAGCCCATGTTCCCAGTGCTGCACAGCCCCTTGATGAGAGCACTGTATGAGAACACATCAGGTTGGCATCCCATCATAGACATTCTATCGAACATCATGGCTGCTTCGCATACCCTCTTCTCGCAGCAGAGACCATCGACAAGAGAGTTGAAGATTATGGTGTCGGGGACATGACCACGTTTCAGGAGGTCCCCGAAGACGCCGAAGCCCAAATCCACGCAATTCATGCGACAGCAGCAGTTGATAAGAACTCCATATGTGTGGATGCTGGGGGGGATTCCTTGCATTTGATTTAGTTTGTTATATAGAGAGAGAACAGTTGGATAATGCTTCATTCGACGGATGGCGTTGAGGAGGACGTTAATGGCATAGATGGAGGGTTTCGGGCTCGCACTCGCTGCAGCGTTAAACAAATCGAGCGCATCATCGATTGTAAAAGCCTCCGATCGACATCGTTTGATGACCAGGCTTTCCAATCGTTGGTTTCCACCCCGGCGGATGTTTTTATTGGGGGCGGTTTCACGAGAAGCATTCCTTCTAGGAGATGGTGGAAGGATGACACCGTGCTCAGTTCGAAAGGCAGCGGCATCATTCGCTGAAGAAGAGACGGATAAGTAGGCAAGCAATGAAGAAGTCCTCCGCATCCCGAAAGAAAAAAGATATACAGATCTACCAGCACTTGACCGCTTATTTTGAACGAAGACAGCGCTTTTCTTGCTCGTGTCGTGCTTCCGTCCTCGTGAAAAAGAAATATATATATATATATATAAGAAATATATATATATATATATATATATATATATATATATATATATATATATATATATATCTGCAGACGATTCGAGGCCACGATTGTTAAGTCATGTTCTCGGAGGTAAGAAATTAATTTTTTGAGACTCGGTAAAATTACATGAAAATCTAGAGAGAAAAAGGGGGCAGAGATCAAGGCCTGTCTTTCTCCCGTCGTTCTCCATTTCTCTCTCTCCCTCTCTCCCTTTCCCTCCCTCTCCAAGGAGGGATTACTTCTCCTGGATTGACGAGACGGAGGGGGAGCATTGATGGAGGGGTGGTGAGGAGTCTGAGGACTGAGAAGTAGGAACGAAAATTAGTTTTCTTTTTGGTAAAACAAGACAGAATCTGAAATATTACAAAAGAAGAGACCCAAATTTACAAAATAGAAAGAAAATCCAAAAGAAGCCCATTAAAGAACAGTCGCCACCGACCGAGAGGATATGAAGGGAATAATATAATAGATAGCTGAGTCAAAAAGATTCCTGCAACATAAGGTGACATAGGTAGAGGGAACACTGTAAAATGAGGATGATCCTGTGAAGCATGGTATAAACAAACCGATGAAATAACCAAGCAGTAAAGCTGCAGATGATCTGAAACACAAAGATCGGAAAGTTGAAACGAAATTTAGAAGGGCAAAAGCTGCAATATTATGGCACATGGGTGAAACCTTTTGCCAATGATTTCTTAGCAACACCTGGGAAAATTATGCACAGCACAGCAAATAAAATAGAGCACGGTCGAGCAACACTTCCATACCCTTGTTAAGCATTGTTGGCACTAATCCATTTTATGGAAGATGCTTTCCTGAGTCAGGAGCAAAATGGGGTTGTGGCGTGTGGTTGCTACGGCAAAATCGTAATGATCGGATTTTCAATAAGAAATATGGTACACCTCATTCATTAGATGGGCTGTTGTTTTGTCCAATGAATTATTATGATCTATAATTATTAAAAATATTTAATAATAAATATTTAAAATAATTATTTTTTAATTTTTAAATATTATATTTTATTTTATTTATTTATTATATATATTATTATTTTTTATTATTTTATAAAATAATATTTTATTTTTATTTATTTTTATTTTTATATTCCTTTCATATCTATTAGTGCCTTACCATTTTTTTTATTTTTTTTTTCTCTCGATGAAAATCAATCTTATTTATACCTTCATCCATTCTTTTTTTCGTATCTTTTTCATACTCTTCTATACCAATTTTGATTGTATCATTCTTTTTTTTCGTATCTTTTTCATACTCTTCTATATCAATTTTAATTATATCTTTTTCATTCTTTTCTATACTGGTCTCTTTTCGTAAATCCCTCGATGCCTCAGCACCATCCTCTCATTTCTTTTTCCTTATCTCTTATCCATCGCCAACATCATAATAATAATAAAATAATAAAATATAAATTATTTAATTTAATTTTTTATATTTTATTGAGCTCAATCTAAGTATTTTGGTTTTTAAAAAATAATAAATTAAATTTAAAAAAAAAAAAAGGGAGAAGAGATTTTTTTTTTTTTTCTTTTCTTCTTCTACTTTCTTTATCTTCTTTTCTCCTATCTTTTTAGCAGAAACAAGGACGAGCTGGTGCTATTTGGATGCATCTAAAATTTATTTTCCACCATATTTTTAGCAGGTCCGCCTCCATCTTTTTTTAACAATCAGGTTCTCCGCAATCCATGCCTCTTTCTTTACTCCTTCTAAACCCTCCGAAAAATAATAAAAAATACCTAACGAATAATCAACGTGATTCTCATGCTAGATGGGGTTTCATGCATGTTACTCTGCTGGATTCATGGAGGGAAAGAACATAATACTCATATGGACTTGAGATGCGCGGCGCCGGAGTCGCCGATCGTTGAAACGATACTTGGCTGTTTAGGTTTGGGGACACGGCGAGCGGAAGCGAGATAGGGATACTGAAGCGTTTTATGCGGGATAGCTCTCTCAAATCCCTCTTCGGCGGTGGCAGCGAGCCGAGGAAACCCGCAGAGGATGACCCTGCCTTCATTCCCCTGCTCTCTCCCATCACCAACTCCTATGCGAGATAGCTCTCTCAAATCCCTCTTCCACAGTGGCAGTGGCAGTGGGCGGAGGAAGGCCATGGAGGACGACCCCGCGTCCATTCCCCAGCTCTCTCCCATCGTCGACTCTGTCGTCTCTCACTGCCTAGGTATATATCGCTGCTTTCTTGAGCTCAACCTACGTGGCAATAAAATTTATTTGAACTTAATTGGTAGCATCATAATATTTTTCTATAAAATATTATTATTATTATTATTATTATTATTATTATTATTATTATTATATATAATAGATTACTCTATTCTGGTTTCATGGCTACCTATTGTCATAGGAGTTGTTAAAATTAACTTTGATACTTTCATCATATCTCAAAAAAAAATTTATTAAAAAAAATTAAATTTTTATAAAATTTTTAAAAATATTTTAACTAAATCTTTAAATTTTATTATTTAAATATTTTGATCTCTTTATTATCATAATTTTAATTTCTGACCATTGGACTCCTAATTGCAGGCTTTAATAGACCAGTAAAAGATCAAATGGTCATATATATTTAATCTTATTTTTATTTTCTGATTATTGAACTTCTTATTAAAGATCTTAATGGATCAATAAAAATCTAAATAATTATAAATAATTATATTGGATGGCTATAAAAAAACAATCATGAGGCCTGGATTTTAGATATCCCATCCAAACCTCTCAATCACTTTCTTTTGAATTTTTTCTTCAATTTTTTAATTATTTATGCTTTTTTTCTAGATACTAAAGAAATTTTCATCAATCTCCTTCATGATCATGCTCAAGAGGATCCCGATCATATATTGGGATGGTATTTTCATATTTTTCTGTATGAAGGATGAAAATATGCTTTAGAAAAACATCCAATATGCTTTCAAATTTGATCTATTTTTATTTCTTGATATTCTATCAGACATTTATAATTTTTGTATGATAAAATTTTATTATTTTTTTTATTTTGATTGAAACATAAATGTTGGTGCAGAATTTGGTTGACGCCGGATCGAGCTGGAGTCGAGAAAGATAAGGTCGCCGTCGGTGACCTGCAAAATAATATCCCATTCGGAGTCGATGGTGGTGGCTCCGGCAGGATCCTGGTGTTTGCTATGGAGAAGTCCGGAAGGAGTTCTGAGTACTCCATTTTTATTAGTCAGAAGAGCTGACTTCGTCGGAGAGTCCCTTTGTATAGACGAAGCCTGTAGTAGGTTGATGGTGATAGCCATATCATCCGATAGTAGACCGCATGGGATTTGCTATGGAGAGAGAAGTGTCGTCAAACTGATAGTGGCAACCATACTGTCTGATCGTAGATCGTATGAAATTTGCTATGGAGAGAGAGGTATCGTCAGATTGATAGTGACGGCCATACCGTCTGGTCGTAGGTCGTGTGGGGTTTGCTATGAAGAGAGGTATCGTCAGACTGATAGTAGTGGCCATACCGTCTGATCGTGAGCCGTATGAGGTTTATTACGGAGAGAGAGATATTGTCAGATCGATAATGACAGCCATGCCGTCTGATGGAAGCATGCGTTTGGAGTCCGACTGAGCTGAAGGAGTCTGACTGCAAGAGTAATCCGAAAGAAGATCGGCTCCTGAAGAAATCCAACTGAAGGAGAAATTAGGAAGGTGTTTGGCCCATAGAGGAGTCCGACTGAAGGAGATATTCGGAAGGAGTCCGACTCCTAGAGAAGTCCGGAAGGAGTTTGACTTCTGAAGAAGCAATCCGAAAGAAATTCGACTCCTGAAGGAGTTTGACTGTAGGAGGAATCTAGAAGGAGTTCGGCTCCTGGAGAAATCCGACTGAAGGAGAATTCTGGAAGGAGTTCGGCTCCTGGAGGAATCCGACTGAAGAAGAAGTCTGGAAGGAGTTCGGCTCCTATAGAAATCTGACTGAAGGAGAAGTTTGGCTCCTGAAGGAGTCCGACTGCAGGAGTAATCCGGAAGGAGTTCGGCATCTGAAGGAATCTGACTAAAGGAGAAGTCTGAAAGGAGTTCGGCTCCCGTAGAAATTCGATTGAAAGAAAATTCTGGAAGGAGTTTGACTTCTGGAGGAGTCCGACTGTAGGAGCAATTCGGAAGAAGTTCGGCTCCTGGAGAAATTCGACTGAAGAAAAATTTTGGAAGGAGTTCGGCTCCTGGAGGAGTCCGACTGTAGGAGAAATTCGGAAGGAGTTCGGTTCCTAGAGGAATTTAATTTAAGGAGAATTCTGGAAGGAGTTCGGCTCCTGAAGAAGTCTAACTGTAGAAGCAATCCGAAAGAAGTTCGGCTCCTAGAAGAATCCGACTGAAGGAAAAGTTCGGAAGGAATTCGACCGTTGAAAATTTTGAGAGGAGTTCGGTCGATGGAGGAGTTTGGCTGAGGCTCGACTATTGATAAGTTCGGCTAAGACTTGACCGCTAGAGGAAAATTTTCGATCGAAGCTCTTCCATGATTATCGATTGTATTAGGTTAAACATCAGACTAGACTTCTACGAAAGTGAAATTTATTCTCAATAATAAATATTTTAAATGAGATAGGAACATCATTAGTTGTACCCAATTGCCGAATTTACTCATTCATAATTTTCTACATAATACCCATTTATATTTTATATAACTGCTGGTACATGAACTGTATCAGAATGTGAACTCCACAAGCATATTTTATATAAATGAGGATGATTTCATAAAGGATCGTTAGGATACAATTAAAAAAATTTTATTATCTTTATCTACATTATTTTTTATCTCGGGGGCCATCGTCTTGGCCGTTGTATTCCATCCATGTTGTTTCTCATGCGGCCGGGCAGCCCGCATGCTATTGCATGAGCATTTGGAAGGCTGAGCAGGTTTTTTTTTCAAAAAAAATTATTTTTCTTGACCGAAGATGGTCAATATGACCAAATCAACTTGCTATAGAAGTCCAAGGATTGACGATAATGATTGGACAGAGTTAACCATACATCACCGCCACCATCACAGCATCGCCACCATTCCATCGATGGATTTCACGTACATCCGAACAACCCCACCATGAAGACTCCTATTAATCCATCTTACTCAAAAAAAAAAAAAAAAGGGGGGCAACACAAATCCGCATCTTTCCTCTAAAAAAAAATTGCACTCTCTCAATTCCATTCTACCAGTTCCTAACGGTTCCTATTTCACAGTGCCAAATACCATACGTGATGGTATCTCCCTTCTATAATAAAGCTTAAACAGAAGAGCCCGGGGTACCATGCCATTAATCGCGGAGGTGGAGGCACGCAAAATAACGGCCGGTGCGTTTCGTTTTCCCACCCGGATATCGATATCCTTCGGCCGGCCTCGTTGCTCCCCCCCACCCGGGTCCCTCTCTCTCTCTCTCTCTTACCCTCTCATTATTATTGACTTCGCCCATATCCCAGCCGATTCACCTCCTCTCATGCTATTTTTTGGCCGCCGAATGAGCTTATTACCTCCTCTAAAAACCCCACGCTGTATGAGCAAACACCCACCAATATTCTGACACACACATGACCTCCCAATATCTAGCGGATCATATCCCATGGAGGTCAAGTCACTGCCGAGTTCGCCGGAGGTCAAGTCACTGCCGTTTCTTCGGAGATGGCCACGGGAGGAGACTATGGTGATGCTTTTTTTTTTTTTTTTTGACAACGCCGAGGAAACGGCATCGGGGAGGTTGGAGTCCTTAGTAGGTCGTTGTTTGCGTGGAGCCGAGTTCCATATTTTTCTGCTTAATCTGATCTTAATACGTAAATAGATATTACACCATCCTGCAAACTTATGATTGATACAAACACAAGTCACAATCTAAATTTGATCATGCAATCCTTCTTTTCTTTTCATTTTTTCTATGACATCTATGTTATAGGTGAATCAACCCAAATACATTTAATCAAATATATCCCTACATAAGATTGAATTATGTTTTCTTGATGAATGTCATGGTGTTGTCTGGGCTTGAGTTGACATCTATTTGTACCATTCATTAAAAGTATCATTCGAATCTAGTCATGTTGGTATGATGTTTGTAATATATGGAGCTTCTTTTCTGGATTTTGAAACGAAAGGTTGACTTGGTTAAGCTTCTCTTTCCGCAGGTTGCCATTGTCTCGAGGCCCCCCCCAACAATTTAGACTCACTTTTCACGTCTATTTTTCCAATGTCAACTAATGCACCGAAATCAAATCTTATGAATTATCTACTTTCATATCATGATGATCTGCCCCAGCCAATTTCTGCTTCGAATTTGAAAGCACATATCGATGCAATCAAAGAACCTTCTAACACCTCTCCGATGCAAATGAAAAGCTCCCCTCCAAACACTCCAAACAAGTTGTATCCTGAATCAGGTAACATCTTTCTGTACATAAATTATTCAGAGAGGGGATTTCTTCATTATTTACAAATTCTTCTGGAAATTATGCAAGTAAATCTCCTTTCTTTTTGACTTTTGAGGGCATAATACCGTAATTGAACCGACCTATCTGTAGATATGATTCATATCCATGATAAAAGTCTTGCTGATAGATGTTTCCTGTAAAGATTTTCTTCGATTTCCCTCTTGCATCCATGATGGAAGTCTCCTTTAAAGGTACCAGTCTACCCTTGAATTCTTCATCTAAGATAACATTACATTCCATTCCTGCATTTACCCAGCTTTCATTCTGCTGTATTAATGCAACCTGAACTATTAGGATATGTATCAGGAGCATAATTTTGGCTGCCCTCACACGCACTGACAACTGCATGTGCACTCATGCAAACATGTCCACAATGTTACGAGTATGATGAAACTGGATAACAAGTTTGTTGCAGTTACGTTGTTCCAGCAACTTGCTTTCAGCAGGTTTGGACAACTCAGTGAGGCTGACTCGAATTTCAAGTAATGAGAATCTTGAATATGCAACCTTCTCCTGATATGGACAAATTAAAAATAATTTGATCGCTTGAAATACCAAATCATCCTTCCTCAAATTTTATTTGACTCATCAAATTGTAACTTTCTTTTTCAGGTTGTTGCAAGCAAGAAGTGCAATCGACCGCATACGACCGTGGATTTGCTACATTGTCACAGCATGAACCAATGCAATATGAATGAAGATGGCGACTCTCTTTTGTCAAGAATCAGGAAGGTGAGAGGTGTGAAGCAGCAGCCGTGTCTAGAGCCAAGTAAAAGCTTGGGACGGGGTGGCCCTTCTTTTCTCACTGTGGCCAGAAATGATTCCTTGAGGACTGGTGTTGGTCCTCATTTTGAAAGCCTCACTCCTTAGATAACAGTCCTAAGGAAACATGTTTCTTTCCCGGTTACAGGGTCAGCTGGTCAATTATTCCAGGAGTTTTTGGAGGAAGGATTTCCAATCTCTGTATTAAACTTCTCCATGTAACTTTTGAATTTTATAAAGTTTATATTGGAATTATTTTTCCCTTTCCATGTTTTGATACAGAAAGTACATCATTGACACACTCTGAAGATTTTTACTAGAAAGAAAAGTTGTCATCTCAAAGCTCCTAATATTTCCTGCAGTCTCGCAATAAAATGATGAGATCATGTACCGAGAAATCATGGTCAGGTTTCCTCATGCATCGCTAATTTGGTAGCTTGAACTATACTACATCATCGCATGAGAAGTTATGCAATATTCTTGATTAATTTGGCTTTTCAAGGCTCATGTATGCAACCATGGTGATGGTAAAATTTCCTGTAAACTAGCTGCCCTTAAAGAGAGAAACAGAATATCTACAAACAACCTTCTGTTAATAATGAAAATTTTGGTTATTTAGTTGATGTTTTGTAGGATCTTACAAGCACCGATGCCATGGAACAAAAATGGTTACAATTTTATAACTTATGAACTTATCGATCTTGAATTAGAAGAAGATTACACAATAATCAATCAATAAAAATCTCGTATGCAATAATAGTATTATCCTAAATAAAATTACCTTTGATCAGCTTCTTGAAATAGGAAGACAATGTCATCCATTTTCAACTGCTTGGCCATTCCTTCCAAGACGAGAAAGATTTCTCTTCGGTGGCAGTGCATCTTGTCTTCCACTAAGAATTCATGAACGAAGCCATCAATTTCTATCCAGCTACAACCGGGCTTCTTTATCACCTTTCTATTCCTCATTCTGTTTCTCATTTCCAGAGCTTCTTCCCATCTATTTGAAGAAGCATACAAATTCCAAAGAAGCACATAGACCCCATCATCATCTGGCTCTCTCTTCATGATCTCCTTTCCTGCAATCTCAGCCAAGCGAATATTGCCATGAACCAGACAAGCACTGAGCAGGGATCTCCACATAACACCATCTGGTTCCATGCCCATCTTTTCTATCAACAACTCCGCTTCACTTAGTAGCCCAGCTCGCCCTAGCAGATCAACCATACACCCATAATGCTCGATTTGGGGCCTGATGTTGTACGCTCTGGTCATACTATCAAACCATTTCTTCCCTTCATTTATAAATCCTGCATGGCTGCATGCTGACAGAACAGCTAAATATGTGACCTCATTTGGCTCAATTCCTGCACTTAGCATCTCCAAGAATACTTCCATAGCCTGCTTTCCACTGCCATGAACAGCAAATCCTGCGATCATGGTGGTCCACGTAAAAACATCCTTATAAATGCTCTCTTTAAAGATATCATACGCCATTTTGACATTCCCACTTTTTGCATACATATCTATAATAGCATTATAAACAGTAATATCAGAGCCTACATTTTTTGTCTTGTTGATAAACCCATGAATTGCACGGCCAAGGTCTAGCGCACCGATATCAGCACAAGCCGAGAGAACCCCAACAATCGTGACCAGAGTTGGATCATGACCTTCTGATTTCATCCAGCGAAAGAGTTCCAGAGCCCGAACTGGCTGCTTCCCTTGCACATGACCTGTGATCATCGCCGTCCATGAGACTGCATCTCTCTGCGGCATTTCGTCGAAGAACTCGCAAGCTGATTCAAGTCCTTGGCACTTGATGCACCCATGCAGCATGCTGCTCCAAGTGACTGCATCTCTCGCAGGCATTTCGCTGAAAACCGTCCGGGCTACCCGAATCTTCCCATTTCTGCAGTACATATCTATCACTGCGTTGCCCACAACCGACTCGTGGCCTAATCCATGGCGGTAGACCAAACCATGCACTGATTTACCAATGGCTGGATCAGCTATTTGGCCGGAAGCCGAGAGTGCGCCAACGATGCTGAAGCCATCTGGTCGTCGGCCCGAGGCAACGATTTCGGAGAACAAGGAGATGGCACGGCGAGGATGACCCGTTTGAAGGTAAAGTGACATGAGGCTGGTCATGGAGACGAGGTCGGGGTGGGGGATTTCGAGGAAGAGTTCGCGGGCTTCGACGGTTTGGCCGAATCGGGCATAGGAGTTGAGGATTTGGCAGGAGAGGGGTTGGAGGTGGGGGTGGAGGCCTCGCGTGATGGCTTGGCCATGGATTTGTTGGAGTTCCTTCACGGTTCCACATTTACTCAAAAGGTGGTGCAGGTTGCTCCGACTCATAACCCTCCGGAGCGGGAGTCGGGAGGGATGGCATTGGCGGGAAAGCGAGCACGCTTTTTTAAATATTCCAATAAACCCTAGAACCCTTGAGACGAGGCAGGACACGGCCAACCTCAATTGGCGCTGAGATTGGAATTCTTCTACTGAGAGTGATGATCAAAACCTAAATAATTAGTTCTTGACATCTCTTCATCCTGCTCGATTTGATAAAAGAACGAGTCGCCTAAAGGATGACCGCCATCCGGCGCATTTCATTTTTTAGGATTAACTAAGAAAAGCTTCATCGACGGCAAGGTTAAAGCACGCTTACATGTAATAATTAGAAAATCTATATTTACCATCCAAAATTTATTTTTATCCAACATTTAATTTATAATTTAATAAAATATTAATCAAACCATTAGTCTTAAATAAAATTTGAGTACCACATTAGAAAAAATTTTGGAAATGTTCAAAACAATCTTAAATGACATAATAGCTATCCAGGGATATATAATAAAATGCATACATCCTTCTTCCTATTAAGAATAATTTTAATTTTTCATAAAAGATAAATGATTCTACTAATGTCATTTTTTTTGTAGATGTTATAATTATTGGATATTAATATACTAAATATAAATTTCAAAGAGATTTTTATAATTTAATCTTAATTTTATGTAACCAAAGACAGCAGGACCGGAAGAGAGGAGTGTTTATTGATGGTGGGAGGGTTCTCTGTGGACCATACAATCTTCTTTTTTTTTTCCATCTCTCCTTCCCTGATGGGGAGTAGTACGATCTTCTTGGCATATACTAATCTGTTGATACAATGTGCAGAGAGTGGATGATATACAACGAGTGGATGGACAGCAAACTACCCATTCAGTAGTAGATGAGCCAAATAATAATAATAATAATAATAATAATGCATTAAAAAAATTTTCAATTGTGCAGTAGCAAGCACCCTAATATTTTGGTTGAAGCAAAGCATCTTATTTCTTTGTTTATTTAAGTTGAAAGGTCAATTTTGATGAAAGATGGGTCAGCGTTCCAGCGAAGCTGCCCGTTATATGAAGTGGGACTAAGGCTTAAATAGGACCCTCTTATTTCTCGTGTCTGATTTATTTATTTATTACAAAGAAAATTTAAACGTTCAAACTAAGAGATGATTGATTGCCCTGAGAGCACATGCATGAACCGACTTGGAAAAGTTATTTCTTAATTAGATTTCTTATATGAGTAAACCAGATGCCTAAGCCAAAGATAAAATTGTCAATTCCACGGCATCCACCTCCGAGGTACATATAAAATCACTGGAATTCTAAAACCCATGATGTTCCCCCTTACAATCTCTAGATTATTGTGCTACCAGCATGAAAAAGGACATGCGAACGTCCCCTCCTTCACAATCTCTAGATTATTGTGTTAGACACATACGAAACTCCTGCTAAAAGCAATGCCCTAGTACATAACTAGTTAATGAAACCTACGAGGATGTCGAAATTTTATGCGGATCCATGAGTCATCCAAGTCCCTACACCACAGCAGATCAAACATGGCAATCTCCAAAACGACTCAGCCAAGCATCCTGTCGTAGGTCCAGTGCCATGTTTGAAGATTCTTAACTTCTACTATCTCTGTCAAGAGTTCCAGCTGTGAAGACAACGTGTAACAAAAGCTTAAAAAACACCGATATTCTTATTTTTTACAACTGCAATGGCAGATAAATGGATTCTCAACAGTAACTTCCCACTTCAAAATAACAAAGGATTGCAATTTGCGGGAAATTACTTATATAGCCCTTGCATTGTTCAACCTCCCCCACCATTTCTTTTTCACCTTGTCAGCTTTAATTTCATCATTTCCCAGCTTGTGTATTATGAGCTTGGTTTCTCGTAGCCGCAAGTTATAATCCTTCCTCCATGTCTCAAACGTCTGCTTCAGCTTCCTTAGTTCTCGTTCTGGGTTCAGGCTTGCCTCTGCCTGCCCTGCCTTCACCTCCACCAAGAATTTGGCATCATCTATGAAAACCTGGCTCCGTTGCTCAAACTCCTCGGCAAGACGGCTGATAATGTTCAGGCTCGCACTCATTTCTCTGCCCGTAAGTCGTGAACCCAAAGGCGGTCCTTTGTTTTCTAGGCCTTCAGTTCCAGTGTAATTCCCATTGGTGCAGAAGCTTTGGTCCATGGACCCAACAGAGCTCACATCACCATCAAGGGCAAGGCTCTTCTTTGCTATGGAGAGGCTAGACTGTAATGATCTCATCTGTTTCTGCCAGACTTCTTCCATGGATCTCATCTTCTGTTCGTAATCCGACCATCTGCTCTCATATTGGTGAAGCCTCTGATGAAGCATGTCATTCTCCTCTTCCTTCTCTCTTAAAGCGGACTCAGCTTTAAGAATTCTCCTTTGGAGCTCCACAAGGACAGATGACTTGACCGGCACCTGGTCAGTTTCTGCTACCTAGGACAGAGAGTTTAATCATAGATCAAAATTATTGAGCTAAATGCAAATACAATTAAAGTATTATATTTACAATTTCATAAATGAAAGGTTCAAGAAACCCATCAAGAATTAATTCTAAATTGCTTCTAAGTTTAGTTGATGCACAATCTCTGAATCAAAGAATATATGTCAAAAAGCATATTAATTGAATCAGGAATATGAAGAGTGATATAAGATACTGCAGATTTATAGCCTCAAATATGATGTCACAAAATAATTAATGTTCAGGATAACTCTCTGATCCTAGGTTGAAACCCAGGTAACTAAAAAAAACAACAGGACTAAATCAAATGGTAAAACTCCAGTTCATAGCTTCGGTAGAGACAAGAGCAACAATACTCCCATGCAAATACCTCACCATTTGGAAGTCCAGATAGCCAGTTCTAACAACATTCTTGTCCATGATTATTACACTAAGAAGAATACAAGGACTTATGCATCAATTTTACTCTAATTTAAAGGGTTTTCCATATGCCCAATCACCACATCTCCAGGATAATTCCAACAAGGACAGAATTGGAGGAAATAACGAGGTTGAAGAAAACATCTCAGGGGATCAGGGAGAATGATAGATCAAGCAATCTCAAAATCGCTGGGACATGGAAATCATTTTATTAGGACTGCAGGGTCCATGATCCTCCCAGATGCCTTTACTCCCTCCTGCAAGTCTCTTCAGCTGGCTCCCCACTGTCATGAGAGTTATCCCAGGATGCATCCATACATCCCATAAAAGATGAACAAAGTCAAATCAAAAAAAAAAAAATAGTGTTACAAATAATTCCTCACACAAAAATTTTTGGCTCGTTTTTATGCAAAATCCACTTGTTCATCATCAAGATTTCTTGATCACTGTTTAAGAGGTTGTTAATTTGTTTGTTTTCGAGTTCAGAGTTGCATCAATACAAACTATGCTAATGCATATGGCACCAGTCCTTTAGTTGCTCGAAATCCTAACCATATTAATTTAGCCTCTGAATTTGGCTGTACATTTTGATCTGGACATTTAGTTGCATCTGCTTCGCTTTCTAGGCAAAGAGATCAGTAGTTCAGTGTTATTACAAAATGCCAGAGTACAACATTCAGCATATCAAATGGATCAAAAGATTCAGTGTACCTTTGTATCTACAACTGTCTTTGATGTGTTCAGTACAACATCTCCTGAACACCTTCGAACAAGCCATCCACGAATTACTACAACATGAATATCTGATCAGCAAAGGTACGAACATCGCACAAAACTACATTGTACTGCACTAAACATCTAAACAAATAATGGAGATTCTTACCAGACTGTATTACTATTGAAGCATTACGAACATTCACAAATTCTTTCCTAGTAGTTTGAGATTTTAGATTTCTCTGCAAAATGACAGCAGCTCTATGCTTATGTACCAAAACTGAGTACATTCGCCTTGCTTTGTCCCCGTGGATAACTGCAAAGGGATAAATTTCTGCTAAGCATTCAATGGTTATCACCAAAAACCATAATAAAGAAGCCTCACAAATGTCTGCTGTCATTCCATTGACAATCTTTTAAAATTATTCCAGAGAAAAGGATACATGATTGCAATGTAATGATGGCTTGCCGATGCCTCTTCACATAGCAACGAACTTGGTGACCTCTGAAACAGCTCTGTACCCGCAAAATGCCATGAAGAGTACGATTTCTGGTATCTTCAAGTGCACCAATCTACAGATTTCAATCATTTCAGTAGTAAGAAAATACAAGTAGGCATACATTCTTTTAAGTGGGCAAGAAATGAACTGTCAAAGTGGGTTTTTATAAATCTCATTCCATAATGAACTACTCCTATAAAAATAATAAAAGCCCAATCTGATGCAATATGATAGGATCACAGCAGTACTTGTTGTTGCTAATTTAGGCAGTGACAGTCATCCAGAAAGACTTGCATCATCCAGAGTACTGGCCATACCTGTCCAGTTCGGAAAAACAATTTGGTGTAGCCGACTTGATACATATCAGGAAGAATGTTGAACTGTTGAAGAATTGCCACTGAAACACTAAGTGGGTCTTGAGATGCAATATTCTCAAGAAGAAGGAATCCATACCTGGCAATATTATGCAATAAGAACATTATGCATAAACTGTACCATTGTAACAGGAAAATTTTAGGCCATCCAATAACAGGTTTAAAACAGCATTATTTTACCTTTTGGCAAATTTCTGGTGAGACATCCTTGTGGGATAGCCTGACCTTGATATGCGTACAACTTCAAGGACGCCACAACATCTCAGCTGCTGTAGCACAAGGCCTTGTTCATATGTTGCAGGCGCTTGCAAATTGTTTGGCTTAACGCAACGTATGAAGTGAGGTGTTGTGGTCTCTAGTCTTTGCATCAGTTGAAATAATTGTCCCTGAACACAGCAAGGACAAAGTTAGAACTTCAAAAAGAAGACCTCACACAAAGGCAATGAATTCACAAGTCCTAAAACTGAGAAACAACATAAAAATGCGGTTGTTTTGTTTTCAAAAGCACATTATTTTTTTCTAAAAGAACTAGACTGGAAAAGATGCATCATTGAACCCTTTTGGTTTTTTGAATTGACTATAAAATCTGTAGAGCTTTTTGTAGCAAAGATTTACTGATATCAAAAATAATGAAAACAAAAGCAAGAAACATCAGAAGCTGTGTAAATGCCATCCTCAACATCAATTTCCATGTGGTATTTCACTAAGAGAAACAAAAACCAAAAAACAACAATGATTCCAAACAGGCACTAAGATTATCACTCTGCAGTGCAAATAAATTTTTAGCTAGTGAAAGTTCTCATATTATGAGTTTTATGGTTATGGCAAAAAAAAAAAAAAACAAATAGAAACACAAGCAAAGGATCGTCAACCAGGAGACTAAACCCAGCCTGTGTATCTGCTGACAGTTCCTGGTGATACAAGAAAGCCATTGGTTATACTCAATAAACTCACTGATCAATTATGATTACAAGAAGCTCTTGAACCATACTGAAACAGAAAGTACAAAGGAAAAGCAGACGCATCCAGGCAACCATAGTGAACCATCATTTTTAGCATCTCCTGTTAACAAATCAATCAAAATGCAAAACTTTTAGCTTCAGTTAGACTAAAATGAACCACCTCTTGAGGAGATGAAAAATATAAACCAACCATCTCTAACATTTTTTGTCTGCGGGGAACTAATAGCCTCTTGACTTGATGAGATAAGTTGCATATATGTAATTAAGTGCATTGAAAAATACATAACTGCTTGTGTCCTATGTAAAAGGACAACAGGTTCAATCTAAATTCTATATTAATTGAATTCAGAGACATGCCCTGAGACCTGGTAAGCATTTACCTTAAATTTTGTTGCAACACTAAGCTTTTGGGATTCTGCTCCACTGGATCTATAAAGATTACCCACTGTCTTTACAGATTGTGCAAGCATTTTGGATGCGAACGTTTGAGGAAGGCAGCACATGCAAGAAGCTAGGAGTTGAATTAAGTCGATGTGTAAAAGATCCCTGTTCTTCTCCAGAAACCCTGATGTGTCATACACCACCTGATTATGGGGGACAAAAAATCAATTTTGTGGAACAAAAATACAATATATATGTACACACACACACGCGCGTATTTGTATCCATGTATACATATACATGTATGTATGTATGTGTGTGTGTGTGTGTATGTGGGTGTGTGTATGTCTGTGTGTGTGTGTACACACACACACGTACGTATGTATACATGTGTATACGTGTATACTTATACACGTATGTATGTATGGATGTATGTATGCATGTATACATCCATACATACATGTATATGTATACACGTATACACGTGTGTGTGTGTGTGTGTGTGTGTGTGTGTGTGAACATTTAGAAAGGATCTTAGTAGCAACCTCCCCTGCATAATGACTGACACTGAAGATTTTGTCTCTCGCCCCCCGGAAGCATGGATTCGAATTAAGATGCTGTTTGAGCTTGTTTGCAAAAGTCAGATCGGTACCATTGGGAAAAGTGGACTCCTCATCCAAAAGAGACAATAGCCCTAATGGTCTCTGATTGAATGACAAGGGCAAGTCAACACCAACAAGAGTAATTCCACATTCTATCTAAAAACAGAAAAGCTTCTATAACATGTTGAACATGTGGAAAAAAAAAAAAAGCAACAGCAAACTACAACACATAGAAGTGCACGCGGGCATACAAGACACATGTTTAATCATGCATGAAATAAATTTACCATAAGAGAATCCAATTTTGACATAAGGCCAGGCTAGGAGCAAGTGTTGCAATGTATGTGTATGTGTATGATGTCAATTCTATAAAATCATCATGATGCAGTATATATGCAATTTAATCTTGTGTCTACCAATAATTTAAACAATTTGTCAAAAAATTGTGCAAAGGCATTCCATTGTCCAACTTCGCACAAACGGCAGGGCATTTTGGGATATAGATAGGAAAGCTAACCCCAAATATTGAATATGGCACACCATTTGATTTCAGTATTCTATTGTGAAAGAACAAATAGCTGCCACCAGCCATGACACTGGATGCAGAACAACCGGGAATCAGAATCATTGAGCAGCATAGGTAGAGAAGAATTGTTGCCAGTCTGGAAGCATAGAAGACTAACCAGAAATTATCTGCTAATCTTTATCAAACACTGAACTAACATCATTCAACATTACAGTAATCTAATAAATTTCTGTACAAATAAGCTCATGTCAATTTTTTAAAAAAAAATGGCATGATCTTCACCACTGCTAGTTCAATTGACCCTATTGTTGGCATTTATTTCAAGAAAAGATAATGTACCAGAATTAACAAGTGATATATAGCCAAGTAATCATGAATAAAGTGAACAGCTAATAGCACACATACTTTTTCGAAAAGGTATAAACAATTTTGGTTATCATCAAAGTCGACTTTCGCCCAGTCTATGCCATCTTGGATGTATTCCTAAGCAAAAGGACAAAAAGAAAGAGAACCTGTAAGTGAAAAATGTTTATATCAAAGAATGAAGGCAACAATCTTATTGGGTCTCATGGTATAAGCCAAAGTATGGTAAGATGGTAATCTCAATATTTCATGTGATTCAAGATAAAGAAAACTTACCTCCTGCTCCAGCTTAAACAGATGGCGATTAAAATGTTGCTGCAACCTTTCATTAGCATAATTTATGCAGAATTGTTCAAAGCTATTCTTCTGCAAAACAACATGAAATCAACGATGCATGGTGGTCCATGCAAAAAAAGTGATATGCATAATAACATATCAAAAGAACCATACCTCAAAAGATTCAAACCCATAGATATCCAGAATGCTGATGGATCTGCCTGTCCGTCGCTTTCCAATTTCCAAAGATTTATTTATTTGTTCTACCAGCCACTCAAACAGACTAGCATACAGTGACTTTGCTAATGCATCTCTTGTGTCAGTTGCCTAAAAAGAAGACATCAGATAGAGAAATATATGGCATTAACGTATAAATAGCAAAATGCACCTACTACAAAAGCTTGGTAACCTGAGATAGAGTGAGCTGCTGAACAATATTGTCACTGCCAACTCTCATGGTTCGAGTCGATAAGGCTAACTTTAGATCCCCAATATCACATCCAATAAGCTTAGCAACCGTAAGTGCAGCTGAGACAAAACAGGACATCAGAAACACTTTAACAAAAGTGGATTCACCAGAAGTGGATGCTAAACAAATGGACGACCATGAAATTTTCAACCATCCAAGTATTTTTGTTGATGTAAAAGCAAGACTGCAGGAAGAATATTTGATGACAAAAAAAACACTGTCAAAAAGAGAGAAAATACAGAATCCTTCATATATCATTTTTTTTATTTTAAACTAATTTCTCATTCCAAATACTACAACATTTGCAAAACTAGTTAATTATGTATTGTAGATATGCCCTCCTATCCTTAAACTGATTTCGATTGATCTTTCTTTATGAGTAACAAAAAAAAGATATACATTAGAGTTATTTGGTTCAAATAATTAAACAAAATGTCCAAGTCTGTATCACCAAGAAACTCTAAAATATACCATGGTCACAAATAAGTACTCAAGCAACAAGGCAGACCAGCTGTATCAAATTGTATGAGTAAAACTGACATGCAGCACCCTCATATTTGCGCTGCTGGCACATGAAGGCATATCATGTTGGAACAGTAGAATACAGTAAGCGAAGGGTACCTGTATGGGTACTGAAACCAATACTTAAAACAGTTAAAAACTTTAAGTACTGGATCATAATCAGTCCAGATTCTTGTACAATGCCGGGCATCCCATTGAGAAGAATTATGCTGACATTTAAACAAGTGCAGCAAAAAAAGTAAACTACAATTGATGTCACTTCATCAACCACACTGGCATGATAATTACAACACCTTAAAACAGGTGCATCATCAACTAGTGCTATCATCATATAGAACATCTAGACTGATCAATCATTTTGGTAAAACAGAATAACTTACAGAAAGCATGGACTCCAACAGTTGCTCAAAAGCCTATAACATTTCAAACTGCTTGAAAATGTTTTGAAAGAATTTACCTTCATCCTCCACAATTTCAACATGATTTTCATTATCAATCACAGTGAAAGAGACATTGCCCAACCATAAAACTGCAGCAAGTATTGCAAAAACAGCATCTTGATCATCTTTCTTAATATGGACAACATTCATAGCTTCCTGAAAATGAGTCAAGTTGGCAGAATGTGATTATAATGACATAACAAAGATGAGGAAGAATACATAATACCTGATGTTTATATTCATATTTTTTTAAATTATTAAAATTCACAATTTTATCGGGGCAACAGATTTAGTACCATCACAGAATGAAACCTTGAAGCATCATCGACACCAGCAATTGTAAAGCAACTGCTCTGCTTCAAATATTTGTATTCATCCACAGATTTCAAATTCAGCTTCTCTGTTTCAAAATGAGAAACACTCAAACAAGACAAACAGATAAAGGTGGGCAGTTCTATGAATATATCAGGCGATACGATATAATTGGAATCAGTTGGTACGGGATCAAAAGAAAAAGGTGACTTACAGAACAATAGACATAAAATATTTTTGACTATCAGATGTCATTATATCCCAATGTATTCCAAATAGATGCATCAACTAGTTACAGCCCACTAACAAAAAATCTAATGCATAATTAACATATAGCTGAGAGATGAAGAGCTGAGCCTAGAGCTACCTAAATATCTTCTTAAATAGCAAAGCAGGAAGATATTCATAAAATCAATATGTACTTTATTCTGGGTAGTTAAGAAAAGATATCGATAGAAGAAACAGAAAAGGACATGTAATATGTTTATGACCTATTGTCCCTTTAACAAAGCTAAGTTTTGTGGTCTTGCTGGTTGTCAAATGCATGATGAATGTGAAATTGCTTCAAAGAACAATATATTGAGGCCAACAAATTGATAGAAGAGCCTTTCATAACAGTATGTGTTGCAATTTTATGCATCTTTTCTTATAGGGCACAATAGCTCTCAACTAAAATACACCAAGAGGACAAAAGTTAAATCTTTTTTACTGACAAAATGAGAAAGCATCTATATCTCAAGAGTAAATCAATTTAATTTTCAGCAGTTGTTTAACACGTAGGTTAATTTGACAGGTATCTTCACCAGAGTCCTGCTCTGCAGGATCGAATTGGTCATTTCCTATTCAATTCAGTTTATCATCTGAAGACCGTCTGCATGTATATCAGTTTTAGGATCACACATATCATTTGTTTTTCATTTTGCCCTTAAACTCTTCAAAGTTCCAAGATACATCTTCTCTGCATTTCTTTTTTTTCAAACAAACCATGACCCATATCTGATAAGCCAAGGAAGTATTTCATTCAAGAAGCAGAGATCATCATGATTAAGTTAAAGATGGTTAAGCAATGTAAGTCACTGTTACATAGTTCTTTGGGTTTTCTTCCTTCAGAAATATGCTTGCTCTAAATCTTTTAAAGTTCAATTTAACTTAGAGCTACCTTAGATTATGTAGCATAAACGCATAAAGCATATGCAGACATCAGAGTGATATAATTAAGAAAGAGCTAATCAAAATTGCTGACAAAAGTAAGCCCACAATAGAAAACGTTGATCTCCAACAAATGCCAGTTTAGGAGCTTGCGCTCATAAACGGCCCAAGTCTTGAGATTCCACCATCCACTATGCACCATCCAGCACAACTTGTATCCTTCTATATAATTTATTTTTCTATCAGAGTAGTGAATTCACGTTTAGATAAGTCAGCACTTTCTATTGTCAGACTACAGATACTCACAACATGCAAATTATGGAGTAGAACAGTATACCTCTAAGACATAAAGGAGCACCACCACACAGCTGATAAAATATATGATATGATCTTTCACCCTGTGCACATTGTACCACTCTTGACTGCTCGAAATATTACGAAAAATCAAAATAAATAACAGGTCATAAAGCAAAATATCAACATAGACTAGGCAATAAGACAAAATCAAATACCTTCTCGAGCAGAACTTTCCAGATATAAAATTTGAGTTGCCAAAAACAGAAAAGGAGTGCAACAGCCAAAGTCAGTTAGACGGAAACAAAAGTTACTGACATATGACCTCTTGAAGTTGAACCAAGTTCATATGACTTACAAGTTTGAATATTGGCTCCAGCAATTTTCCCAGTTTCACTAAAATGAATCTCGATTAGCTTGCCCTACATCAATATCCAAAAAATAAGATTAAAGAAGAAGAAGAAGAAGAAGAAGAAGAAGATAGCACTACCAGAATGAATAGCTCGAAAAATTTTGTAGGATATTTGAGAGAATATTATATTATTTTAACATTTTATGTAAGTTAAATCAACTAGTCATTTGCAGAAGATATAAGTGATTTACAAGATAAACAGTTCAAAAGCGAAGAACAGAAAGCTTACAAAGCGACTGGAATTGTCATTTCTTAATGTTTTTGCATTGCCAAATGCTTCGAGTATTGGATTAGTCTGAAGGATTTCATATTCTATTCCACTGCCCCCTCCAAGTGCAGCCAAATATTGCATTGCTATTTTTGCTGTTTCAGTTTTCCCTGCTCCACTTTCACCACTGGAAAAAGCAGATCACAGTCAATTTTGGAAGGGCCAAAAAAACAGATTTGCCCAAACTTCATTAGCCTATATGTTGCTTATAAACATCTTGTGCCAGTTTAAACCTAGAAAGAACTCCTTGTTAGACTAGGCTACAGCCTTCACAAAATTTTTCTCTGCATTACCAACTCTAAAGCACTTCTAACAAACCAGGAATCAAAATACCCCCCAGAGCTGAACAAACAACCAAAAATAAAAAATAAAAAATAATGTACAGAATGCTAAGTAAAACAAACACAAATCGAGTAAAAGATGTGTCTCACATGGATATAACAACTTGCTGACGTTTAACAAGCATTAGACTGAATCCCAGATGGCCATTAACATGCAAGCAGAACTGTTGCACGATATTGTTCCAACATTTAATACGTAACATACATGCTATGGATGGATCTTCAGTTAAAACATTTCCATTCCTGTTGTATCATGTAGCAATTAATGGCTGCAGTGCTAGTTTATTTCCTATCAGAACATGATAAAAGGTGCCGATAATGTAAATTTGCAGTTAATCAATAAAAGATAAAAGCTCCAATATGACCACAACGATCAAGCCCAACCCCAAGTAGTATTGATTAGTCTACCGCTTCCTGTTAATTGTAAATATAAGAAAAAACTCTAAAAGAGTAAATATGGCTCTTGTTTGACATATTTCAAATCTGCTGAAGCCAAGGGATACATGACTTCATGTTTGCACATAACAAATTATGTTTATGTGCATGTCTAAAATAAAACTTAAATGAATGAAACAACAACAAGAGCTACAATTGTCAGTAGCCTCTTTAACTTCATAATTAATTTTTAGTAGCATATCTTGTATAACATTATATTCTTAACAAGAAATAATTCATGCGAATATGAGGGACATGTCAAGAATCCAAAACAGAACTAATGAGAAACTTCAGTGATCATGGCCCATCTTCAGTCAATAATTTTAAAAGCGATTAAAAACAAATTGCTAACCTTATGATGATTGACTGATTGACTTCATCTGCAAACAACGAAATGAGATCTTAGAGGTTAAGGTGAATGATAGGTGCAGATAAATTAGGACCTTTATTTCCATCTGCAATAATGCTGATGCAAGCTTTAGAAAGTTACCTCTTATCATTTCACGAATAGCCGTATCTGCTATTGCATACACATGTGGTTTGTCCATTGTTTTCCGTTTATATGCTTCAATGCAATCATTTCCATACAAATCAACTTCCTTAAATGGGTTGATAGCTACCAATACTGGCCCTGCTTTAGTCTAAGATGCAAACACAGAGAAGTTTCATACATTACCAAGGTACAGTTACACTTTCAGAATAAATGGGGAAAAGTTGTAACAATTATAACTACTTACATATATCATATTATGGAGGTATCTATATTGCAGATCGTACAACACGGATGGTTCATTTAAATAGCTAAGTTGCATGAGATCATCAACACCATCAAGGATATCAGGATTTGCAGGTAACAGACTCTCTGTGTCAAACTTTAAAACCTGAAAAAAAAAGAAAAAGAAAAACGAAAAATCACAAGATGAGCTAAAAAGATAGAAGAAGAAGAAAATCACTGTGACAGGTACAGTAACAAAGCTTACTTTTCCTTCTGGAAGAGAAATAATAGACTCTTCCCCTGAAGTTGATAGTATCCTTCCCAATGCCCAGTCACCATTTGAAAGTTGACACCAAGCTTGAAGCTTCTGAAACAAGGAACTTCAACATGTAGGTCTTGCAATCAATGGACAGCATGTTGATCATACTAAATAAAGTATTGTCATCAAACAATACTATCCAAAATTTATATGCATAAAATTTTCAATAACCTCGTCTAAAAGGCTATCTAAGCCTGCATCAACAGTTACAATATTACCAATAACAAGAGACAGGCAGTATGAATGATTCAGGAAAATAACAAGTTTTCTGATAATAATGAACATATCTTGGTACAAACAATTTAAGAAGCAGTGACAATTAATGTGGTTTTTTTTCCAGAAGATGAAAATTGTTTTGTTGAAAGTGGGACAATTATATATATGACAAGCAGGAGATACCGTTACTGACATGAAAAAGGGGTTATCTCAGAAACTAGTTAAGTTTAAAAACTGAGGCCACATCATCAGGTGCAATAATGTCTAAGAACAAGCGCTAAGGTGAGCAACCTTTACATCTAAACAAGGAAATAGCAGTAAATTGTTGCCAATATACGGGAATATCGAAGTCATGCAAATCTTAAATAGAGTAAAAACAGAATCCTGGGCAAGTGAATGATTAAAACAAGATAAATAAATAAATAAATTACCTTCTTGGCACCATAAGAGCTTGTATCACTCCATCTGGACTCCACTGAGGTAGCAGGCAAACGGGAAGGCGCCTTACTATCCCCACCATCGTCCACTTCGGAAGGCTTCTTCTCATTACTATAGGCACTCTTCGCACTGTAGGGAGACTCCTCATTCCCTTCAGCAGCCTCCAAACCTTCTTCAGCTACAGCACCAAGATCAATAGATCCGATGTCGCTGTTTGCCGCCATAAGCGGCGCCCAAGATGATTTCAGAGCAAAGATCTCTGATGTCGTCATCCCCTTTGGGCTCCTTGGAGTTCCCGGCGACAGCATTCCCACAGACGCCATCCGACACTTCCCGATCTCCTCTACGAGACCAAAACAACTCTTTCTTGAAACACTCCAACACTCCTTTATCCCTAAAAACCAAGATTCACGAAGAACTCCTTCAGCATTTGAAACTTCCCACAGGATCTTGGCTTTAAACCCTAAAAGATTGCGAAAAGGATTCGAACAAAAGAACACATTAAAACAAAACGAGATCCTCTGCGATCCTTTGAACAATAACAGGCTGGAAGCAGAAAATCTTTCAAAGAAACGTATTAAATAGACAATGGCGTTCAAATAGAGACGATCTCAACTGCGAAACCCTAAGAGAAAAATCCTTTAGAGGCTTCGGAGAAGAGAATGGCGCTGGAACTCCGATTCAGAGCAAAGAACAAGGAGATTTCGTAGGGATTGAAGAAAGATTCCACGGATCCCAGAGCGGAGAAACCCTAGAAAATGAGGGAGGATGAGTGATGAGGGTTTTGGGGTCTCGTCCACGAGCGTTCTTCAAAGAGTGGGGAAGCGAGTTCTTTTTTAATTCCACTGCTCACCACCTTTTTGCCCTCTTTATTACTGTCATAAATTCATTAGAGGTTTATTACGGGGGTTTTAATGGTGCAATCAACGTTTAAATTCTAAATTATAATCCCGATTTCAAAATAAATCGAGATTAGTTGTCTCGAGTTATCTAAATGACCAAAATATCCTCACTTTTTAAAAATAACAAGCGGACTATCGATAACATGAATGCCTTCCTGGTAAATTAGTTAAAAGTGTATGGGTATTTTGTTAAAGGAGCCGAGGAACGAAAGGGGAGGAAGCCCGGGGTAGTAACGTTACGGGCCCGTTTTAAACGTAGACCGTCGGATGATGGACCGACGGCCTGTATCTACGAGTTCGACTGAACGGACGCCCAAGACCGGCGGCCACATGTGCAAAGCGGGTCCGTGTTACCTGGATCCGACCCGTTTGGCATGAGTTTAAAATTGAGATTCAAATTTTGAGGTGTGTAGACCTTTTTTAGACCCAATCAAAATTGATTTTAAAATAAAATTATATGTCTAGCCTAACCAATAAAGTCAAAAGGTGACAGAAAACAGAGTTTGCTGCATCTTATGCTTTTTGTGAATGGCCAATTCTTTTTTTTTTTTTTCCTAAATTGCATCAATTGCTTAGTCTTTTCCCGCTATTTTGAAATGAGCAGTGAGATGGCCTACGTTTCGAATACCAAATATCCTTCGATTCCATATAACTTTGGCTTGGATTTGGCATATAGCAGGCTAAAATCTAATTGACTCAACTACATATGTAACAAGCTATGTGATGATAGTTGATGTCTTACCTCCTCCTCCTACTAGTAGGAACCATAACAGTTGTCATCATGTCATGATCATGAAACCTAATCTTAGATGCTCATTAGCCATAGGATTGGTGCAATAACAATGATATTATGGATTTCGTTTGAAAAATTATGACAATAAGTGTACTATGACCTCATCTAGATATCATGTAGTACAAATTGGTTGAATTAATTCGACACCTTCATAGTTCTTGTTGTAGAAAACTTCTAAAATTGTAGTAGATTGCAAATTTTGTTGGCTAATTATAATCTATATACCGTTTAATAGGGGTGGCAATTAGATCGGATCGGGTTAGGTCGGAAATGAATCAGGTCAATACGGATCGAATCATAAAATTATCAATCCAAATCCGATCTATTTATTAAATGAGTCAAAAATTCAAATCCGAACACAATCTTTTTATTAAATAGGTAATCCGACCTGATTCACTTAACCTGTTTATTAAACTGGTTAAGTGGATTAAATGGGTTAAATAGGTCGGGTTAAATTTGTCAGGTTAATCAGATTTTAAATAGGTATAATAGGTATTAAATGGATTAAATAGGTTATATGACTCAATCCGATCTAAATATAAAATGGGTCAGTCATTTGAAACTTGAGCCCGATCCATTTATTAAATAGGTTAAACGGATTGATCCATTTACGATCTGAACCTATTTAATCTAAATCCAAACTTATTTAAGATGGATCGAGCATGAGTCAGATTGGGGGTTGGGTCAATTTTTGCCATGTCTAGATTCTAATGGAACGAGAGTTTCATCTAAATTATTTTTAATCCAGTCAAACTCCACTACTTGAATTGTTGGGCTTGTAGAACACCCTCTGCCATCTATTTCTTGCCAAAGCATGCACTAGCCAGATAAATTGACAATTCATGCAAGCAAGTCTTTTGAAATTTTTGTGCGGAGATTTATGTTCTTGAATGGAATATTGAGAGAGTGAGTTTTTTTTTTTTTTGCCCCTCCTCGGAGGAGTGGGGATAATGTAAATAAGTTGAAATTGGCAGCCAGATTCAGAAGTTGATGTTGGAAGTAATGCATCTTAGATCGATAAAAAAATAGCGGAAACTAATAACAGCACACAAATGATGCAATGCTGAAAACGAAATCTTCCTTTATTGGTATATTTTATAGTTCTCCGGCACTCGTAAAATAAAAGATGTAGTCGCAAGATTTATTCATGCATGATAAATTTGGCCCATCAAATGGTGCTGGGTTACCATCATGAGCTAATAAGGAAAGAAGGCAGTGACAGGCTACCCTTATGATGGCTGCTTTTGATGTTTTTAGATGGTAACTCACAATGTTAATAATATTTGCCCGCTTTGGTCCAAGGACCCCTACCGTATCATTCTTTCACAATCTTCTTCTTTTTTTTTTTTCTTTTTTCCGTGCACTAGAGTTTATACCCCATCAGAGTTCAATTTCATCACAATGCCATCTAGCTAGATTGCCCAATATCCATTTAGGATATTTCCACCGAGGACCGACAAAAATCAAAGTGCAACTGAGACTTTATTCATCTAACCTGATGTCACGCTGCTAATTCTTTTGGTCCAAGTGTTTTGCTGTTAATTATTGCTGCCGTTGTTGCCGTCCATCATATGTCTTGTAGCTTTCATGCACCTGCATTACATGGATCTAAGTTAACCAGCCGATCTAACCATGAACATCCATGAGATTGTAAGAATCCTATCAGGAAAAGGATGGGTATTTTGCATGGGACCGATGTGTCCAAAGTCTGCACCAGAGAATGGTGTGAGCTGTAAAGAACTTGGTCGGGTTTTGGCTCCTAAATCAACAAAAGAAAAAGCATGAGACAGACATCCAACCAAAATCTACCGGACGGAGAGAATCGCAAACCATGCGAGAAAGGAACTGCAAATCCTACAAGACCATACATTTCTGGAAACTCTAATCATGTCCAAATCTTTTCAAGAAGACACTTTCTAAGCTGTTTGCAGAACATTTGATTCCTTGACCACCGCTGACAATATCTAGCCTATCGGCACCAAGTTAGCAGGGATCAGAAGCTCTCCTGCCATGCTCGCTGCCTTTAATAAGATATGAATGGCTTTTTAGGAACATTGATTGCCTTATTTATACGTCAAAAGGTGGTGGGTCTAATTGTCATGAGTTGAGAAGATGAGATATGACCTAAACAAACCATGTGTTGATGTCCTGAAAAAAAGAAAGAAAGAAGAAGAAGAAGTTGGTGACCAATTAGTGGGCTATCTTAAAGGCAACAATAATTGTCGGTCTGTCTAAATGAACTACTAGCCCTTTCTGTGCTTGCTTGGTGATCGGCACGCATCGTCGAGGCCACATGGTGCGGATAAGCCATGCTTGTCAATTTTGCGACCCTTGCCTTACGAGCCAATCAAGATACAAGTGATGAATGGCCATAGGGTTGATAGAAGGCTCTTAATCCCTTGGATGACGCAACGATATGGACATTTGGATATTTTCCAAGGGAAATTCCAAAACAAAGCGGTAACTCTCACGGACAATCCAAAAATGTTAGGATTGACTCTTCTTTAGAGCTAGAAGGTCACATGCCTGGGTGGTAGGTGTTTTTTTCACTAGTTTTGCAGTGTTGATGCTAATTTTCAGGATTGTTTGTATGCACCATTCGATGTCTAGCATTTGATAGGAAAAATGTTAGCCATCAAATGGTCATGCATCCCCTAGGTTGCCCCAAGCAGCCAGGAAAACATTTCGAGCACCTCGATGTGAAGGCATTGCAAGATTCTGTTATGCTGACCATGCAGTGGCAATCCACATGCTAACCAATGGCTCCTAATACCAAGGATAATCCACATGCTTTTTTTGACCATCAAGCATTAATGCTCCTGAGGTTAATGATTCCTTCCAAGCATGGGAAGGGGCTATGTTAATTTCTAATGACTCCACATATCATTGCTCCAAGTGGAACTAGTACTGAACCATCATTCTACGAGGACATGTCCTTTGTATTTCCTTTCTAGTTCACTTCCTTGCTTTAGTTGATGATTCAGAGCCATAATGGAGGATGTAGCTGTTCTTGAGTAGCTCCATCCCTACTCAGGAACCAGCCTGCTCAAGCTCACGATTCTTAAATGAGCCAAGCCGAGGCCATGTTCCAGGACTTGAGAGTTTTTTCTTTTCTTTTTCTTTTTTTTTCGATAGCATGGTAGGACTTGGATAAACAGAGTTCAAAGATCCAGTCTATTTGCAAATAGTGTGGAAGCTCAAACTTGGCTCATGCACGTGGTTCATAACCCAAGCTTATATAGCTATTGTTGAGCTCAGCTTAAGCTCCAGCAAGCAGGCAAAGCTCAAATTGCACAAATAGGAGCTGGTTGGTTGGATGTGTCCATTGGTTATTTGTAGATAAGCTCACAATTCATTATACTCCATTGAAAATAAATGGGAGAGATGCCGGAAGAGAAGAGAATTCTCACAGATAAGAGATTGTAATAACATTTTTATTCTATCTTGTCGGAAAAAAAAGCTGGGCAAGAGTCTGTCCCCTACCTGCACCCATCTCATATGGTATACTTGGTGGATATCTTATAAGGGCATTCCCTTTATTTAACCAAGATATAAAAATTAATTTATTTTTAAAATTATTTTTTTAAATAGAGTTTCAAAAAAAATATCGTAAAAAAAGGATAGTTTCTATTCGGCAAAATCATTTGATAAGCATTTTTATCAATATTCGAGAAGCAGTTTGTGTTTGACAAATTTTTTAAAAAAAAATATTTTTGGCTATCAAATTACGAAAAAAAGCATGTATAGATTTACTTTATAATTAATATTATTTAAATAAATAAATAATTTTAAATATTCATCATGATTAATTTTTTTTATTCTTTTTATTTTTAATTTAATTAAAATAAAAATAATAAAATAATAAAAAATATATTAAAATTTTAATCAATATGAATATAATTGAACCAAAGATAATACATATTGAATATTTTATATAATTTTTATACGATAATATACATGTATCAAAATACATTATTCACTAAATAATGAGAGGATTGGGTGAAAATAAATAGAAATAGCTATGATAAATAATGATTTTGAGCAAGAATATTTTTATCTTAAAAAAAATATTTTTACCAAAAAGAATCTCTAATTTTTTACTTCCTCTTCCTAACAGAAAAACTACTTTTGCTACCGCTCAAAAGCAGATTATTTTTTAAAATAAATTTTATCAAATATTTTATTTTTTTAAAATAGAAAAAATATTTTTTTCTTATTGGCAGTAGATTTTTTATTTATTTAATTAAAATCATATATTTTTTTCTTAAATTTTATCTATTGGCTGACCTAATAAAATTAAATGACAACGTCGACGTGATGGTGTTTATTTCGCATATTCTCTGAACAGGTATCCATCCTCGAAGCAAGGCCTTGGATTCCCAGCAAACCCTCCCCTCACCTCCACCATGAGCGGCGAAAGAAACAAGTACTCACATTCCTTTCTTCGAGCATCTTTTGGACTGTTGTGTACATGGCTCGCCCGTAAATGAATAGCTCGTCGCAACTTCTTGTGATTTTTTTTTTTTAAAAAAAAATCTTTTTGTGATGCCGTTTGATGATGAACCGCATCTTATTCTTGGAGCAAGGATTGCGAATTATGATACTGAGATTGCCTTTGAATCTTATTTCCCTTCTTCTTTCTTTCCCAAATAATATATTATTCATTCGATCCTTGCATCACATTTAAATAGGAAAATATGCTCTTCATCTTCAGTATTTGGGTGTGCGATCAGCCGTGAGCATGGAATAAAGAGCAAAGTTAAATCGCTTGGAGGATTTATGCCACCATGCCTACTAATATATATATATATATATATGTATATATATATTCTATCATTCTCAAAAGTGGAAATAAAAAAAAAGGCATTCATAATTCCTACCTACCCTATGCTTCTCTCTATTATACATTTCGATTAAAAAAAACAAAAATGCACATGATTTTAGGAAGAGAGCTTTTTAAAAATAAAAATCTGCTTGTTATCTTGTGATTATGTGCATCCTCTGAAAGTGAAGTTGTAGCATTTCCACACACCTAGTCAAACAAAAAATTCTATTAACAATTAACCAATTACGACCGTTCTTCTCCAAATGGAGGGGAATACATGTAGTTTCATAGCTACTAATTCGTTTTTTTGCTGAAGTATTAATTTAATTTTATCGAGTGTGCAAACCAAATGAGGCCTAAAACCCACATGCTCTCCAAAAGCTACACATTGTACTAGAACTTCCAAGGATGCTTTTGACGTCACATAGCTTTGGCGTACCATGGCATCCTATGCTCTTATATCATATGTGAAGCCATACACGCATGGTGGCTAATGTAGCAGCTGAGGTGTGGTGAGGACTCAAAAAAAAAGAGAGAAAAGAAGCATAAGGGAAAAAAAAAAAACACCATTGCAACCTTTGCCCAAGGAGGAAACGTTGGCTCTCTCTCTTATCTTCTTCCATTCTCTCATTGATTGCATCTCTCTTTTCCTCACTATAAATTAGCCTTTCAAGATGAGTATATCGGAAGAGAGATGATTCCAACCTCTAGTTTAATACAATGACATGGCCTTGATGTACCTTATCTTCTTGCTTCTCTTCTTCTTTCTCATTGCCAATAGCTCAGCTTCTTCCATCTCTTCTTTAAGCTATGATTTTTTTTTTATAACGAGAGCTGCTCAAACGTGGAGAGAATAGTTTCACAACGTGGTCTCTCAAAAACTGGTTGAAGCCCCGACGACGGCCGCTGCTGCGCTCCGCATCTGCTTCAATGATCGCTTCGTCGAGGTTTGCATCACTTCACTCCAATGCTTTGTCATGTCATGGGAAACGTTATTTGATCCGTGTACGGTGGCAATATTTTTCAGATTATTGAGAAATTTGAAATAATTGTTGGTTTTTCCTGGCCAAATGATTCCCTGAACTATCCTCTACAAATGAATCAATCGAGAATCAATCAATTAGCAGCGAATATGTTCATGGATATTAAGACATGATCATGGATAATCGTAACCATTTTAAGAAATCTAAATGAATTACAATTTAATCTTGCTATCTATTGCTATTTACTCAAAAATTGTTCATCATTTTTATCTCATCTCTCTCTCTCATACTTCCTATCATGCAAAGAAATGTATATGGATGCCTGGACAATGTTATGATTTCCATATAAACTAGTGAAGCATATATAAGTTTGTTTTTTTGAAGGAAGCATATATAAGTTTGTTGTGTCCTAGTTCAATATTTGTGGTGGTTAGGCATCTAATATTAACCTAATGCTTCTTGATCAAAAAATTAATGAACAATAATTTTAGTTTTTAACAATCGGTTTTGAGGTAGGGATGTGATGCATATGTGCTGATAGAGCCGACAAGTGCGAACAAGGCAGAGAGAGATGCGGAGATTAACCTGTCCCTGCCCGGCGATGGCTTCGACGTGTTCTTTAGAGCAAAGAGGAGGAGGGCTTTGGAGCTGAAATGCCCGGGGATCGTCTCGTGTGCCTATGTCACGGCCATTGCTACTCGGGACCTGGTTAATCTGGTAAGCCTATTTCAACGCACCAAACGAAACATTATTCTTCCGATTTCGAGGTAATCACAGTTTTTGATGAACAAGATCACAAGCACTCAAATGAACGCGGTCATTGAGTTGACGCCCACTGGGCCAACAAATGGAGAGGAGACAAGTGCACTTCACAACAGGACTGGGTCCGGTGGTGTAGTCTTTGAGCCCACTGTTGGGTGCAGGAACAGGACCCTTTTCAGCTTGCCGGATTCTGGCGTGTCGGCAACTAGAGATTGAATCCTTACTCCTTAGATATATGCCTCTTGGAACCTCTTTAACACAATGAAAGGGCTAACTAATTGCCCTCTCTGTCTCTCTCTCTCTCACGCACACAAAATTAAGAAAAAAAACTTGGCACGTAACTCAAAGTGGTGGATGATATTTGAGTGTTAGTGGAGTGCGTTATAAGCTTTACCATCCACATGGAGGCAGGTTTCAACCAAACATTGGTTCAAGAGATCAATATTCCAAAAATTATATTGGATTGCCAACCAGACTTTAGTTGAGCAGATGGACGTCCCTCGCCACGGTTTCTGATTCGGACCTGGTTGGTTGCAACCCCACCACCCCCCCCCAAAAAAAAGGGCAAAAATATTGAATCAGTTCCCATTTAAGGCCAGCACCGTGACTTGCGGCTCTCCCGTTCCACTCTCTCTGCCTCCCAAGCTGCAATCCCACCTTATCTCGTTGGAATTTTCCACAACAGGTCTAAATTAAGAGTTTGAAAACTAAATAGTGGGCTCAAATAAGAACCTACAAGAAAATAGTATGACAATAACAAGTATCAAATCTAACCACCTGATCGCTAATGCAAAATACTTTATAAATGATGGCCCACAATCATATTTCGCAATTAAATTTTTCTGGGTTTGGGAATCCAGCAGAAATGAAAAAAATTATTAGATTAACCGGGTCCAGTGGACCAGTACAAATCTTGGGACGCATGTACCAGATGAATTCTCATCCTTGTCTTGATTTCGAATTGTTTAAATACAAGGAGGGTAATTTAGGACTGGTCCACAGCACCTGATCCATTAAATAATTTCCCGAAGAGGACTTCAATTGCGGCTCGAGCATCTCCCTTCTTTTATTTTATTTTTCTTTTTTGGCAGGGATCGAAGTTGTAATTTTTCAACTTGTATTTAATATTTCATTTCCATTGTTGAATTCAACCAAACTCGGAGGAGATTTATGAATGACATGGTGGGTCAAGATGGGAGCTGCTCAAAGGGCGCAGAGATGGGCTCATCTCCAAGGCCGACAGAGTGGCAGGAAACCTCTCCCAAGCCCACCACATCATCATCATCACCCGGCTCATCTCACTCTCCACTTCCAAAGTCTTGACGGTAAAAGACCGGGTGGCCTTATCCGGAGGTCACACCATTGGCTTCATCCACTGCAAAGAGTTCATGGCCAGGCTCTACTCCTACAACAAGACATTCGCCACCGACCCCACCTTGGCCCATGACATGGCCGTCCGCCTGAGGGTCCCCTGCCCGGAGGCCGGCTTCGAGCCGACAATTGCCGCCGCCAATGATGCAACCACTCCCACCATCTTTGACGATGCCTACCACCAGAATCTCAAGAAAGGTCAAGGGCTGCTACCGACCGATCAGGGACTCTATGGGGACACGAGGACTCGAGGCTACATCGAGATGACGGCGAAGGATCAACGGATATTCTTCGATGCCTTTGTCGCATCCATGGTCAAGCTGGCCGGGGAGGACGGGGGTGGATTCAGATAAGAATGGTGAGGCCGGTCCGACGTGAATGCAGTGCATTCCATGGTTGATTCCAACTCCAGAGGCGTTCCTGTTGGCTGTAACAATGAAACAAGAGTGGCACTGCATCTTGTACAGCACTTGCTTGGCTTGGCATGGTTGTTTTAGTTAGATAGATCACATCCGATGGTTGGTGGACTGTCCATCAATGCATGGTGTGATCAGTGACCCTTCTATGGAATGGGACGGCCAGCTTCCTTCACCATCTTATGAAGCACTGACATTACTTTAATAGAGTCCATCACAAGAATCATGCATGATGGATTAGGAATTAGATAAGAATAATTTCTTAGCCGCCTGCATGGTTTGAGGGCTTCAGTGGCAGCAAACTTTAAGGTCACCATCAACAAGCATGTAGCCTTGTACTGATATTTTGTGAGTATGGGACTATGATAGGAAGCTCAAATAGTCTAATTATAGAGCCAAATAACTCAGTTTCCATAAACATAGTTATTTTAGCATATCGTCCTTATTTTTTGAGAGAGAGAGGCCAGTTTTTAATTCATATTTTGAGGCTTTCAGCTTTCATGTCTATTATCATCCTGTCCCATCTTTCTAACATGGAATTAAAATTACCGACTCTCCAACCATTTCAAAATTGGCTAGTACTAAGCATGGACACGTTAACTTCTATCATAACTAACACGGGTTTTCTTTTAAAAAAGAACGAAACCAACATTGGAGGCAGAAGATTAGTGCTATATATATATATATATATTTAAAGGAATGACATTGCCAATTTTAGGTTCATATGACTTCTTCGCCATGGGAATTGTCGAAAAATAAATTTTAGATTTTGATTAGATTTGTTTATATCATGATCATTATGCTCCTTCATTTTTGTCACGATCACCAACTAAAGTACAAGTCATACGAGAATGGGCATCCAAAAGCCACTATGAAAAGGTAATTGCTAAGGGATATTAAACATAACTAATAATTCACACAAGAAGTGGTTAAAGGCAAAGGATTCAAGCATGATTGGCAAGTTTCTTTTTGGATTTTATTCACTACCATGAAATGCCAACCCTAGATGCTAGAAAAAGGCCAAATAATTATGATTATGATGTATTCCCATGAAATTTGTTTGTTCATTAAGCGTAGCAGTTTGTTTGTCGAGCAAGTATCAAATCAAACTAGTTAGGTCTTTTCAATTGGGTAGAAAATAATTATGTTCCAAAAGAATTGAGCAAGTGGGGCAACTCTTTATAATATTTTGATACCGATTGCATAATTAAGGGCCATTTGGGAAGAACCGATGTATACCATTAATATCTTACAGGCTGATAATCTAACCCTAAAGGGGATTAAAAACTATCATATCATGGATACGCAATGCCGCGAAGCATTGGGATTCTAATAACTACTCATTAATAGACATTTGCACTCTCATGTTGTACATCATTTTCATGATCAGGCATATTTATGAGGAGATAAATAGTGCTGCAGATTGGATGATGAATTATAAAATTAATCAAACCATATTATTAATTGGAAGTTGGCTTCTGATCTACCTCAACAATTTAATAATATTATAATGAATGAAGTTAGAAGATGGGTACGTGTAAGAGTTTTTGTAAGGCCGATCCATTAAAAAAAAAATAGGAAGAAAAAGAAAAAAGAGAAAATAGCACAGCACAACGTACCAAGTTTTCTATTTCCATTAAACTGGATGGATCCCACGACAAAAAGCCAGCAGCCAACTCAATGGTTTACCATTCTTTCTCGAAACCGAGTGGGAAAGAAGAAAAAATGGGGTGCAAGAAGTTGTGCGCATGCCTGTAGAGTTATATTGGAATTAAAGACAAGTCTAGATGTGTTTCCGTAACATAAGGGGAGGCCGATCCAGTAGGCAAGAGTAGTGTTCGTGTGGATTGCTAAAAAATAGACTTACCCAAAATTTTCATGTCGTGGAAAAGACCATGAAAGGACTCTTACCGTGTGGATAGCTCAAAAATTGACTTCTCAAAAATTTGACTTATCCAAAAATTGATCCGTCACCCACTGATTTAAGTCAATAGCCAGCAATCAATTTGAAAATTGCTAAAACTCTTGACCGCTACAACCATCCTTTGAGAAGATATTTCAATGGCAAGAAGAGACCATGAAAGGACTCTCGGTTCTGCCAGTGGACCACTTATCCAAAAACGAAAAAAAGATAAACATGAGCGAAGGTATTTATATTTAAAAATCATTCAGGGACTTTGACAGATGAATATCAAATATAGACTGTCCTAAAATCTTATTTAGAGATAGGGGTTTCTCCGTAAATTAAATAATAAAGGACGATCTTTCCTTAGCTAAATTTAAGGTTAAAATTGATTAGAATAAAAATTAAATTAAAATAGATTTTGTTCATAATTAGAATCGGAATCGAAATCAGAATTGAAATAAAATTTAAATATTAAAATAAAAATAAATTTTAAAAAATTAAAATATTTTTATTTTTTTTAAAAAAAATATTTATATTTTTTTTTTATTTTTATTCTAGAGTGATCCTTATATGGACGAGAGAAAATGTAGCTACTCTCAGGGATCTTATGCATCTAGGAATTTCTATTACGTGCAATAGTCTAGAGGTTTAATTAATTTCTTCTGACACCATCTAAGAGCCAACATCCTTATTTTGATAAATATTTAAAAAGATGGCATCTTATTTATACATTCATTGCTAATACAACACTTCTGATGATTCTATTTATCAATAAATCTTATAAAATAATAATAATAATAATAAAATCTCAGTACATGCTCTGTCTTCTATTTTTTTTTTTCTCTCTTTTCTTCTTGTTTTTTTTTTTTCGGCTCCCAAATAGCTCAAAACCAAATATTTATACACCAAGGAAAGATGTAGTGAAGGAGGTTTATGTTAAAAAGGCTCATAAGTCTAACTTGAACCCTTTTGAATAATAATCTGTCGCAGCATACAAACCTAACCAACATTACGGCCACATTGTTCTTAGTATATGACTTTAGGTTTCAAGTATTGATTCATCATGGAGTGCTTGATGAGACGATACATCAATTTTCTTTTTCATTAAATAAATGCTCTGGTAATAATACATCTTAAAAAGTAATATCTTTGTCACTCCATTCAAAGGAGATAACTACCCACTTAGATTCTAGATTGACAGATTGGAAATGGCAGTCCTTGTCCACGGCCGGTCGACTCCCGCCACTCCAACCAGTGCTAATTTCCACTCTACCTTTTTTTGGTAAGAAATTTTCCACTCCGCTCGCTTGACGTCTAACTGCCCCATTCCCATTAAGGTGTTAATTTAGAGGAGTTTCTGCCTTTGTGTGGGGTCACTCTCCCAACGAAAGGAAGTTGCACTTTAACCCACGGGATGTTGTTTGCCTCTCTAGATCCAAAGAAGGCTTAGGAACACAAGTATGTTTGCTTGGGATAAGTCTGGAACAGAAACCTCTCCATTCAGCTATTTAGTTGAAAAAAATCTTATTCAATTTTGTTTCAAGAGGGAAATATGAATACCTAAATCCCTAAAATCTAATTTCGACTTTTATTTAATATTCAGATATCATTCTGATTCTAGCCATGAATCAAATACAATCTACGTTCTTTTTATGGCCATCGAACAGCTGCAGCTGATACAATTTTGTAGAACAGGATCATTCACGCTAAATACCAATTTAATAGCTGTCGGTCGGTTATAAGCCTTGCCTCCCATTCGGAGGCCCATGACATCTTAAAGCATGAGTTCAGATTGTCCGCTGCTAGTGGGAATATGATAAAATTTTATGAAGACCCGTGGTTCTCTGACGCCTCTTTGAACAGAATTATTTCAGCAACTCATTCAGCCTCAAGCAAATGTTGCCGAGTTTATTACCGCTGACTGAGAGTGGGATATTCCCAAGCTTGCATGCCAATCCCACCGAAGTTACTGGAATAGAACGAATAGCTGCAAATGTGAAAGCTAAAGACCTAACACCACCCTCTCATCCAACCCACAACCAATACTGAAAATTCTTGGTTGGTTGCTTGGGTTCTTTAAACCCTCCATCCTATATTATTATCATTTATAATATATGATGCCATATTATTATCATATATTATAAATTAAATTAATACGTGTAGAAAGAAGGAAAACGGGATGCATGATCTAGCTAATAACAAAGAGCAACGAGACATTGATATTAAGAAGTGAACACGACATTCCACCCAACAGCAACAGAAATTTATGTCACAAACACCGAACACGCACCATATAAACAGTATCAAGACAGCTGTAAGCTGGTAATCATCAGTAAAACAACTAACCGCAAACAGTAGCCTAGTAGTACCCGGTGGAAGACCTAAAAAGGGCGAACACCAGACCGGGAGCAAAGCCATCATCCTGTCCTATCATCAAACGAGTCACTTCCATCCTTTATCTCCCATCCATGTCGGCAAGCAAAAAAGGAAGCCTGCAAGGGAATAAAGATTTATCACCCGGAGGGAACGAATTCAAAATTTGAACCCCAAACCCGAATGTATGACAAAAATTGACAGCAGTAAATGATATCATGGAAAGAAACTGAAGTCACATAATGGCCGGAATGCCCCTGGCCCTACTTCTACGACAAGGACAGAATAACTAATTTCAGCAAACGATCGTACGGTGGTCGAAAAAAGAAGGAAAATTACCTGAAAATTAGATTTCTTCTTCTCTCCATCCGACGACATGACCAGAGAAAAACAAAAAAAAAAAAAAACAAACGACAAATGGAGAGAAGAAGAGTAATCCATCCGCGTTGCCCTTTTGATCTCCTTCACTAATCTTCATAAAAGAAGTAATTAACGGATAATAGAGAAGGGAGTGGGAGAGGGTAATGACGGGGGAGATGGGGATTAATTAGTATAAAGCGCGGTTAAGCATCTCGAACCGCCGCTGGTCCGACTCGTGCCTCTGAAGCCGGATCTCATCCTTTTTCTTCTTTATGAAATCGTCGAACCGCCGGTTCATCTCGTCGGGATCCGCCGCCGGTGGCGCCGCCCTGATCATTCCTCTTCCGGTCGCCACCTCCGATCGGGAGGACCTCGACTTCGACCTCTCCATGATCGCCTTCCACGTGTCGTCCATCGAGTCGTTCTCCTCGATCTCCGCCCCCGCCGCCGGAGCCAGGGCCGCCGGCTCGTCCTCCACCACCGATTCGACGCTCTCCGGCGCGGGCGCGATGCTTTTCTTGACGTCGAGGCGGGACACAGCGGTGGACTTCTCGTCGGAGTCCGTCGTGAGGCACGACACGTCTGACGCTGACGAGGGCTCGCCGGGTTCCTTCGCCGGAGCCGGCGTCGTCGCATCGGGTTCCGGCGGGTCGGATGACGTTTCTAGCCAGATCTCCGGCGAGGGCTTCCGTGGAAGAGGTGAAGAACCGAAATCTTTTGGTTTCAGGGGTTGAGAGGAGTCCTGGGACTTGTCGGCGGGCCAGGAGTGGGGGTGTTTTTGGTCGGAGAGCTTCCAGATGACGATGATGATGAGATGGACGGTGATGAAAAGGTAGGGGGGAACGAGCCAGATGCGGAGGGCGGCCCAGGCGCGGGGGAGGACGGAAGCGAGGAAGGCGGCGGTGTAGGGGACGGCGATCCTGGCGAAGGCGGCAATGGAGAAGATTCCAGCGAGGAGGAAGGCGAGCTTGGCGGCCCAGATCGCGCTATGGAGGCCGGTCTTTGGCGGGCTCCGTCGGAGGATGGCCATTGCCGGAGAAGAAGAGAAGCGGAAGACGAGAAAAACAAGAAAAGGAAAAGAGAGAGGGAAAGACTAGAGCTATTCTCGGCTATTCGAGAAGTTCTTCATTTTCCGGTGGTGGTTGGGTTACAGCCGAGTGAGGGATAGAGGCTGGGTTTTCGAATAAGAGTCAGAGGGCTTTGGTTATTTATCGTGGAGGGGGATGTCGTTACTTTGTTTTTTTTTTTTTTAAAAAAAAATAAGTATAAGAAGTGGAGGATACAGTGAATACGGAATAACAGGCAGCTTGTTGTTAATTTGGAGCGAGGATAACTAATGGGGGGGTTAATTTAAAAGAGGACAGACGGGATACGGCCAATAATGGGGGGTTAATTTAAAAGAGTACAAACCGGTACGGGATACGGCCAATAACGCGGAAGTGGAAGGAAAGGGAGGGAGCCGTACGTACAGCAGATCATTCGTTCCATATTTTTTAAATTTTAAATTTTTTTGAATAAAATATAATAATATTAATATTAATAATATTATTATTATTTATAATCTAGAAACAAAATGGAATGCCGTGCCTCGTAGATTGCACTCATTAAAAAATAAAAGATCATATAATATACATAACATAATAAATAATATAATAGATATTTTTAAACTATTTTATTTGATTATCATCAATTTTTTTTTCATGGTAACCATCCATACGATGCTATGCATGCACCATACAAAATTTGTGCTAAAAAAAAAAAGACCGGGGGTTTGGCAAATTGGTCCAAATTTTATATTTAACATGAGCATTATTATGATTTCTTATAGATTGTAATAGTATGAAAAATATTATAATAATACATCTATTTTGCGAAGCTCCGTATCTACATGGGATGCTCCCGGTACGACTATTATGTTAGTATCTAAATTATCAATACAAGGTGATTTCTCTAGTTAATAAAGTCCCTTGGAGGATTAAATTTGTTTTAAGAAGTATATGAGGAAATTAATGATGAGTGATATTATTTGGTGACTGATGACGATGGGACTAAAGAAAGAATAAATGAACGAACGCAGTCTTCTTATTGGGACCCGTAAATCGAAAAGAGGAGAATAGATTTATGAACGTCTGCCATAAATATACGAAATACTAGTAAAACACATCAGGTATTTGATAATTAGAATTTATAAGGGTGGTTGACAAATGACAAGATACGGTCAAGGTCTATACACGATAGGTCATGAGACATGGTTCATCTTCTGGGTCCGATATCACAGGTTTGAGTGCAGCCCAAGTCAACATGACGTGGCTCACAAATATTGTCTTTGTTCTGCGGATTTTGCTTTGTTGACCTATTTATAAAGACGGTACTTTGGCATCAACAATACTAATCCATGATAAATTTAATGAAACACACTTCCATTTCATATGCCGGACTCTAGAGTGTTTTATAAGGCCCCACTTGAAACGCCTATCAAATTCTTTCTAAAATATAACGTAATTAATCTCCATTATTATAACATAAATTACTCGAATTTTCATTTACCATCCCGAGTCTCCATCCATTCTCAAAAGTTATCATGAGAGAGAATTCGCGAGGCTTCTAGGAATATGTCCCTCATAGAAACCAATAATTTAGAGTTGCTTACAAAGAGAGATAGTAGTGTACCATTTAGACAAGGAAAATGCCTCAAAGTATCTATTATGCATGCACAATTTTTTTTCAAACTTGTAATGATTAGCTTGGTAATTTCATAATTAATAGCTCCATGGTGTCCGGCAAGAAATCTATGACTCGCATCTAACTATTACTGGATCGGTTTAGTAGTCACTCTCTATATTACCCTCTTGTATTTAACAATTCAAGATCAATAGAAGGATACCCTATCATCCACTTTACACGTGCTTCGGGATTTGGATTGGTGCGCTGGACTTGGTCGATTAAAGATTTCTCATGAGTTGCACCGTTGCCCTCTTGTCATATGACAAGAGATGCATGGCATTACTTTTTTTAAGGAAAATTAAAAAAAAAAAAAGGGGCCAAATGACAACAACAAAAGCTTTTTCTTGCATGAAAAATAGTGTGCTGGACCCAAGTATTCTAAGAACCCATATGGCTCAGCCACAGATCCAAGGAAATAAGTTCCCTAATCACCTTTCATGGTCTTTATTCCTTAACCATCCATTATGCTTTTGCTCATGATTTATTAAAGCAAAGATCACATGAAAGTGTGCGAATCCGCACGCCACCGTATCCTCCCGGAATCGACCCCCCCCGCGTCAAAGTGGCCGCCCCACCGGGGTCGGGCCGGGGCGCGTCCGGCCACTTCAAAATAAAAGTGGGTGGAGGCTCCGAGCGCTTTATGGCGGCCGGTGCCTCCTTTTCCTCTCTTTCCCAGAGAAAAAGAGACATCGAAGGGTCCCAAAGGAGGGGAACCCAGTTCGTGAGACCACACGCTCCACCTTGGGTTAGAAGGTAATGGAAGGCAGGAAGGCTTCAATGGCACGCTTGGCCTCTCAACTTTGTGGCCCCATTGCCATCTCCTAGTGGGTGTATCGTGCTTCTTTCTTGATCTCTCTCTAGCTCTTCCGGAATGGAAGGAAAAAAAGGTAGAGCAACCAATAAAATGCAAGGAGAGCATGCTCGCAAGTTATGATTAAAATGACCAGGCATTCCACTATGTGCACCATCAATGCATCATCATCTTGGTTAGCACTTCAACTGAGAAAGAAACGAGAGAGGCCATCCGTGCTTCTCTTTGCGTGCATGGCATGCGCTCGCAGCTTGTAATTGTTCCTAAAGAAAAATTATATTGCACTATTTTATTTGGTTTTAGTAGATTGTTTTTGTTTTTAGCCAGGTTAAAAAATGTCGAGGACTGGAGCAACAAGAGTTGAAAAGTTAAAGCAATTTAATGACAAGCACTCAAGTATGTTTTATTCTCTAGGATGAGTACATAATCTATCACGATGTTATATTAATTTACATGGGGCCAGATGATTGGAACAAGAATTCCACCACCAATAGATGAAGAAATTACAGCTTGATAGCTTGGCCACGTTACTTGGCATCAAGTTCTATCTTCATCAGATTTAGCGAATATATATATATATATTGGGAATTAAGAGTTTTGAAAGAGTGCCATTTTAATCATGTAGTTTTGTAATGGTGATCTATATATTCTCCTTTCATTTAAGTCGATTGAAAATCTAAATCCATATATTCATTTATAAATACCATACTCGGCTCGTGGTCGATCCAATAAATTCATGGTACAATATTTTCTAATCCATATAAGTTACAAATTAAAATATTAAGTTAAGAATCTACATTCATTTATTTATTCATCAAGATCATTAGATCCAATAAATTCATACCATAATATCTCATAATTCACGTAAGTTATGGGTCGAGCCATCTTTGATATTGTTTAAAACAACTGCATGTCTAGGAGGACTAGTTGAAATTTTTTTAAAAAATTTAAGATTTACATAAATATTTAAATTATTTTTTAATAAATAATTAATATAAAATTAAATACAACTTCAAATTATCTACTAGTTATCTTTAAATAAATAAATAAATAAATAAATAAAAGAAAAGGTTTGACTAAGAGAGGTAGAAGGGGACACTGAAGAGTCCTGCAGGCCTCATTTTACTCTGATCGTACCTGATGTCATACCATGACCTCACCATATTAACATTTTTATGGTACTAGAACAGTTACCAAAGTAGCTTCATAAATACGATTCCATCTTTTTCACGGGTTCAGGCTGACGTGCTTAAATAGATGGGGCTGCCAAATATCTCGGGCATGTGTTAGCGCCAGTGCGAAGCCTGAAAGCAGAGGACCGCACCCTGGGACGAATAATATAAAGACTAATTAATCGGATCAAGGGTGTCGCACGAATATTATCAAGCAATATCCTGTATAATTTTTCCTTGAAACAAGATATCTTTGCATTATGTGAACCCAGGAATGGAGAGGCTTGCGGCGGTGGAGGGAAGATGAATGATACGGTAAACCGGGATTACTTTTTCTCACCACGGGACTGGGGACCCAGAAAAAAGTGATTGATGAGAGTAGACCAACACTTCCATGTGGTCTATAGATCATAGCTAACGCGAGCTATTAGCTAGGACGGCCGGTTGTGATGGTAGCAATCACTTGCTTGCGTACAACTTAGCCTTTCCTGATGGCTTCGTCTCCCCCCGTCTACTACGCCCAAAAAACATCCATCCCCGTTGATGGAATAAAAGCGCTTATTTGGTTTGCAGAATTTTTTTTTAATTAAATTATTTTTAAAAAAAAATAATTTTGATATATTTGATGAATCATCAAAAAGATGATACATTTCAAAATATTCTATATTTAGTTAAACATCTATTTTTTCTGAAAAAATAATAAAATATCTATTATATATTAATAAAGAAAAAAAATTATCAATTTTATACATGATTTCAAGAATACTTGTAAAAAAAATAAAAAAATAAAAGGAATTCTTTCATTTTTTTCTATCGATCATATTTTTACCTATCCTACTCTCATCAACTAAACAAGTCCAAAGATAAAAATAGAGATAAAATGAACCATGTACTTACATGGTGGAATTACCTGGGCTGAAGCTATTCGCCACTTGGCCTTTAGCAGGCATTGTTCTTAAATATTTCATGACCCATAATTCATGTTTAAATATCAATTTATAGTTGCCGATTTTTTATATGAACTTATTCGAAAGCCTCGTACCAGTGCAAATTCCTTGACCAAGAGAAGCCAAGCATTTCCAACACTAACTAAACTACCGGTCCTCGGGAGGTCGGAGTAGTTGAAGACGAGAGGGAGTTCCCGTGAAAGACAAGAGGGAACAAGTAGGGACTGAGAACATCCAGAAGCCACTGAGGACACGGTGGTTAGAATTAAATGACCAGTCTCAAGAATCACTAAAAAAAAAAAAGAGGCCGCAACGGTCACGAAACTCTCCCGAGCGTCCACAGCTAGCTTCTTATCCCCACAGGAACCCAGGAATCTCGATTCACCTTTCCTCGTAAATGCAATGATGAAGAAAAAAAAGGCACCTAAAGATGGGGTAGGAGTTTGATCCCAACAACCTCTCATCAGCAACACTTCAGAGACATTAGCCTTTACCATCTCCTCCATACCACCTTCAAACTTTATGTTGCTTTCAGCCGCCTTAAAATCCAGCCCTTTCGTCGTAAAAAATTGTGCATCGAACGGCAAGTCACCGACGGATGAGTTAAAAATTCATGGTGGGGACTTCCAATGATGACCCATGACCATTTAAATCTTCATGCCAGCTGTTGCCTTTATAAAACTAAGGGTTGGGGAGGCCTCTCCCATCCTAAACGCACGTACCATTGGCACAAAAGGACTACCACACTAGAATGCCAAGTAGGGTCAATACTTTCTGTTTGGCTGCTTGTAGGATAAGATGCTTGCATGGGAGACCTTATTTGCAAGTGTGGAAGGGATTGAATATATATTGTTCATGTATGCATGCTAGGAGGCCACCACAAAAGAGGATATATAACGAACCCTTTTGAATGCTGCCAACTTCAGTAAATAATACCGTTAAGGTGATTCAAGTTTCACTGAAGAGAGAGAGACTTTGTTTAAGAAGCTGGTGTGAGAATCTTTCTGGTGCGATTATTGCATAAGCAAATGCATCCAGACAATAGAGAGTATCTTGTCCACTTCCATAGCATAAGACATCACAGTGAGTGATAATGACACAAGAACGACTGTTATAATTTGGTTGATTTAGATACAGAATGCACAGGTACTTCCATTGAACAATGCCAGCTTAAGTTCATTCTAGATATGGACAAAGGGCATGAGGGAGTATGAGATAGGGACCGGGAAGAGAAAAGGTGTTGGCTGGAGGAGAATTATATATGGTTAATTTTATTCATCTAAGAACCAGAACTCCAAAATTTCACATAATGTTTGAAATAATAAATAAATAACCAAGCCTAATGTTGTCCCAGCCAGCATATTATATTGCAGAATCCACTAAAAGAACTCAGGAATCTTTTGAAACCTAATGAAACTTGGGACCTTGCTACTCGATCCTCATAACATTTAATCCTGCCGAGGCACAGCTAATGAACGATAACATGCTTCGACCAAAAACGAACAATAGCGCACAAGAAGAAAGGCATCAAGACATGAGCATCACATAACTCTGATGTGACATGCATGCCTCCAGAAATCTTTAGGTGGAGAGATGCGTGATGCCAGACACTTAGTACAAATATCATAGTCCAAAATTTAAATAGATGGTGATGATGAACAGTATGATAGATTATCATATTAGAGCTTCTTATGGTCATGTAGTCTATCACCAACTCCAGCAGCCTCATCTCAAGTTTGAGATTCCTTGTCTATAACATGCAGAAAAGAAACATTTCAAAGAACCATGCAATTATAACACCTCTGGATAAGATCCTCACTTTTGGAAATATCTGTCCCTAGTTTAATTACGTTAGGTGAACTGCATCACAGTTGCCCATCATCTCCAGTTCTACTACAAGTCCAGCTCCCAAAGACTTGAATGCCATACTGCATTGCGCTCTAAGAGCAACAATTGTTCTGGTGAGAGATGCAGATTACAGTCATTCAGACACTTAACGGTAGACATGTAGAATAAAGTTATCATGATGATATATGGCTTCGGAGATGAAACTACATATCAACAGATGTCTCCCAATCTATGCCATGCTCTAAATACAATCTTTCCTCCAAGACCAGCATTGAATCTCTCATCGAGCACCAAGAATAGTTTAATCTATAACAAGACGAGTTAATTTGTCTTGACGGTGTCCATGATTCATCATCCATTCATCCTATGATGTCAGGCAGAGATTCTATAACCTGGATGCTGGCAGCACCGATCTATGCCGTCGGATCGCCAAGGAGTTAAATGTAATGCAAGAAAGAATGATCCATCAGGCTGGTGCTTCTCATAACTGTATGTGCATTTCCAGCATGAGGCACATGAATGCTGCAAATGACAATCTCTTTGCTGATCTATGACAGAGATGCTGAAAAAAATTCTATGGCTGACTGCATAATGAATTGGAACTTCTTCTGCTATATATTATGGTGAAGATTGATGGTTCTGCAAGTGGATTCTCCCGTATTCTGACCAATCTCTCACATAGAAATATATAATAATTTATGTCGAAAAGGATCTAGGATACATATGTTCTATGTAGATAAAAGTCCTGCAGAACCCTCCCAGATAATTGTCTTCCACCAATTTTTTCGCTTGAGAACCTCACATATACAGGCTTTTTATGGCTGATGTCTCTTGTCAAAACTTGCATGTGACAATAAAACAAAACATTTCGAGACAGACGCTAATTCCATTTGCGGTTATATCTGATTCATCATAAGTTAACCAGCATGCTGTGGTGCCAATTGCTTAAAAATGATTTATAGATTCCTACTCTGAAGGAGATGATGCAAATCCTGCAGGTGCTAAATATTTCTTAAATCTCTTCTACAACCAGCATTAGCAAATTCATTTTTCTTCAGATGATGCATGTTTAGACCTCATGAAAGTGATCAAAGTAGGGAGGTAATACTTTTTTGTCAACTTTATGCTGATTAAACCCCACTTTTCTGGATCATCAGGGTTAAGCAATTTCGGTAGAAATTGCAGGAACTGATCATAGATTGCAGTCGAAATTTCTTTTTTTTCACAATGCAATTTCAGTAAAAGTATATCTCTCCAAGGTGAACAATAAATAGTAAGCATATTACTGATACATATAGAATTGAACATTCAAGCTTGGCCTTGTTATTACCTTACTATTGAAGTGATGTCTCATGCCAACAAGCGAACAACTCAGTCAAAGAGGCACCGAGGAAAAATATTATCATAGGATCTGAAAAGCTTACAAAGCTTACAAAAAGGTAAGGGGTAAAATAATGTTCATCTTTTCCCAACAACCAAAAGCAAAATTATAAGAGGGAAAACATGGCTAACAGGCTCTTTTTGAGAAATATATATATATATATATATATATAATTTTGAGGAAAAGAAACATCCCTAAGTTCCAAATCACTTGCAGGTTTCTAGAATTCCTTAGGAAGCCACATGCATCAACCAAAACTTCATCTCCAGTATGCAGGTCTCACAGAGGGAGCAAAACTTAATAAAATCCAGGGATGAAAATGGCTCGATGTTAAGAGAAAACTAACCACACCTTTTGAGTTCCCATGCGTCGGAAACTGGTGTCCTTTTTGTATATAAGTAGAATAAGTTGGCTTTACTTGCTTAAGGAAATCAGTAGATTGAAAAGCAACTTGCCCCATCAGCACCAAGCATTTTTGAGCCATCCAGTTCCTTCTAAGAATTATGAAAAGTTCATCTGCAATCCGCACCTACCGCTTCCTGGATGGATTTAAAACCATCCCTTTCTAAGCATTCTGCTAGCTCAGCCTGAAAAAAGAAAATGGAAAAAAAAAAAAAAAAAAAAAAATCATCAGAACCATGGAATGCCCTACCGCCTGATACGGGATGTACCATATCACACCGGCCTTATACCAATATGCCATTTTGGAGCATACCGAACTGCAGATAGATATTACAACAGGATTTTACTGGTACCGGGTTCGGTACCAAGATGGCGAATCTTGATCAGAACCTTATTTTGTAAAGCATTGAATAGCTTCTTAAATATCATAACACTAGGACATACAAAAGCAGATCCTGAAAGAAGATTGAACGCGTGATGTACGCTTCCCATTTTGTTACATTTTAATATGAAGAGACAGCATTAGCTAAGATAAAATGAAAGTCCATCTAGACCAATGATATATGGGAGATTGGTGAAAGAAGCAAGGGCATTGAACTGAAGCAAAATAATAATTCAATTTTGAGAGCTTCCTTCCATGCTAGCACATAAAAACTACTGCCAACAGGACTTTAAACTACCAGTTATCACCTGCACATGCACCGTGGAGAGGTTCTGGTTCAAACCTGGATGATGCATTTCCACCATATCTCAAAATTAAAATAAAATAAAATCCCAGGCTCAACTTTGCAAGGTGCTAACCTACACATGTTTGGAGAGTAATCAACTTGATGAATCAAAGATCCACCACAACGGTTTAAAATTGTGGCTGATACAATAAGCTCCATCATTGGCAGTATGGTCAGCGCTTGTCTGGTGATATATATTATGTTTGACATTTTCCAATATGAGACTATTTAGGACCAGGTTGGCCTGTGTTTTGTGAGACCACATTGCGTTGGTCAACCAAGATTATTGTGAGGTTGTTATAGAGGTGCTATTATATTCTTGATTTCAAGTTTGCATAATGCCTTAAGTTAGAGTTACCGGAATCTGGCATTGGATTTTTAGCTATTAAATCAACTAAATCCATTGCATCAGGAAAAAAAAAAAAAAAAAAGGAAAAAGAAAATATACATACAGATTACCTTTAAAAGTTTGAGCAACTCCATTTACTCAGAGATTTAAAACTCAAGAAAACTCTCCAGTTTTGGACATTGCAAATGGTTTGCTTCAAAGTGGTTTTTAACATATACTTTCTGGGGATTCTACACGAGTATCACTTTTGTCATTCTATATTTTACCTACAGAACTTTTTTACACGTTGATATTTATTTGTTATTAAATATTTCTGACTTTGAAACCATAATCTAGCTGAGCTCTGACACCATTATCGAGAATATGACAAATTTAAAGGCTTATGATCTCTAAATATATCTTTTAAACATGCACATAATTAGCATCAAATTTATGAAATGCACTCCTCAAATGCAAACAGGTGACACCGCCACAAAGAGTTGGACGTCTACCAATTGAAGTAGTTCATAGAGGAATTTTTCAGGGTTGTCGCATTCAACAATTTCAACTGGAGGTCCTACCCAGCTTTAGAATATAAACATTCAGACCAGTACCAATGTACAAGAAAATAAGACTTCAGAATCTGCAAACACAACGTACACAAATCAAACATATAAGGAAAAATGTTAGAGTCAATACTGAAGGTTAAACAACACTTGATCTTCTCAGGAAGATGGCAGATGCAGAACTAGAGGATCCATAATAGAAAGATTATGCAGCAGATGCAGTGAGACGGAGTAAGAAACCAATTATTCACAAAAGGAAGCATGTTAGAATGGATTATTTCTTAATCATTGGAAACGGCTTATCTATATCAGCTTACAAAAGTAGAAAATTTTTAAGAAACAAAATGATCTATTTCAAGTGATCGTGAAATTAACGATCACTTTCAAGGTTAAGAAAAGACTAGGTGTAGGTTTCATAGTCATTTGGCATACGTGAAAAGAATTATATCAAAATATTACAAACCAGCATGGTTTCAATAGAAATCATTATTTGGGGATCGAATGAGCGCTGGTCCACCGTAGGCATAGGCCGTGTAAAGCTGAACAAGCGTTGCTGCAGCTCGAATCTTTTTGTATGCATCCTCACCACTGTGTTGGATAACATTTAATAAAGTTTAGCTAATGAATTTCTTTTTAGTAAGCATCCAGCAATGTCTCTACTAATTATAAGGTTCTAATACCTGCTAACACCACCACAGCCTATAAGGGGAACTTTTCCCTGCAAATGCAAGTATTCTGAAGTCATATTAGAAAACCGAACGGGAAAAAAAATACCGAGCAGTGGTCAGAGGTGGGCACACCAAAGAAAAAAAAAAAACAAATATGAAAAGAAGTAGTTTTGTAAAGAAAAAGGAATGCAATACCAAAGATTTATATGTATTTCAGCAAAATTGGATGCAGATTAATGCCCGAGTAAGAATATACATCTCCTTAAGAATGTTGGTTGGCATATCACAGAGTAGCTTCCCACTTAAACCACCAGATTCTCCAGCTAATGGGTGTCTACTTACAGGATCTGGTCTTGAAACAGTTATATTTGATATGATCTGAGGAGGCATTGTTTATAATCGAGCATAATAAATTCAAATGCAGCCATTATGATTATCGAGATTCCAGAATAGAAAAATGCAGGAACAGCAAGTTTCAGGACAAACAAAAGATTGCCATATTTTAAAACTGCAACAGTTTTAGTATACGATATATGTGTAACATTTACTGCTAAGCGGAACTATGGGAGCATATGGAATTTCCAGAGCCATAAAAACTCGTACAGAAATAACACAATAAATGAGGTCAATACCCAGATATATAGTTAAGATGACCATGGCTAAGGTTGGTAACGGACACTGGTTCTTTCATGGACCAGGACATCCTAACCATCTCGGTTGGTAATGGACAGGATGGACCAGGAGAGTTTGCATAGCAGCACTTTTGGATGGCCTGCTGTCCTGGAACACTTTTTTTTTTTTTGCTTAAAATTTTCCCTTCATTCTTGCTGTTGATGGTTGTTTCAGTCTGTCCTGATACCATACCAACCTGGGACTAGACCAGGATGGGTACCTTCACCAGGACTTTAATCCTTGAGTATGACGCTGCAAAACAACCAAACCACACAGACGATAAAATGCATGCACGCATATGGACAAAGAGATACACTGACAAACATTAATTCGAAATTACCAAAAGAAAGTTCAGATAAATAATGGGGAACCTACCAGCCCATCTAAGTGGAGAGCAAGAGCAACCTGGTAAGCATAAAGACTATCAAAACAAGGTACAGCATAAGAGAGGAAAAAAATAATCATCAGAGGGGGTGCCTAGTTCGCGATCGAATTCAGAATCAAAATAGAAAACAAAATGGATTGGAATCGGATTTGGAATAATCTAATCCTCTGAAGTATTTGGTTCGTAATTAAAATCGGAATTAGAATGAAAATTTAAATCCATAGGAAGAGTTAGGATTGAGTTTTAGGTAGATTGAGCATTCCCATTCCATCCCGAAATCGGAATTGGAATGGAACTCCTCCCCTAATCAAACAGTAAAAGTCATCCATTTCCATTCCGATTCTGGATCCTACTTTCTCTAACCAAACACCCCGAGTTTATTCTGCTGCAATATCATCGAGGTCCTGCTTAGATGGTGGTGGACCCTCCTGTGCCTATTGCATCTCATCACGAGCAGCTTGCACGTACATGTTAATCAAAAGTCAAAAGAAAGAATTGCCCGTCATCTGAAGTGCACTAAACTATCAGACTGAGAAAATAGTAACGGGGAGGAGAACGCCCGGTCAAAAATTCCAAGTTCCAAACCTCTTAAACAAGATCTTTCAGTTGTATTCTCCCCTAAAGTTTGCGAAGCCCAGGAGTGTTTGGTGAAGAGATGGTCATGACCTGAAACATAATGTGATTCCAAATACAATAAAATAGATACATGATATTGACAGCAATAATTCAGAAAACTAGTTTAAAAATTCGACATCATTGTCCATAAACGGTCAGATGTCATAAGCAGCATGGTTCATCTTGTAGCATTGTAACTGCCAGGTCCCCCTTTCCTAAAAATATGAGGTTAGCTTTATAGCTTATATCAAGCATAAATCTCCGATAAAAAAATATTCTACCTTCTCTTATTTGTACAAAAATTTTCTCATCGTAATCATTCTTTTACATAAGAGAACCAAGTAAATGCGGTAAATAACATTTTGTCATTTATAGCTAACACCAACATTATGATTTTAAAATTAATGATAGGTCGAGCTCAGGAGTACGGTTAGTTGATGAGTTCACTCAATTCTCATCCTAGTGCCAACTCAAACTTTCCACGTCCACAAATTAATGCTCCAAGCATACTCTAAATGAGATGACGAGGCTCCTTCAACCAATAGGCTATAAGATACAGAACATTGTCAAATATTACTATTAGATATGAAAGCAGTGTGGTATAATTCCAGGAAAGCTGGAATGACATCGTGGAAATTCTAATACCATAGATCTACAACTCTAAATTTAGGTTTTAAGTACAAGCAGTTTGAAAGCAGCTTTTGGTCTTCTTCTTTTTTTTTTTTTTTTTTTTTTTTGGTTTTCTTTCCCACCACGGTAAGTAAACTACATGTCACTTCATCATATCTGTCTAACAACATGAATGGGCACTTCAATTGAAACTGAACTATTTGTATTCTATGGAAGGTGAACCATTTGGGATCTGTTGGGCTGCAACTGGCTTTTTCATGTAGCTGAGGATTTCATGTTGCCACAATTACAACAAATGCAATCATTTACCACTAATGCAGTTAATTATCTATAATTATGTTCAAAACTATAAGATAATAGTGTTTAAAATTATAATCATGTTTCGAATCTCTCTTATTTGAAAACCCCGACCCATTCATTAAAAGAGATTTTTTCTACTTCCTGTTGACCATGTTTTTTCCTCATCCACTCTTACGAAGGTCCCCCATGTTTTCTTTCCTCGAGCCCGTCGAGCTTATGTTGGTGATCTAAATATGTTATGCACAACGTACGAGAGCATCACATGATCAGACCCTCAAAGGCAGATATTATTACGAGTTGTGCTCACCACAGGGCATTAGTTGACAACTAATAACCACTAGAGTTTGACACGCGCGATGTGCATCATGGGAAGTAATGGACGGCTGGGATCTCTCATTTGGCAACAGAATATTTTGAGCATTCGATATTCAAAATTTCAAGAATTACGGGCCTGTTTTCTTTTTGGGGTGAAGCCCCTATAGCTCAGTGGTAGAGCGTCGTTCTTAAACCTGCCTATATTTCAAAACATTTATCTTTCTTTTTTTTTTTTTTTTTTTTAATTTTAATTTTTAATATTTCATTTTTCTCTAGAAAAAAAAATTGTAAAATACATGATCAACTCGCATAGGATTTAAATAGTTAGAACTCATATCCTTCTTTGTCTTTCCTTTCTCATCCACACATTTATGTATATTCATAATTTTTTGTTTGTTTCATTTTTGTCTAAGAAAAGAAGATGTTATATCTTTACTATTGAAAAAAATATATTTAGGTTGGAATTAGAGTTTAAAATGCATGATCAACTAGTGTATAATATAAATAGTTGGATCTCATATTCTTTTTTGTATTTCATTTCTCATCTATCAATTAACCTCAAGTCTGCTATGGAGGCTTGCACCATGTCCAAGCACATGATTTGCTACCCATCCATCCATAAAGCCGCTAATCTCGGCCTCTAGCTTATCCACGACAGCTAGTTTACCAGTTGTGCCATCCTCCTAGTCGGTCGGATTTGCACTAGATTGACTTAATAGGAGACTCCCTCCGCCATCATCCTTGACTTGGAGCTATTTTCACTCAAGAGATTCAAGACTGGGCCCCTCACCCTTGCCTTCTAGAGCACCATCCATGCCTGCATCAAAGGAAAGGTTGAAATTATGTAGAGCAAGGTCATGTAGCATGATTGAAAATTATGCAAGTGGCTTTGACCGGTCCTTCTCTCCAAGGTTAGGAAGCACCACCTATTTTTTCCTCATTTCTTCTTCCTCTTCTCCCTCTCTCATTCTCTCTCTTCCTCTCCCTTCCTATATCGATTGTCGTGGAGGCAGCCGGATTGACGGCCAAGCCAAAACCTCCCATCCTTTCCTTTTTCCCCTCTAGTTTTTCCTTTGCCTTATCTTCCTCCCTTGTGGGCAAAATTGTCACCCAATGTTGTGTCACAAGGAGCCATGGAGGATCGGACGCTTAAAGAAGCCTTTTGGTTTTTTTTGTTTGTGAGTATTGTTGCTCCGCATCGTGGCATGCTATAGGCCTGGTCTGGTCGACAATTGAGTTGATACACCAAATCTAGAGTATAATTTCTCCTCTCCACATGATCTACGCCGACCATCTCCATATGTTCTCTATAGCCAATAATTTCAACTTCCATTAATTGAACAAAATCCAAAAACCGCCCACATTCGGCAGTCAAACGATTCGCACGCAAGACAGACAAACGTCCAGCTCCCAACGCCCACTAAGAGCCCACGCATCGCCAACCATAGAGGACCGGAGGCCCATCGACTCCATGGTCTTCCACGAGCGAATACAAGTCTATACATAAAACCAGACGAAGGTCGCTAACAAACCATAAAGAAAGAAAAGAAAAGAGAGACAAAACATAATGATAATGGATGGCCAAATCATGAAGGTCATGGCACTGGTCCTAGGCCTCCTGGCCACGACGGCGATCGCCAAGGACACACTGTTCGACGGCGAGAGCCTCGAAGCTGGCCAATATCTGGAGAACGGGCCGTATAAATTTATCATGCAGGGGGACTGCAACCTGGTGCTGTACGTGAACGGGAACCAAGCACTGTGGTCGTCCGGGACCAACGGCAAGGGCAGCTCGTGCCGCGCCACGCTGCAGGACAATGGCAACCTGGTCATCTTCTCCAGGAGCGATGTGGTGTGGACCAGCGGCAGCACCCTCGGGCCCAACACCTACCGTCTGGTCGTCCAAGGGGACGGGAACGTCGTCATCTATGGTGCACCACTGTGGGCAACCAATACCGTTCAGAGCCGGTGATTGCTGCTCTGATGAAGGGGTGAAGACCTCCTCAGCCATATCTGGTTTGCTTATCTAGCTCATGCGTTCCAAGAACCATTAATATAGGATTTGAATGATGTTGGAATTATTTGAAAAGTAGCAGTAATCTGTCCGTCTCGCCCATGTACTCGAACTTCTGGACACGTCGATCGACTGTTTAATGTGATTGTTGCTGTTTCTGGGAAAGGCATGAAAATTTTGAAACTAGGCTAACTTTGTTTATCAACTACAATATGGCACGGTAATAGGAATAGATTCCAAGCAGTCAATTCTGTTTTGTATCCGAAGGTTAGAAGCCCTTCCGCTCAGGGTGGGCATCTAACTTTAAAAGCTCAATTATCAAAAGAACAAAGAAGAAATTTCAGAAAAACAGAAAGTGGTTGACAGCAAGTAGTGGGAAGGAACGTTATGGAAAGATGGTTTGCCAAATTTTTTTTTTTAAAAAAAAGACATGCAGTGGATGATGGTATTTTAAAAGCCAAAGATGGATATTGTTATTATTTATCTTCAATGATTGTTTCGAAAGATTCTGACAAGGCTTTTAAATGATTGTTTAGAAAGGATTCTGACGAGCAACAAAAGGCTGTACTGCAACCAACAAAATGCAAATCCATATGCACGCTAGTTACCCTTTAATGGTGCAACTTAGGGCCGTCGCTAAAACCCGCAAATCCGATGCCCAACCTAGTCCCGACCCAACCCTAACCTGGACGAGACCTGAACCTGTAATGAATTAGTTGGGTGTAGAATTAAAGTGAAACCCATTAAAAATTTCCCATTAGATCTACGTTCGAGATTTTATTACCCAACCCAACGCGTACCTGCTTTATTTCATAAACACATGCTTTTATATATATATATATATAGACATGCATACACATACATATATAATATTAATTTTATTTATATATTCTTCGATTGAAAAATAAAAAATTAACAATAACATGTCAGAACTTTTTCAGGCATTTATACTTATTTTTAAGCAGCGACTTTTTTTTTTTTTTTTCAAGTTTTGCTACATTATCTTTATATGATTAACCATCAATTCATGATTTAATATTTCAAACATGTATTGAACGTTTGGAGCTTCTCAAGCACAGATTTCTTAATCTAAAGTCTTCTGGATGAAATATTCGATACCTGCAAAGGGCACCCAAATCCGAACCCTACCTGATCTAAACCTGATATATATTTTCATTACCCTTCAATTTGATCGGGTATTGAATAAAAATTAGACCCGAAACCTTAACGGGTATGAGACTGCATTTAATAAAATCCAAATCCAACCCAACAGCACCCATACCGAGGAATTTTCAAGCACTGCCCATTTGAATAGTTATAAAAATTTAAGCAATGCCAACGCAATGCCAGACCCAGACGCATGGCCATTGGTATCCAACTGTTGCATTGCTGGAATGACCAAAACATTTCTTTTGACAACTGCATGGGCGAAATACTTTGTTACATAATTCCTTTATTCTTTTCTCTATTAAAAGTGCTAGATGCAGAATCGTTGTCATCTTAATTTTAATAATCATGAAGACATTTAATGTCACGCTCCAAACATCCAACAGATGGCCACACACTTTTAGGGTTTAATCTTCTCGAATATGCACGGTTTATTTTTCACTAAATAATTGATTATTATAATTCAACTCAAACAGTGGTAAAAGTAATTTCTCTAATGTTAAATAAAAATAAAACTAATAACAATATCTTCAACACTATTAATCAACTAAATAAAAATTTAAAATAATAACTATGAAATAATTCTATTTGAAGAAAAATAAACTAAAAATAATCTGCCTAAGTCCTAAGCTTCTCACTGATCGGTTTCCAGCCCAGCAGGATCTTCTAGATCTAAAATAAAAATAGAAAAAGATAAAGAGTGTGAGCTCTACGGACTCAGTAAATTTACCAATCATTTATAAAGGATCAAGCATAAATATTTTTCTAAATATAATAATTAAGTAATAATATATATATCAAGATATCTTTAATTTAAAATCTTATCATGCCCATTAAAAAAAATTTCTCTCTCAGTCCTCGATGACTACGGCCGTGATTAGCCCCATGACAAGACTCAAGAGAAACTAGCCCCTGAACAAAGAATACTCGAATCATCGGCATGCTACTAGTGATCAACCCCACTGGCTAGGCCCACAAGAAAATTAGCTCTAGTTCACACGACCACGATTCACCCCATGACAAGACAAAAAGATTAGTCCTAAATGAAGAACATCCGAACCATCGGCGTGCTATCAGTGATCAGCCCCACTGGCTAGGCCCATAAGAACTAATTCTGCCAGCAATCAGCCCCGACTGGCTAGGTCCAAGAAAAACATGTTTCTGACGTGTGGCCAATAATCAGTTCTATTGGCTAGACCCAAATCATAGTCTAACTAGAGAATTTTTCTCATGCTTTTGTTTCAACTATTTTTCATAAATAAATAAAAATAAAAATTTTTATTTTTATTATAGTATCAACTCAATTTTCATATATTTCAAAGAGCAATGAAAGTAATTTTCATTCAAAATTTCATGTATTAATGGATAGATATAATTTTTTTTAAATATCACATAATTTTAAGAAAAGACTATGCAATTTTTAAGAAACCTTTCCTCTCAAAATTATCACATGTAATAATGACATCATATTTGATCCAATTTTTCTCAAATTAATTTTTATTAGTAAATTCATAATTTCAAAATTTAATAATTTTTAATTATTTATATACAAAAATCTAATTTTAAAATATGTACATTTACATAAAAATAATTCAGAGATAAAAGAAAACTTACCCATTCATCAGATCCAAAATTTTATGATCTTCTTAATATGATCTCTAGATCCGGTGCCCTTTCGATATCGAAAGCTCTAGCATTTTTAATAATTTAATTATATTTTTTAATTCTAAAAAATTAAAATAACTAATAAATTTCATAATCTAATCCAAATCAAATCTAAATAAATTTTTAATTTGGATCTATTTGATCCAAATTCAATTAAATTAGGTTCAATCCAAACAAAACATCCAAAACCAACTAAACCCTCTATCTCTCTTTCTTCCTCTCTCTCTTTTCCTTCATTTTTCTTCCAATTCCTCTTCTTTCTCTTTTTCCTTTCTTTTTCTCTTTTCCTTCCTTTTTCTCTCGATTCCTCTTCTTTTTCTTTTTCCTTTCTCTTTCTCTTTTCTTCCCGTTTGCTTCTTTCTTCTTTTCTTATTTTCTTTCTTCTATTCCCCTTGAGACCGAAACCTCTGGTCCTCTTTCTCAGGCATCATCGAGCGGCCGAAGAAGAAAAGGGTCGTCGGAAGAAAATGGCGCGACGATGAAAAAAAAGAAGGAAAAGAAAAAGAAATACCTGTAATGGTGGCAGTGGCAGTGGCAACTGGCGACCAAAACCCATGTTCTTCCATCCGAAATTCCATGCACAAGTAATCTAGGATTTTATAATTGGGATTAGGATTTCTAGGAAGGGATCTAGGGTTTAGGATTTAAGATTTCTTCGTGAGGATTCTAGAAAGGAATTTAGGATTTATTTTATTTTTGGAGGAGAGGAAGAAGGCTTTGATCCTTAATATAGAGTTGGAGGGGAGGAGTTTCACTCCTCTTCAAAGTGGATTCTGACTCCGTTTAGGAGTTGGTCAGGAGGAAGAAGAAGTCTCCAAAGAGTCTCCATTTTTTTTTGATGAAGTCAGCATTAGATGCCGGCTCTATTTTTTTTAATTATTTTTATTTTTTTATTTTTATTTTATTTTTTACGGATTGGTTCTCATATTCTTCTTTTCTTAATAAAAATTTCATCCTCAAAATTTGACATACTTGGATCGAGAAACAGATGGGGGTATTTGGCTCGCATCTCTTCTTCCAATTCTTAGGTAGCTTCTCGTTCTGTATGGTTGCTCCATTGAACTTTGACATAAGGAATAATACGTCGTCTCAAAATTTGATTTTTTCTATCAACGATCCGTATTGGCTGCTCCTCATAAGATAAATCTTCTCTGAGTTGAAGTGATCCGAACTACGCCACATGGTTAGAATCTGGTACATATTTTCTTAACATAGAAACATGAAAAACATTGTGTACTCCAATAAGAGAGGGTGATAAGGCTAGACGGTAGGCAACCATTCCAACTCTTTTCAAGATCTCAAAGAGACCGACATATCTAGGGCTTTGCTTTCCACGAACTCCAAATCTCATCACTCCTTTAGTGGGGGACACTTTGAGGAATACGTGATTTTCCACTTAAAATTTTAGTTCTCTCATTCTATTATCAGCATAACTCTTCTGCCAACTTTGAGTTGAAAGAATCCGCTTTCTGATAAGCTGAATTTTATCTACTGTTTATTGAATAATTTTTGGTCCCAAAAATCTTCTTTCACCGACATCATCCCAACATATAGGAGTCCCACATCTTCTTCCATACAGAGCTTCAAAGGGAGCCATCTAGATGCTAGCTTAATAACTATTGTTATAGGCGAACTCCACCAATGATAAATATTCATCCTAAGATCTCTTTAAGTCTATCACACATGCTCTCAACATATCTTCTAAAGTTTGAATTGTTCTTTCTGATTATCTATCTGTCTAAGGATGAAAGGCTGTACTGAACTCCAACTTAGTTTTCATAGTCTGATGTAAGCTTTTTCAGAATTAAAAAATAAATCTCTTATCTCGATCCGACACAATGGATATTGGAGTTCCATGCAATTTCATAATTTCTTCTATGTATAACTTAACTAGCCTTTCCAAAAAAAATGTGACTTTAATGGATAGAAAATGTGCTGACTTGGTCAATCGGTTTACAATTACCCAAATAGCATCATACCCTCGTAGAGTTCTTGATAATCTTATAACAAAATCCATTGTCATGTGCTCCCATTTCCAAACTGATATTTCAAGGGATTGCAGTGATTCTGCAGGTTTTTGATGCTCAGCTTTCACCCATTGACAAGTTAAACATTGAGCCACATATTGAGCTATTTTTCTTTTCATACCACTCCATCATAAATTTTTTTTAAGATCTCTATATATTTTTATACCTCCAGGATGTATTATATATGCAGAGTTATGAGCTTCCATCATAATTTTTTTTTTTAATTCTGCATTATTTGGGATACATAACTTATTGCCAAATCTTAAGATTTCATCCTCATGAATTCTGGATTTAGATGTCACATTGGATTATATTTGATTTTTGATCTTTTGAAGTTCCAAATCATCCATCTGAAATGCTTTGATTCTATTAATCAAGGTGGGTTGCACCCTAAGTGCAGTGAGCAAGGCTTCAGATTTATGCTGCCATACCTCAACATCTAATCTTTCTAGATCCTGCAAAATATGCCTTTGAGAAGTAATCAATATTGCTATACCACCCACTGACTTTCTGCTTAAAGCATCCGCCACTACATTTACTTTTTTCGGATGGTAATTTATGGTCAGATCATAATTTTTGATCAGCTCTAACCATCGTCTTTGTTTTAAATTCAGCTCCTTTTGGGTGAAGATATACTTGAGGCTCTTATGATCTATAAAAATTTTACATGATACTCCATACAAATAGTACCTCCATATTTTTAGAGCAAAGACTACTGCTGTCAGCTCTAAATCATGAGTTGGATAGTTCTGTTCATATGGTTTAAGTTGCCTTGATGTATAAGCTACCATCTTTTTATTTTGCATAAGAACACATCCTAATCCTTTTTGGAAGGCATCACTAAAAATAGTAAACCCTTCTTTCTCATATGGTAGGATAAGAATAGGAGCTGATACCAAATATCTTTTCAGTTTCTGAAAACTCTTTTCACATTCCTCTATCCATTCAAATTTTGTTCCTTTATGAGTCAACTGGGTCAAAGGCAATGCTATGCAAGAGAATCTTTCTACAAATCTTCTATAATATCTGACTAATCCAAGAAAACTACCAACTTCTATTATACTAGTAGGTTGTTTCTAGTTCATAATCGCCTCTACCTTCATTAGGTCTACCGATATACTTTCTTTAGAGATTATGTATTCGAGAAAAAAAATACTTTCTAGCCAAAACTGATATTTCTTTATCTTTGCATATAGCTTCTACTCCCTCTGTGTCTATAATACTATCCTCAAATGCCTTTCATGATCTTCTGGACTCTTAGAATATACCAAAATGTCATCAATAAATACTACCATACACTGATCCAAATAAGGCTTAAACATTATTCATTACATCCATAAAGGCTGCAGGAGCATTCGTTAATGCAAAAGGCATAACCAAGAATTCGTAATATTCGTATCGAGTCTGGAAAGCTATTTTAGATATATCATCCATCTTAATTTTTAATTGATGATATCCGGATCGAAGATCAATTTTTGAAAATAATTAAGCACCCTGAAGCTGGTCAAAAAAATCATCTATCCTTGGTAGAGCGTACTTATTCGAAATGGTCGACTTGTTCAACTCCCGATAGTCAATGCACGGTCTCATACTTTCATCCTTCTTTTTAACGAAAAGTACCGAAACACCTCATGGAGAGACACTAGGCCTGATAAAGCCCTTATCAAGAAGTTCTTGGAGTTGCTCCTTGAGCTCTTTCAACTCAATTGGTGCTATATGATAGGGGGCTTTAGAGATAGGTCCAGCATCAGATGTCAAATCAATTGAAAATTCTATCTTTCAATCAGGAGGTAATCCTGAAAGATCTTTTGAAAAAACATCAGAAAATTCTCTTACTATAGGTATATTTTCTATCTTAATCTTCTCATGTTGAGCATCTACAATACTGACCAAATATTCCATATAACCCTTTCTTAACATTTTGTAAGCCTGCATGACTGATATAATTTTTATAGGGACATTTATTCCTTTACCAAAAAAATTGAGTGGTGCTTGTTCTGAAATCTGAATGGTCACTCTTTTTCTAAAGCAGTCCACCGTGGCATGATATGAAGCAAGTCAATCCATCCCTAGGATTACATCAAAATTTCTCATCTCTAGAATCATCAGATGCAACATCATGATCTCCAATGCTCACAATACAAGAGGGGCAAAACATATCTACTACGATGATACTCCCACTCGGAGTAGATACACACATCTCATCTTCCAAGAGCACAGGCTTAAGACCAATCTTTTTAGCAAATTCAGTTGAAACAAATGAATGAGTAGCCCCGAGATCAAATAAAACACAAGCATGTGCAGTCTCAACTTTGATAATACCTATGAATTTTATTTTATTTTTTTACTATTACGATCATGCATAAAAGATTATATAACCTTAATTTTAAATGAAGTTGTAAGAAATTTTTGGGGTACCTACTACTACAGCATTTGATGTCTCCACATTCTGCTGAGTCATAGCATAAACACGAGTCTGGATCTTTGGTTTTGGTGGTTCTTCTTATCCTGAGGGTTGATCCTGATGAGTGATCGGTGCTCCAAAAGTAGATGGTCTAGGTGTACTCTAAAAAGACCGTCGATATCCAAGATTTTATGATCGAGGACACTTCACCGCTCTATGGCCCTGCTGGCCACAATTAAAATAGGTTCCAAAAGATCAGCAATAATTCTGTTCCAAATGGATGCCTCCACATCGACTACACCGAGGTTCTTTCTTTGACTGGTCATCCTTTTACTGAGTTTCTTGGTTTTTGGATTGTTTGCCGGGATAATCGCTAGATTTTGATCTCTTCTTCTATTGTCGCTTCCTTTTCTGTTGAATATTATTATTTTCTTGACTATTAATATTCATAATCATCCAAATATTTCTTAATTTCTACCCCCACTCTCACTATTTAACTTATTTTATTTTATTGGATCTTGTAAATCTAGCTCTAATACCACAAAATCTGTCACGCTTCGACCCAATAACTCAAGTCGGGCACCTAATAGATGGCCACACACTCTTAGGATTTAATCTCCTTGAATATATAAGGCCTGTCTTTCACTAAATAATTGATTATTACAATTCAACTCAGACAGTGGTAAAAGTAATTTTTCTAATGTTAAATAAAAATAAAACTAATAACAATGTCTTCAACACTGTTAACCAACCAAATAAAGATTTAAAATAATAACTATGAAATAATTTTGTTTGAAGAAAAATAAACTAAAAATAATTTACCTATGTTCTAAGCTCCTCACTCATCAGTTTTCAACCCAGCATGATCTTCTGGATCTGAAATAAAAATAAAAACAAAAACAGATAAAGAATGTGAGCTCTATGGGCTCAATAAGTTTACCAATCATCTCTGAAGGAGCAAACATAAATATTTTTCTAAATATAATAATTAAGTAATAATATATATATCAAGATATCTTTAATTTAAAATCTTGTCATATCCATTAAAAAAAATTTCTCTCAGTCCTCGATGACTACGGCCACGATTAGCCTCATCACAAGATCCAAGAAAAACTAGCCTCTAAATGAAGAAAATTCGAATCATCGGCGTGCTATCAGTGATCAGTCCCACTGGCTAGGCCCATAAGGAAACTAGCTCTAGTTCATACGGCCACGATTCGTCCCGTGATAAGGCAAAGAGATTAGTCCTCAATGAAGAACATCCGAACCGTCGGCGTGCTACCAATGATCGGCCCCAATGGTTAGACCCATAAGAACTAACTCTGTCAGCGATCAGCCCCGACTGGTTAGGTCCAAGAGAAATATGTTTCTGATGTGTAGCCAACGATCAGTCCCATTAGCTAAACCCAAATCATAGTCTAACTAGAGAATTTTTTTCATGCTTTTATTTCAATCATTTTTCATAAATAAATAAAAATAAAAATATTTATTAACTGATTTAGGATTTGAGATTTCTTCGTGAGAGTTTTAGGAAGGAATTTAGGATTTATTTTATTTTATTTTTGGAGGAGAGGAAGAAGACTTCGATCCTTAATATAGAGTTAGAGGGGAGGAGTTTCAGTGGATTCTGACTCCGTTTAGGAGTCGATCGAATGAAAGAAGAAGTCTCCAAGGAGTCTTCTTTATTTTTTATTTTTTTTGATGAAAATGCCGGCTCTATTTTTTATTTTTATTTTATTTTATTTTTATTAATTTTTATTATTATTATTTTTCGGACTAATTCTCACATTTAAGAAATCTATTTTCATGGTATATATCTATCATATATACCATGGAAACTCATGCAAGCCAATGATTAACCTGAGCTCCGCCAAAAAACCTTCCATCCAGTTCCATCATAGAATTCTTCGATTCAACCAATGCTGAAGGGATACAGACAGTTATTCTAGTGAAATGATGCAAGAACCGACCTGTGTCAGAGCCCTGGGAAAAGCGCTTTCCAGTGTGGGAACACACAACCTCCCCAACTTAGAGAAGATTTGTCCTAATGGACCATATATAGAGCAGCCTGACTTTGGAGTAAAATATAGCTGCTCGAGGAACCTTTTTTTCTTCCCAACAACTCATACAAGACTATTAGCACCATGCAGACAAAGGTGACCCCAGACTTTGAGCCCGTTTAGAGATGGCTAGGAGACAAGGGGTGATTCTCATCTTTTCCTCAATGTTTGACTCTATTAAGCTGTAATCTTTGGCCAGCTCCCACCATAAGCAGTCACGGCCAACAATATATATTGTTTTTTCCCACCAAACCAAGAACTGGTGCTGCCCATATCAAAGTTTCTCACCCTGCATCACATATTTCAAGGCTGAAATGAATGTGTTGAACCATCTTTTCCAAGGATTAGTTCAATATAGGGCTCCAGTAATCTTCAAAAGTCCAGCAGAAAAGACAATAATTAGGTAGAAACAAAGAATTAAAAGAAACCGATTTGATGGGATCACCAACCACAGTTATCTAGCTGTTTATAAAAAATAATATACCATAGAAAAAACCTACATTCAATCATACATGTCTGTACAGTACATTTTGCCCATGGTGCTCCCTAATGTACAGCTGCGTCTTAACGGTACAATTCACTGACAACAAATGGAAACGGTGATCCAGATTGTGACAACATGGACCGTGAACAACCCAGTTTTTAAAATGAAATGACAAAACTAGAGGCTAAGTGAAAAAGGTGGTAGCATAAGAGCAGAACCACAGCCAGCATTGTCAAAATACTCCAGAATTCAACCCACAACCCATCACCCGTCCATTTATACAATACTTTATAATAATAAGAAAGGAAAAGGTTTCTCCTGTTCTAGTTCTCAAATGGATCGAAGAAGAAGATATAATCAACCAAATCATAAAAATGTTTATGCACATGGATGAAATAAGCACAAGTTTGGAGCACTAGATCGTCGAGCTAACGAACAAATTTAATCAAGTCTTCAACTTGGATTTTTCAATGATTTCATACAACCATATTCAACATTAGAAGCTTATAAATACAATAAGCATGACCTTGATTAAGGGAGGTCTAAGAAGAAGAGTAAGTGAATACCGTAAGAAATATTCAATCGGGCTTTTATATATGAAATGTGAAGCAAATGACGGACGTAGGTTAAAAAATAAATAAGCAAAAGTTCAAAGGCACTTCAACTATTGCCTACGGTAACCTTCCCCCAGACCATTGATTAGTGCTTCACTTCAAATTTCACATGGCAAGTCAACATCAACTTGAACCAACTTATCTAAGCCGAGAAGCAAATATTACCGATATATATAGAACAAAAGTTTTATATTGCTGCACAAAGATTCTGTCCATGGTAACATATTTATCATTGACAAATGCTAGAGAAGACTCATAACATCCACATGATTCACAGCAAACAATCATCTTAGATTACGTCCCTAGGTCCCCCCCCCCCCCCCACCCTTTTTCCCTTTGTAAAAAAAAAAAAAAAAAAAAAAAAAAAAAAAAAAAAAGGTAGAAAGAAAGAAAGGTGAGATAATACTTATTTCTTTGTGAATTAATTAGATAATACAGCACGCAAATGCAAGTTAGGCAGCAGCAAGAACAGGTACATTTTTATTTGCATCATACACTCCAAACAATCCATAAGTACATACATACACACATTATTTCCTTAATAATAAATCCAGGAAAAATGACTAAGATACGGATGGAAGTTAAATTAACAGAACTTACAGGCTTACAACAGAAGTTTTTCTGCAGCCATTTTCACACTTGACGTAGAGATAAATGGAGAGAATGGAGGAAGATACCCCAAGCTTCAGTCACAGATCACTGGGTTCCCAAGTTCTCTTCATTAAAAGCACCTCAGATCACTTATTAATCCAAATTCTTCTCTGCAGATGCCGAGATGATAAATTAACCAACCTACAACATTCCCGTTGCCGGTAATTCAATCAAACTGAACTCCAATACTACTCCTTAAGCTTGTAAACCCATATATTCCCTGGAAAAATAGATTTCAACAGAAGCATTTCTTGAGCACACTGGGTGGCTTGTAGGAAGAAGAGAGGATTGATGATGAAGCCTTCAGTATCCTACATTCTCCTCGGCAGAACAGGAAATAGTGAAGCTCCAAGCTTTCCATTGAGTACGGTAGTGATCATTCTGATTCCAGGATTTTTCCTTCTATAACCATTCGTATTAACTTGCTGAGCAGCTCAGGGAACCCCAAGCCGTTCCACACCACTCCTCCTTGATCAAGCCTCACAAACAAAGAAGAAAAAGAAAGACACGGCGAATTAATTCATTCGATTCCACAAACTCCGACGTTTTCTTACCCAATCTTAGACCTAACAATAATAAGAATCCTAAAACCCTAGCCCTAACCCTAAGAACCGGAAATGATCAGCGTGACTCGTCCTCTCTCCTCCCCGACGCGGCCGCAGTCGTCGGCGCCCCCGACAAGGAGGCGAGAAGGTTGAGATGCCCCTGGGCGATAGGCAAGTAGTTCCCCACCCTAGCAGCCGAGGCCTCGCCGACCGTCTGGGCGGCGGCGAACCGCCCGGTGACGGCCGCCGGCGGCGGCGGCATGACGATCTCCGGAGCCGCGAAGCTCCACAGCTGACCGAAGTCCGGCCTGGCTGGCACCGCCCAGAAACCCCCAGCCGGTCCGAGGACAGGGCCGCTAGCGCCGCCTGCGGCGGCGGAGTCGTCCTTGTCGGCGGAGGAGTCGTCATCGGATCGGAGGCGCTTGCCGAGGATGAAGGGGTGGGGGACGGCCGGGGGGAGGAGGTGGTGGGGGGTCTTGTGGTCGGCGGCGGCGGAGGAGGAAGAGGAGGAGGGGGAGGAGAGGGAGTGGCTGGCAGCGGAGCGGGAGGTGGAGGTAGAGGAGAAGGAAGCAGGGGTGGTGCCAGTGCCGGTGGCGGCGATGATGGAGGGCTCGGCCTGGCGGAGGAGCCACTCAATGGTCTGGCCGTCGGACTTGTGGCCGAGCTCGCGGGTCAGCTGGAAAACGCGGGCGGCGCAGACGATCGGCATCCGGATCCGCCGTCCGCGCCCGTCCACCTTGCTGTGCCGGTCCTTCGACGGCGGCTTCTTGACGGCCAACGCCGTGCCGTTTGCGCCCGCCGCGGCCGCCGCCATCACCAGCTGCTGCGCGGCCCCGCACGAGGCCTGCCCGCCGTTAGTAACCCCGTCGGGCGTCGGCATCGCAGTGGAACAAGCTTAGAATAAGCGTGGAATAACGAGAAAACGCGAGAGGATAGAGTAACGGAGTTAAGAGAGGTAGGGAGGGGGGTAGAGGTTTGGAGTGGGAGGCGAAGGGACTAATGATTGAGCGGCAGGAGCCGGTGGAGACGGAGGGGAAGGGCACATGGGAGGGTGGGGCCCAGTGCTGCTACAATGTGACCACGATATTGGTAAGAGAGAGGGAAAGTCGTTGGCGCGTGTTGATTGATTGGCGCCGGATTTGGGATTGAATTGCTGGGATACCACTGAGAAGTGAGGCGAGGCGAGGCGAGGCGAGGCGGGGTTGCCATCGGGTATGGGTCCGAGAAACTCCCGTTCCGGATCCGGACATTGTTAGCGGGTTTAATTGTTGACTCAAACCAAAACTATTCTTTATAAACAAAATAATCCAAAACCATTCGATTATTTTTTAATTGTACATAAATTCTTATGATTTTTTTTACGTTGCAATCCAGTAATACCAAATACTATTGCTGCCGGTGATTATTTTTTTCCCCCCCTTAAGTATTTGATATGCTCGGCTCTTCTATACTTATTTTTGAAGTAAATAAATATAAAAATATTTTAAAATTTTTATATTTTTAGGTTTTATTATTTTATTTTAGATATTTAGCTATTTCTGCTATTTCCAAATTTTTGACAAAATTATTTTTTTTCTGAACTCCGTATATTTACTTTTGATTGAATTACTACAAAATATTGAATTTGTGACCGTTTTGGATGAGATCTGGAACTGTATAGAAGTGGTGATGATAGTTGGTCACGTGTCAACGTGGATAGTTGGGGACCATGGTTTTATAATGGTACTTTAAATTCATGAAGTTTGTAGCTCCTCATCCTACATGGGGCTTCACCATTAGGTTAAACCTCTTAGCAACCAGACAGGAACATTCCCATTAGTTTGACCATAGGTAATTATAATGTGGGTGGGTCTTCTTTTTTCTCAATATTTCTGAAAAAATCTCTGGCTCCATGCATCAATAATTTGTGGCTGACATGTATTTTTGATATTTATAAAGAATATCGATTCACTTGGAGACAACTACTAATATAACAATTAACAATCATTAGAATAAAATAAGAATAATTCTAGCTACACCGCTTATGGTGTGATAAAACTGACGTGGAGTGCACCGACTTATCCCATTCCAACACGTAGCTCTCACTTTTCAATATGCATTTAATGCTTCATAGTGCTTGAAATTTTAAACGATGAAAATGCTTTTTTTTCAAAAATTATGACATCCGGTTATAAGAATTATGGTATTCCTTCACAAAAATTATGACATTCTGCAAAAAAAATGCATAATTTTTATGAATGAATGTTATAATTTTTATGAAAAAATATCATAATTTTTATAAAAGACATTCATTATTTTTTGCCTCCATACTGTATTATGACATCTATTCACAAAAATTATGATATCATGTAGAAAATATAGCATTTTATTCAAAATATCATAATTTTTGTGAATGGGTGTCATAATTTTTGTGAAAGGATGTCATAATACAGTAAAAAAAAATAATGAATATATATGAAAAAAATATTATAATATTCTTTCATAAAAATTATGATACTTATTCATAAAAATTATGGCATCCTAAATAAAATACTATATTTTATAATTTTATGAAGAAATGTCATAATTTTTGTAAATGAATGTTTTGCAAAGATATATTTTCATCATTCAAAAATTTAAATATTATGAGATATTAAATATTTATTGAAAAATATGGCTATGAATTCCAACAGGATCATGCAGTGTACTCTACATCATTATTTTTTCTGCAAATAGTGTAAAAAGAATTAATCATCAAATAATGACCATTGCCTAAAAGTCCTTCATTCATTATGCATACCCTATTTTTAAAGATTGACTTAGGGTCCGACTACTTCGGTTTGTAGATGGCCCGGTGACTGTCGGTATTGAAGTCGGAATCGGAGCGGTCGACATTGATATGGGTCCTCCCCGTGTGGGTCTTCAGGTGTAGGGTGGGTTGGGTCGAGCCTAGAAGTGGAGATTATATTCTACACCCAATTTACCACCTTAATGTTATATCAGGCTAATCTATTTTCACCACGTGGCCATTCCTCGGCTCGTTTAAATCAGAAAAAGGAAAGGAGCAACCTTGCGTTCACAAACCGGTCCACTCCCATCAGCCATGCTAGCAGTGCTACCCCGATTTGCTACAAAAAAAATAAAATAAAATAAAATAAAATAAAAAAAATAAAAAAAAATTATTGGTTGGATCAAGTTCACCATAAATAAAATATTTATTAGTTGGAAGAAAAAAAAAATTAAATATATCAAAATATGTGTTGTTATTATACATGAAACATGTAAAACAGAAATCCAACACATATTTCGATGTATTCATGATACAAAAATTTGGTCTAATTAATAATTTTTTCACCACCACCATCCCCAATACCCCCCATAGTACGTCATGAATGCTCTATCACCCCATAGTTTAATATTTGAACCTATTGATGTAGAAACTGATCATCGTCGGAATCAGTTAGAGTGGAGGCCGACGAGAACGCCATCAGAAACCTGCAAAATAAAATCCCATCCGGAGCCGGTGGGAGGTGGCTTCGATAGGACCTTCCGATGATTAAGTCAGCTCTAGCCAACAAGAATGGAGTGCTCGGAAATGAGTTCCGCAAAGCTTAGAGAATGAGAGAAGAGCTTAGAGTTTAAAGATCAGATATTAGAGTTAGCATATCTGAAGGATCCTTTTTATAGGCGGAACTTGATTGATGGTGATGGCCATATCATCCGGCCGTGGGCTGCTTGAGACCACATGGAGTTCGATACGGAGAGGAAGACGTCATCGGACGGATAGTGACAGCCATACTGACGGATCGTGAGCCGCATGGGGCTGGTTACGGAGAGAGTGGCGTCGCCAGTAGTGGTGGCGCTAGAGGAAGGGCCTTCGAACCTCCGAGGTTCTCTTGTTCTTAAAGGAGTGCTCGGCGACGATTTCTCTCTTCCCTCTCCGGAGACCTCTCTTCTTCCTCTCTAGAGTTCTTTCTCAAAGAGAAAATGCCTCTCAGGAGAGCTTCGACTCATCGATTGACGGTCTCCGGGCCAGGTCCATCTGCTTCCGTTTCAGCCTCGGTAACCCAGGTTTCATCTATAGCTGCGGCGGATGCGGAGTAGTTCAACCTGCTCGTCCGGTAGGTTCGTGGCCTCACGGAGGCGATGCAAGCAGTGCAGGCCATGCAGCAGCTCCCAGCGGTGACTCCACTAGGAAACCCGCCATCGGAATGTTGGAAACCTGCCGTAAGAAAGAGTACCTGGGCTAACGTACTCGTCGCCCCTGGGAAGAAGAAACAGAGAGCAGAGGATCCATGTTCGGATCATGGTTCTCCTATGAAGGAGATCTTTTTCGTTTGTAGCCGAAAGCCCCCCAAGATCTATAACCAAAACGACGCCCTCGATCACAAACTGCGGAAGATGGACCGACGGATTGAAGAGCTCGACCACGTCGCCTTGGCTCATCATGCCGACGTCCGCACCGATCCTCCTTTCTCCCTCCAAACTACGTAAGAGCCCACCCCGCCGAACTTCGAGCTTTCTCAATTTGAAAGCTACAATGGAACTTCTGATCCAGTCGATCATCTAGGGGCCTTCCGGACCATGATGCTACTCCATGGTGCTTCAGACACCATACTGTGCCGAGCCTTCCAATCTACCTTAAAGGGAGTAGCTAGAAACTGGTACTCGGCGTTGAAGCCGGGTGCGATCTTCTTCTTTGATCAAATGAGCCATCAGTTCGTGGCCCACTTCATCAGCAGCCGACGTTCACGCCGAAGTTTGGATTCCTTGATGAATGTCAAGCAGAAGCTGGGAGAATTCATCCGGGCTTACATCACCCGATTTAACGCCACGGCGTTGGAGGTCCGGAACCTGGACCAATCCGTTGCAATGGTTGCGCTCAAGGGCGACCTTCAGAAGAATGACTTGCTGTTCTCCCTGAAGAAGAAGTATTCCAGGAACTTTGCCGATCTACTGGCTCGGCCCGAAGGTTATGCCCGGGCTGAAGAGGCCTTCAAGGCCAAGGACGATGAAGGAAAGCTGAGTGAAGCTCAGCCACGATCCTGTTTCGGCCATGCTCACGACTCCCAGTGCAAGCGAGGCCAAACTCTCCCTCGAGCTCGTCATCAAGGTAGCCCAACAAAGGGGCATGAAGTTCTCCCGCAAGTTTCACAAGAGGATGGAATGAAGTTCGGCCGCGCTTACAACCTCCCCAGTGCAAGCAAGGCCCGAACCTCTCGAGCTCGCCACTAGGGAAGCCGCGATAGAAGGACGCAAAGAAGTCCTCCTCCTGAAAGGTTCTACGACAACGTCCCCCTCAATGCTCCTCGATCTCAGATTCTCACGAAAGTTAAGAACCAACTATCAAAACTAGAAGGATTACAATCTCTCCCAAACATGCACGATCGAAACATGAGATAGAGGAGGTCGTCCGGCCCAGGACTTGCTGCCCGAGGAAACCCGGAGGAACAACGCCCCCATGACCCTCAATCGGGGATGTGTTGCCCGTAACTTTCCTTTGGTAAAATTCTTTTCTTTCAATAATATTATTTTCGGATGCAAAAACTATGTGATGACAGGGAAGAAGCAGTCAATAGTTGTCGTGTTAGGAACAGGAGGAGAACCTCATCCTAATACGAGCAGATCAAAGACCGTCAACCTCGACCAGAGATAAGATCTCTTTCGAGCGACCGAGTCAACCTCGGCTAGAGATAAGATCTCTTCCGAGCGACCGTAACAACCTCGATCAGAGATAAGATCTCTTTCGAGCGACCGTGGACAACCTCGGCTAGAGATAAGATCTCTCTCGAGCGATATGGACAACCTCGACTAGAGATAGATTCTTTTCGAGCGACCGAGTCAACCTCGACTGGAGATAAGATCTCTTTCGAGCGACCGTGGACAACCTTGGCTAGAGATAAGATCTCTTCCGAACGACCGAGTCAACCTGTGTAGAGATAAGATCTCTCCTGAGTGATTGTGGACAACCTCGGCTAGAGATAAGATCTCTCTCAAGCGATCGAGTCAACCTCGGCTAGAGATAAGATCTCTCCCGAGCGACCATGACAACCTCGGGTAGAGATAAGATCTCTCCCGAGCGACCGAGCCAACCTCGATTAGAGTATGATTCTTCCGAGCGATTGTGGACAACCTCGGGTAGAGATAAGATCTTTTCCAAGCGATGAGTCAACCTTAGCTAGAGATAAGATTCTCCCGAGCGATCGTGGACAACCTCGGCCAGAGATAAGATCTCTCCCCAACGACCGAGTCAACCTCGAATCAACCTCGGCTAGAGATAAGATTGTTAGATATATGTGCCCTAGAAGCCAGAATTGGCTGACACTTGTAATACACTTCTAGGGGCAAAATTGTAATTTTGACTATAATTAATAAATGGGTTATTTTCTATCACACATGTGTATTTAGTGTCTGTGATACATCCTTTGAGTTAATGGTAATGATAATTCATATTTTCAAGAGTTGAAAATTTAAGACATGAATAATCATTATTAACTCATAAACAGCTCCCGACCATAGGATCATCACGAGGATGGTGATTGATCCGGAAGGTTGGTGTACGATCGCTTCTCTTTAGTAGATGAGTCTTGAGTCTCGGTGTGGAGACACCGGAGCGAGAGTACAGGTACTCGTTAGAGAACGAGGGCACTGAGCGTGACCACCTCGAGTAGTCATTAGGGAGTCTACCTTCTCGTCAATGACTGACTCGATGCTGCAGTAGTGTGTCTGGTTCTTTGACCTGAGGCATCGGCAGTTCACCTTGAGGGTGTTATAGTTTGACTACACCATTACTCGGTCTCCTAGCCTATGGAACCCTGAGGTTTGTTGGCTGTGAACATGTTCATTGTAGGAACTGGATTGCATCAAGATGGGATCTATCTACCTCGGTGGTAGAGGAGTAGCCTATGATGATCATGAGAATCAAGTCCTGAAGCCCATGGCCATGGCAGAGTGAAATAATAGAAAGAGTTTCTATTTAGATTTTCACATTGGACTCGAATCGAATGATTACATCATATGACAGAGATTAGGGTTTGACGAGTTCACCTTAACCCTAATCTGATCGGGGCTCAAGATAGAAGAACTGAATCACACAGGTAGCTGCACCAAGAGGTTCGCATTCAGCTCTGATGGGTTGCCACCATATACTGCTAGGTGTCACTGGTGGATTTTGGGAGCAATTAGAATGATTTAGATGATCGATCATTCTAGCTGTTCGAATCAGAAGAGTTCTAGATCCATCGAAAGGAGTTTCGATGATGTCGATGATAGAGATCATGACATATCCCATTACCATACAGAACTGAACCTAACTGGGTCACACAAACAAGGGTTTGAATCTGGTGATCATCATTGAACTAATATGTTCAATTGATCTGAATGAGATTCAATTAGGTTCAAGGAAATCGTGCTAGCACTCGATTGAACCTAACGTTCTTCTTTTGCTATCTTAAATAAGTCGTCCTGTCTGAGCCAAAGGAGTTTGTGCTCAAACAGAAGTCTTCTTATGGTCTGACTGGAGGTTGTCCAAGTCAGAATAGGTTGTCTTATTTGTAAGACATTACCTGCCAATTTTGGTCACCTGCCATTTTCTTGGTCTTTGACTTTGGTCAGACTCTACTTTTGACTGGTCAACGTTGACCAATGACCTTTGACTTTTTGACCACATGTCATGCACCTATTGGAGAGCTGGTGGGGGCTTGTCCCCCTGCCAGAACCTGGCAAGAAGAAGGGCGCACGCCAAGGGTGGCGTGAGCCCAAGTAGGAGGCCTAGGAGTCCTTGTTGGACAAGGATCCATCTCCCTTTAGGATTCCAATGAGAGTTCTTCTAAGAATCCAGTTTGACTGTCCAAGGCACTTCTCCAAGTAGGAATCCACGGGGACTCTAATCCACCAATCAGATTTAGATCTGATTCACAAAGGGTTGTGATTGGTTGGGAGGAAGATGATTGTTGATCACGCTTAGTCTATATAAGAGACCCAGCGCCCAAGTGAAAAATAATGAAGAAAAAATCAAGAAGCAATCTTCCACGCCCAAGGCTGCCTCTCTCCCCTTTCTCCACGCCATACTCTCTTCTCCCCTTGCTCTCCTACGTCCAAAATTGTTTTGGATTTGGATTGGTGCGTTTAGATCAAGAAAGGAGATCAAAAGCAAGAAGGCTGCGCTGCTGCGAAGAACGACTGCAGATCTTCAAAAGGAGTTTTGAAGATCCTCCAGATCAGATCCAGATCTGATTTTGGAGGCGTGATAAGAGAGAAGAGGTATCCAGATCCAGCCCGAGTGGATACCGTAGAGGCCAGGCACTTGCGTGGCTTGATCCAGAACCTTCCGCTGTAAACAGGATCATCAACAGGGTAATAAATTACCCTATTCAGGTAAATTGAATGTGATTTAATTTATCTTTTATTTAATTTTTATTAAATAAATAAGAATCAGATCTGAAGCATCCCTGATCTGATACAGATCTAAGAGAAAAAAAATTTTTGAAATATATCTCTTGATCTGATCAGATCTGAACGAAACCTGGTCAGGGAAATCAGGATTTCCCCTTCAAGTGTATCAGAGCCATGGTTCTAAAAATAGTTTAGATCTGATTTTTAATTATTTTATTTAATAATAACGTGATTTCAGATGTCACATGAGAGATGTGATCAGATCTGAAATCAGGAAAATTAAAATTAAATGATTTGGATCTAAGAACATGAAGATATGCATGACTAGTTCTAGTATAGAAATAGTTCTATAGAATAGTTTTGCATGTCTTTGATTTAATATGATTAATCATATTTAGATCTTTCTATTTACTGTTTTCTGATATTATAAGTGTTATAATAACATCTGATAAACAGCAAATAAAATTATTTAATTTTAAATATCATATGAGATATGATAGATGCATGACTAGACTAGTTGTAGAATAGTCTTACATAATTGTCTAGATTAGAATTTTTGATTAGATCAATTTAAATCTATATTTTCAAGATTATTATGTGATAATTTAGATCTGAAAACATGCATGATTATGATACATGAGATGTATGCAAAATATTCCATGGTTAGATCTAAATTTGTAATGAGATATATGATATGATCTATAACTGTTTTATAGTATTGAATGTTTATTGAATGTTTCTGATTAAGGCGTTCCCCTTGGCCGTCCGGTCATAAGAGAACGAAGGGTTTAAAGGCCCTCTCTTTCCCATTCGATGGGGTGTTCTTTATGATGTGTAGGGGTGCTGCGCGTTCGTCCTTAATCAGAAACCCAAAACTTACTTTCTGCAAAACCCTAGATCCTGAAACCCTAGGATTTATTGTGCATATTTTGTTTATGAACCCTACTTAATTAAGAATTAAGTTTATGGATATTAATTAGGTCTAATTGAGAATTTCAGATCTAAGACATATTCATATATACGGGTTCGGACTTGGGTAGCTCAATTAGGTCTAAGCGGTTGATAACCGAATCAGAGTTGGTTAGATGGGTCAACAATGCTTAAATTGACCAGCCTAATAGGATTAAGTCAGGGTCAAGATCGAGTTCACGATCAAGCAAGACCTAATTAGGCTCAGAGGTTAGAGTCTGGATTGTAGGCTAACCAATTGGTTCTGACTCAACAATTTGGTGTCTAAGGTAAGTTTGGCACAGACGACCGACTGGTTTTTATTGGAAGCTACTCGACCTAATGCGTTCTTGTACGAGTTAATGGCATATTCCTTCCACCGTCTCACTTACCTGGCCATATCTGTTGACAACAGTTCTGATCTGAGGTGGTCAATAATCCGAGCTGACCCATGCCACTAGGTTAGTCATAATTGTTATGACTAAGCCAAGTCTAGTTTAATGAGACCTGAATCAATTCTCCCTAAGAAAAGATTAAGTCCGAGGTCTTCCACCATTGTAGATGTGCGGGCCCTTCCCGGGGTTGATTGTTCTCGGCTGGATACAGTGGCTCAGTTGCACCGGGAAGACGCAACCATGTCTATTAGGCATTGGATGCTATGGGCTGGAGGATGAGTTGGGCTCAATATTCTGGATACGGTGAGAGACCCAATTAGGAACCCAGTCTATGCAAATGGTGGGTCTGACTTAACTAAGGAGTGGATCAATATTCCGGATACGGTGAGATTCATGAATTAGAGACCAAGTTTGGGTGCACCATGATTAGAGAATCATTGAACAAGAGTTGTTCACTCATTGGCTAACCCATCACCAATAACTGTTAGGTGAGGTGATGAGTCAGTTGGTGAGACCGCACCACCCACTAGAAATCATCAATCGCGGAGATTTTCGCATCTCTACAGAGGGAGTCTAGGGATCCGAGAAAATAGTGGGAGCTAATTTGTTTAAAAATAAAATCCCTAAACAAATTGGTCAAGTCAAAATTACAGTATCTAACTAGAATCTTTGACTCTCTACAGGAAAATGTCTGCGTCCAACCCACTGGCACGTATCCTAGACACACATAGACTGACTGGACCCAATTATAAAGATTGGCTCAGGAATTACAAAATTGTTTTGGGTTCCGAGAAGTTAACACATGTTTTGGACCAGGACCCTCCCACCTTACCAGCTCGTCCATCCACTGAACAGAGAGCGTCTCTGGAAAAATGGATTGACGAAGACAATAAGGCCAGATACTACATGTTGGGCTCGATGTCTGATGAGCTCCAGCGCCAACATGAAGATATCGGGACTGCTCGCCAAATGTTGGCTCACCTGCAGGAGATGTTTGGTGAACAGAGTCGCGCAGCCAAATATCAAGTCACGAAACGACTTTTTAAGGCTAAGATGCGTGATGGGCAGTCAGTCCAAGATCACTGTCTGACAATGATCAAGGACATGGAAGAGCTTGAGAAGCTCGGTGTGAAGTTGGACTTGGACTTGCAGAATGATATTATTCTGCAATCCTTGACTGATGCATATGGGCAATTCATCATGAATTACCACATGCATAAACTTCAAAATTCCTTGGCTGAGTTGATGAATATGCTGGTTACCGCTGAGCTTTCTATGAAAGGTTCTAAAGGCTCAGTTCTTGCTATGGAACGGACTTCTTCCAAAAGAAAGTCTTATGGAAAGAAAAGGAAGTCTGTGAAAAAGCAAAAGGTAGAAGGATCAAAGAAGAAGAAGGCAGAACCGAAGAAGAAGGTCGTTGGCAAAGGAAAGTGTTTCCATTGCAACAGCGACGGCCATTGGAAGCGGAACTGCCCTACTTACCTGGCCACCCTGAAGAACAAGAAGGAAGGTCCTTCTGGAGGTATGCTCGTTATTGAGTCTAACCTTACGGTTTCTTCTGCATCCAGTTGGGTGCTTGACTCTGAATCTAGTGCTCACCTATGCACTTCTATGCAGGGTCTTGAGGATAGCAGGAGGCTGAGGGATGGAGAAATGATCCTACGCGTCGGTAATGGAGCAAGAGTTGCTGCAGTAGCCGTGGGAACATACCCTCTTCGATTACCATCTGGTTTAGACTTAGTTTTGAAAGACTGTTATTTTGTGCCTGCAGCCAGCAGGAATTTGATTTCTGTTTCATGCTTAGCACAAGAAGGTTATGTGATCACCTTCTTTAAGGACCATTGTAACATTCTTTTTGAAAGAAATAAAATTGCAAATGGTTTCCTTATTAATGGTCTTTATCAGCTACATATTGATGTACCTGTTCTAACTATCGAGCAAAACGTGAATGCCAAACGACCTAGGGATAGTCCAAACGACAGATATCTATGGCACCTGAGATTAGGTCATATAGCAGAAGATAGGATCAACAAATTGGAGAAAAATGGGCTATTGAGTCCATTGACTTCCGAGTCATATCCAACTTGTGAATCTTGTCTTCAAGGCAAAATGACTAAACTCCCTTTTGTTGGACATGGGGAGAGGGCCACAGATCTCCTTGCCCTAGTACATACTGATGTGTGCGGCCCATTCGATGTGCCGGCTAGAGGCAATTTTGTCTACTTCATTACCTTTACCGATGATCTGTCTAGGTATGGATATGTGTATCTTATGAGACACAAGTCTGAAGCTTTTGAAAAGTTCAAAGAATTTAGACATGAAGTAGAAAAACAAACTGGAAAACCCATTAAGGTTCTTCGATCAGATCGAGGAGGTGAATATCTTAGTCGGGAATTCCTAGACTATCTTAAGGAAAATGGCATAGTCTCTCAATGGACTCCACCAGGAACACCTCAACTCAACGGGGTTTCAGAACGGAGAAATCGGACCCTATTGGATATGGTTCGATCCATGATGAGCTTCACAGACCTCCCAGATTTCCTTTGGGGACATTCATTATTAACTTCAATTTATCTACTGAATAGGGTTCCCTCTAAAACCGTTCCTACCACACCGTATGAGATATGACACGGTAAGAAACCAAGTCTGAGTCATCTCAGAATTTGGGGTTGTCCGGCTCATGTCAAAAGACAACAAGCGGACAAGTTAGAGTTTAGGTCCTTTAGAGCTCGATTCATAGGATATCCTAAAGAGTCATTAGGATACTATTTCTACATTCCTGAGACCACAATGTGATTGTGAGTCGACATGCCAATTTTTTGAAAAACGAGTTTATTCAAGATAGTGGCATTGGAAAGCAGATTAAGCTTGATGAGAAAGTCTCACAAGCAGAAAGAGCTAAGGACCAAGTGGAACCAAATCAGGTTGAGCCAATAAGAACACTACCTCCTCCACCTCGTAGATCGGAAAGAGTTTCCCGTCCCCCTGAAAGATACTTAGGTATTATTTCAGAGGATGTAGAGGAAATGTTCCTCATAGGTAATGGTGCTCATGGTGATGATCCCAAACCTACAACGAGGTGATATCAGATATCGACTCCGAGAAATGGCTTGAGGCAATGAAGTCAGAGATCGACTCGATGCACTCAAACCAAGTCTGGACCTTGGTAGATCCACCAGAAGGTATAGTACCTATTGGATGTAAGTGGATCTTCAAGAGAAAGATTGGTGCAGATGGGAATGTGGAGACATTCAAGGCTAGACTGGTGGCAAAAGGTTATAGTCAACGTGAAGGCATTGACTATCAGGATACCTTTTCCCCAGTGGCTATGCTAAAATCCATCCGCACATTGCTTGCTGTTGCAGCCTATTTCGATTATGAAATATGGCAAATGGATGTGAAAACGGCATTCCTAAATGGATATCTTGAGGAAGATATCTATATGGAACAGCCACTAGGTTTCACATCCAGTGATACTGATCACAAGGTTTGCAAGCTGCAAAGGTCCATATATGGACTTAAGCAAGCATCTCGGAGCTGGAACATTCGTTTTAATGATGTGATCAAAACGTTTGGTTTCATCATAAACGAAGAGGAACCGTGTGTTTTCAAAAGGGTCAGTGGGAGCGCTGTTGTCTTCCTCGTATTGTACGTGGATGACATCCTCCTTATTGGGAATGATATTCCCATGTTGACATCAGTCAAAGATGTGGTTGTCTAAGGAATTCTCCATGAAAGACCTAGGTGAAGCATCCTTTATTCTAGGAATTAAGGTCTATAGGGATAGACCGAATAGGATGCTAGGACTTTCACAGAAGATGTACATAGAGGAAGTACTAAAGAGGTTTAGTATGGAAAACTCTAAGAGGGGATTAATACCCTTCATACATGGTATTCATCTTTCCAAGAAGATGTGCCCCAGCACACCTGAGGAAATAGAACGCATGAGCAAGATCCCTTATGCTTCTGCAATAGGGAGCCTCATGTATGCCATGCTATGTACACGACCTGATATAGCCCATGCTGTGAGTGTCACAAGCAGATATCAGTCAAATCCAGGTGAAGAACACTGGACTTCTGTGAAATGTATCCTTAAGTACTTGAGAAGAACTAAGGATATGATGTTGGTCTTTGGTAATGGAGAACTCCTAGTCCAGGGATACACAGACTCGGACTTCATGTCCGATATAGATGATCGAAAGTCGACATCTGGCAGACTGTTTGTGCTGGAAGAGTTCCAAGCAAACGGTGATACCATCTCATCCGCGATTACCTTGAGAAAGGTTATGTTGAGGTCAAGAGAGTCAACTCCGCAGATAATGTGGCAGACCCACTTACAAAGCCGTTGGGCCAGCAGAAGATCGAAGCCCACCTTGAGAAGATGGGACTTAGACTTGTAGCCAATTGGCTTTAGGACAAGTGGGAGATTGTTAGATATATGTGCCCTAGAAGCCAGAATTGGCTGACACTTGTAATACACTTCTAGGGGCAAAATTATAATTTTGACTATAATTAATAAATGGGTTTTTTCTATCACACATGTGTATTTAGTGTCTGTGATACATCCTTTGAGTTAATGGTAATGATATTCATATTTTCAAGAGTTGAAATTTAAGACATGAATAATCATTATTAACTCATAAACAGCTCCCGACCATAGGATCATCACGAGGATGGTGATTGATCCGGAAGGTTGGTGTACGATCGCTTCTCTTTAGTAGATGAGTCTTGAGTCTACGGTGTGGAGACACCGGAGCGAGAGTACAGGTACTCGTTAGAGAACGAGGGCACTGAGCGTGACCACCTCGAGTAGTCATTAGGGAGTCTACCTTCTCGTCAATGACTGACTCGATGCTGCAGTAGTGTGTCTGGTTCTTTGACCTGAGATGCATCGGCAGTTCACCTTGAGGGTGTTATAGTTTGACTACACCATTACTCGGTCTCCTAGCCATATGGAACCCTGAGGTGTATGTTGGCTGTGACATGTTCATTGTAGGAACTGGATTGCATCAAGATGGGATCTATCTACCTCGGTGGTAGAGGAGTAGCCCTATGATGATCATGAGAATCAAGTCCTGAAGCCCATGGCCATGGCAGAGTGAAATAATAGAAAGAGTTTCTATTTAGATTTTCACATTGGACTCGAATCGAATGATTACATCATATGACAGAGATTAGGGTTTGACGAGTTCACCTTAACCCTAATCTGATCGGGGCTCAAGATAGAAGAACTGAATCATACAGGTAGCTGCACCAAGAGGTTCGCATTCAGCTCTGATGGGTTGCCACCATATACTGCTAGGTGTCACTGGTGGATTTTGGGAGCAATTAGAATGATTTAGATGATCGATCATTCTAGCTGTTCGAATCAGAAGAGTTCTGATCCATCGAAAGGAGTTTCGATGATGTCGATGATAGAGATCATGACATATCCCATTACCATACAGAACTGAACCTAACTGGGTCACACAAACAAGGGTTTGAATCTGGTGATCATCAATTGAACTAATATAGTTCAATTGATCTGAATGAGATTCAATTAGGTTCAAGGAAATCGTGCTAGCACTCGATTGAACCTAACGTTCTTCTTTTGCTATCATAAATAAGTCGTCCTGTCTGAGCCAAAGGAGTTTGTGCTCAAACAGAAGTCTTCTTATGGTCTGACTGGAGGTTGTCCAAGTCAGAATAGGTTGTCTTATTTGTAAGACATTACCTGCCAATTTTGGTCACCTGCCATTTCTGGTCTTTGACTTTGGTCAGAACTCTACTTTTGACTGGTCAAACGTTGACCAATGACCCTTTGACTTTTGACCACATGTCATGCACCTATTGGAGAGCTGGTGGGGGTTGTCCCCCTGCCAGAACCTGGCAAGAAGAAGGGCGCACGCCAAGGGTGGCGTGAGCCCAAGTAGGAGGCGCCTAGGAGTCCTTGTTGGACAAGGACTCCATCTCCTTTAGGATTCCAATGAGAGTTCTTCTAAGAATCCAGTTTGACTGGTCCAAGGCACTCTCCAAGTAGGAATCCAGGGGACTCTAATCCCACACAATCGATTTAGATCTGATTTCACAAAGGGTTGTGATTGGTTGGGAGGAAGATGACTTGGATCACGCTTAGTCTATATAAGAGACCCAGCGCCCAAGTGAAAAATAATGAAGAAAAAATCAAGAAGCAATCTTCCCACGCCCCAAGGCTGCCTCTCTCCCTTTCTCCACGCCATACTCTTTCTCCCTTGCTCTCCACGTCCAAAAGTGTGTTTGGATTTGGATTGGTGCGATTTAGATCAAGAAAGGAGATCAAAAGCAAGAAGGCTGCGCTGCTGCGAAGAACGACTGCAGATCTTCAAAAGGAGTTTTGAAGATCCTCCAGATCAGATCCAGATCTGATTTGGAGGCGTGATAGAGAAGAAGAGGATCTCAGATCCAGCCCGAGTGGATACCGGTAGAGGCCAGGCACTTGCGTGCTTGATCCAGAACCTTCCGCTGTAAACAGGATCATCAACAGGGTAATAGGATTACCCTATTCAGGTAAATTGAATGTGATTTAATTTATCCTTTTCATTTAATTTTTATTAAATAAATAAGAATCAGATCTGAAGCATCCCTGATCTGATACAGATCTAAGAGAAAAAAAATTTTTGAAATATATCTCTTGATCTGATCAGATCTGAACGAACCTGGTCAGGGAAATCAGGATTTCCCCTTCAAAGATCTCTCCCGAGCGATCGTGGATAACCTTGGCCAGAGATAAGATCTCTTTCGAGCGATCGTAGACAATCTCAGCTAGAGATAAGATCTCTCTCGAGCGACTGCGTCAACCTCAGCTAAAGATAAGATCTCTCCCGAGCGATCGAGTCAACCTCGACTAGAGATAAGGTCCTCTCCGAGCGACCACGATAATCTTGGCTAGAGATAAGATCTCTCCCAAGCGACCGTGATAACCTCGCCAGAGATAAGATCTCTCTCGAGCAACCGTGGACAACCTCGGCTAGAGATAAGATCTCTTCCGAGCGACCGCAACAATCTTGGCTAGAGATAAGATTTCTTCCAAGCGATCGAGCCAACCTCGGTTAGAGATAAGATCTTTCCCGAGCGATCATGATAATCTCGGCCAGAGATAAGATCTCTCCCGAGCGACCGAGCCAACCTCGGCTAGAGATGAGATCTCTTTCGAGCTTCGAAGAACCTCGTCCGCAGTCCATTAGAAACAGGAGGAGAACCTCATCCTAACGCGAGCAAAGTCGAAGACCTCATTCACAGAGGACGGGATGGGGAGAGAGGCCCTGACAACGGCCTTACGTGCCCCCATAGTCCGTTAGGAATAGGAGGAACCTCATCCTAACGCGAGCAAAGTCAAAGGCCTCGTTCTAGGATGAAATGGAGGAGAGGCCCTGACAACGGCCCTTATGTGCCCCTACAATCCGTTAGAAACAGGAGGAGAACCTCATCCTAACGTGAGCAAAGTTGAAGGCCTCGTTCACAGAGGACGGGATGGAGGGAGAGACCCTGGCAACGGCCCTTACGTGCCCCCATAGCCTGTTAGGAACAGGAGGAGAACCTCGTCCTAACGCGAGCAAAGTCGAAGGCCTTGTTCACAAAGGACGGGATGGAAGGAGAGGCCCTGACAACGACCCTTACGTGCCCCACAGCCCGTTAGGAACAGGAGGAGAACCTCGTTCATAAAGGATGGAACAGAGGAAGAGGCCCTGGCAACGGTCCTTACGTGCCCCCATAGTCCATTAGGAATAGGAGGAGAAGCTTGTTCTAACACGAGCAAAGTCGAGGGCCTCGTTCATAAAGGACAAGATGAAGGAAGAGGCCCTGACAGCGGTTTTTATATGCCCCCACAGTTCGTTAGAAATAGGAGGAGAATCTCGTCCTAACACGAGCAAAATCTCAGTTCGAGCTTCGAAGTCTGCAAGAGATGAGATCTCTCCCGAGCAATCGAGACAACCTCGGTCAGAGATGAGATCTCTTCCGAGCAACTGAGACAATCTCAGTCAGAGATAAGATCGGGGACAACCTCGATCAGAGATGAGATCTCTCTCGAGCGATCGAGATCAGAGATAAGATCGGAGACAACCTCGATCAGAGATGAGATCTCTCTCGAGTGGCCGAGATAACCTCGATCAGAGATAAGATCGGAGACAATCTCGGCCAGAGATAGGATCTCTCCCGAGCGACCATGTCAACCCCAACTGTAGATCAGATCTCTTCCAAGCACCCATATTAACCTCAGCTGTAGAAAATGAGAACTCCCCTAAGTCGACCTCGACTGCAAGAAAGGAGATCCCCCTTGAGTCAGCCTCGACCACTGGTGACAATATCGCCCCCAAGGAGCTTAACCTCCGATCTCGACTGCAGGAGGCGAGATCTACTTCAACTTTGGTTGGGAGATGAGATCTCCCTCGAGCTTCAACTTCAACATCAACTTTGGCTGGAGATGAGACCTCCCCCGAGCTTCAACCTGAACCAGCATGGAGCCCAGAAGAGGACTTTGGCAATCGTCTTTTCTGTATTCTCTTTCTTCAAGTTTCGAACTCGAGAGTGAAAAAAATATTGTTGGGGATAAACTCTGCTCCTACCAAAGTCCAGTTCGATGCTCAGCCTAACACAGTCGATAGCCACGGAAGAGCCTCAGCAGTCGAGCTCCTTCGGACTCTCCGCGATCGGGCCTGAGCCAAACTCCTTCCGAGCTCCTCCTTCGATCGAACCTTCCAACAGCTGAGCTTCAGTCGGACTCCTGTAATGGCCGAACTCCCTAGCGGCAGAGCTCCTTCAGGTACACAGCGCTTGGGCCTTAGCCAAACTCCTTTAGCTGGCCAAACGCCCCAGCGGATGAGCTCTTTCCGAACTCTCCAGCGGCCGAGCTCTAGTCAGACTCCCATAGGAGCCGAACTCCTTTCGAGCTCCTTCGGACTCTCCACGATCGGGCCTAAGCCGAGCTCTTTCCGAACTTCCCAACGGTCGAGCTTCAATCGGACTCCCACAGGAGCCGAACTTCTTTTGAGCTCCTTCGAACTCTCCGCGGTCGGGCTTAAGCCGAGCTCTTTCTGAACTCCCCAGCGGTCGAGCTTCAGTCGGACTCCCATAGGAGTCGAAATCCTTCCGAGCCTCTCCTTCGGTCGAACTCCTTCGGGAGTCCAAACTCCTTTGAAATTGGTATATGACCGAGTCTACCAATCAACGCCTGCTTCCTCGAGCGGCTGTCGGACCTCGACGGTATGGCCGTCACTATCAGTCTGGCGGCATCTTTCCCTCCGTAAGATGCCCCATGCGGTCCGTGATTGGATGACATGGCCACCACTACTGACGATGCCACTCTCTCCGTAACCAGTCCCATGCGGCCCATGATCCGTCAGTATGGCTGTCACTATCCATTCGACGATGCCTTCCTCTCCATACCGAACTCCATGCGGCCCCGAGCAGCCTACGATCGGATGATATGGCCGTCACCATCAATCAAGCTCCGTCTATAAAAAGGATCCTCCAGATATGCTAACTCTAATCTCTGATCTCTAAACTCTAAACTCTTCTCTCCTTCTCTAAGCTCTGCGGAACTCATTCTCGAGCACTCCATTTCTATTGGTCAGAGCTGACTTGATCGTCAGAGGGTTCTGTCGGAGCCATCCCCCACCGACTCCGAACGGAACTTTATTTTGCAGATTTTTGACGGCGACCTCGTCGGCCTCCACCCCAGCTGATTCCAACGACGACCAATTTTTGCGTCAACAGTACCTATGTTACCTATCCTTATACCATCAATACAATCTCATTGTCGTCAAGAGCCCACACAAGCTATTCCCCATTACACTCTAGCATTGTCGGTAGCATCTGCCCTTACCTCTCCATCGGTGTGTACTGACTCGCACACCACCAGCACCCATCAAGCCATGCCACTACCTCTTATGCCGAGATAGAGCTTTAATCACCGTGCCATACAGTGGATCTCACAGCGTAGACATAATAATGGTAGGGACGAAAGTGATATGAATATTATCCATTCGAATCTGACTAACATTCATATCCACATCCATATTTATTAAAAAAAATGAATATAAATGTAAATAGATAACTATCCAATCCGTATCTGAATATCCGAATCTACATATAATTTTATATAGTATTTATTAATTTTTAAAAAATATATATAATCATAACTTGATTTATCATCTATTTAGTAATATCTTTAATTTTGTAGTCGTTTAATTATCTAAGTAACATCCATAATTATATCAATACTTTCAATATCCGAATTATATCCGTATTCATTTAAAATAAATATAGATATGAATTTTTACGTTCGAATAATATCCGTATTCGTATTTATATCCGTCAGATAAAATAAATATGGATGTGAATATGCTGATATTCGATCCGATTTTATTCCTAAATAGTAAACCCATATTGGATGGATGATGAAAGGGCTCTTGAGGATGTTGAAGGTGTTGATGGCCAGCCCCTAGTGTTGGCGAGAAGAACCTCCAGTAGGAACTCCTAGTCCATCATTAGCCTTGAATTGATGTAAGATACGTATCGGGGAGGGGATCAAAGGGAAGATCAAGAAAAAGGGTAAGTTGAAGAGGATGATGGGGCCATCGCCATCCTCATGGAAGGCATGCAAAGTAAAACATGGTTGATGACAGAGATGGTGAAGACATTGAAGGAGTAAGACAATAGATGGGATACTATAAGGTCGATAATTGGCCTAGTTGAGAAAAAAAGTCAAAAAGAGGATGGCAGGAGAGAAGAGTAGCCGGGGAGCATTACCTTCATTCTTTTTCTTAAGTTGAGGCGATCAGATTGACCACATGGCAAAAATAAATTAGCTCGGTATACCTTAGTGGTATACCAAATATAAGGTATAATTTTTGCATATGGAGGGCATATTTAGTGAGGAAGACGATGGGAGGTAGTATATTAGATATAAGATATAATTTCTGTAAATAGAGGGTATATTTAACGAGGAAGATGATGAAAATTATATCATAATTTTTTCGATACCAAATCAAGCAGATATAGATAATTATGATAAAAATTATATCTTCATTCTTTTGACACCAAATTAGATAGATACGAATAGTTATATAATTTCATATGATGAAAATTATTTTTTGATTTCTTCTCATAAATAAATAAGATTATTTTTTCTTTAAATTTAATTTCATCTACCACTTCAATTGGTTTAATGGATATGGACATTTGAGGAGAAATTATGTCCTCATACAACATACCGGATCGATAACATATCACCACGTGAGGTGAGAAGAGGGGGATTCCCGCAGCAACGCCGCTCTCCCGTTCTCATTAGAGGCCAGGGGCGCCGACATCCACGTGCGGCTCATATGCTTCTAAAACGAAACGACTTTGGGATCGGTCCTCGCCGGACAAAATCAGCTGGGCGATATTCGAAGCTCACCGTCCATTGGCCAGCGGTCAATGCTCGGAGGTCTGCTATTGGCTGTGGTTGCGCTGGAAAGATTAATGATTGTCTGTTGCCTTTTGCTTTATTTTATTTTAAAAGATAGGGGAGGACAAGTAGTCCCGCCACGCAGCAGAAGGGGAGGTCCATCCAAGAATTTTTCGCTTGCAAACCTGTAATTTTTATCCAAAAATTTGTAGACGTTATCTTGAGAGAGAAAACCAGCCAAGATTCAAACTTCTGATCTTGTTTGGAAATGAGGAGGTGTAACCATTGGGCGACCGCTTAGGACTAATGGTTAATCATGCAAGGATGGTATTTTAAGATTCTTTTTTGTATAAAAAATTAAATTTTTTGCTAAGTATGCATGATACTAATTGTTGATGGAAGATATTCGGTATTTTATACCTGAAACTTTACCAATCATGTTGACACCATCAACTATTTTCAACGATCAAATGATGACCGACTAACTTCATCGAAAGAGAATCGATTATTACTCGAGTGCATCTGATCATTTATCGTATGCTCGATCGACTTTGTTATTCGATTATACATGGAGTAACTCATAAAATCAGATATCTATAGAATATAATTACGAACGATTCGGAAGACTAAGGATTGCAATCGCCACTGAACGTGACATTAACTTCTCATAATTGATCGAATATGGATTCAGAGTAACTACTTTATCGTGGCCCATGATCAATAACTCTCATGTCCATGGAAGTTACACAGTAATGACTACTTCTATCCTCATAAAAGAGCAGATAAGTGGGGACTAGGATAAGCTAAATTTTTATTCTATGTTTTCATTTTTTCAATTTTTTTCAATTATTTTCTAAAATCTTCGGCTAACTTAAGCATCAGAAGATCTCCTATCGACAACCAGATGTTGTTTGCATGTTCCCCCTTACCAAATTTAAGGATGCACTTACTCGACCTTCAATAGACCATCTCGCTAGAGTTTTAACCGCAACACCAATTAAAGGTGCATTCTTTTTTTCTATCTTGAGAAATATAACACGATTGAAGCTATGGAAATACATAAGCTCTCTTCAACATATTCATCGTGGAGATGGGTGTCGATTCATATATATATATATATATACATCTTATTGGTATAGAAAAAAGCACTTGAATTTTTTACGGTGCATGTGATGCACTGCATGGTATAATGCACTACATGCTCTACCTATTATACGATGGATGGTTGCACGTAGTCATGCATGATGTGCATCGTACAGCATGTATTTATACATAATCAAATGATTCTAAAACACTATTCTGAACATCTGCCCATGTGTTTCTTGGCGGGCACCGGAACAATGTTATCCAGTTACCGGTCATTCTCGGTAAGGGAGAATGGGTCTCCCGAATAATGCGCAGGTGGATGATGTTATTTTGTGGGCGTAAGATGCTACCGACCGGGTTACCCCTCTGCTTCTTCTAGTAAAGCAAAGATTATTAAACGTGGACCCTCTCTTTTAAAGTCATTTCACCTTTTTAATGAACATGGTTAATAAGACGATCCATTCTTTTTTACTGAAGAAAAGTGATTTTCTAGTTGCTCGTCAATCTTTCTCATGTGGACGTGGCTTATATCGAAGGATGTTGTACTCTTGGTTGTCCAAACACTTGGTTAAATTTTCTTGACATCCGTAAGCTAGCCTAAATAACAATATCCCTGAAAATTATGGATCATTATTTGTATACTTACCATCATCATTAGAAATTAACAATCATCATTTTGCAAAATTGACAATTAATAAGTATTTGGGAAGTAAAACAACATTTGTTATTCATGATGCGTACAACTAGTTATTATAACGAGAACCATAGACCCCAATTAAAAAATCACAATTTCATTTGGTTATATCACTATTCACATAGCATAATACACATTTCAAAACTAACATGAATATTTTAAATTCAAAAAATTCATTTACTTTAGAGATTAACCGTGAAGTTGTCAAATAATTAATTATAAAGCATCGCTATTTAAAAATCCTTTTACATATACGGCATGATAGGGGATGCCCAAAACTACTAGAAAAGCTAATATCTAGAAGATCAAACAATCACAAAAGGTGCAAACCAAGGAGAAAAATAGGTTCCCATTGCATGAGTCTACGATACCGGCCAAAAGAAATGGGTGGACACTAAAATTCTTCGGTGTTGACCTGGCAACATGCAATATTAATCCAATGAAGAGATGATCATTATGATTTAAAGATTTTGTTATGATATCACTTATTTTATCATTATTTGCTGAGAAGATCTCTCATGCCGAATATGAATTCTTTCATATCAAGATCAGAACGTCGGTGATGATGTCGATATCGTAATAGATAAGAAGAAGAGATACAAAATAGAAGAACATAATCAAATACATGGATCAAGCCAAGACTTGACTCTACGGATCATGCAAGCTTTATTATTAAAAAAAAAAAAAATTATAAGAGAAGATTGCACTCTCCCAATCCCCATACATCAATCTCTTTCTTTCAATAAGAAGCATAATTTCTAATAAAGCTCTCTATCTAAAAAATCTCCTATAGCTCTGATCGCTATATATAGTCTATCCAAAGTACCACCGTACCTCTACTCTCTTTCGACTCTTCTCAATTGTAATTTTGTTCTGCTGATCCATTACGATTTCTCACAGCTTCCATCAAGACCTATGCAAGTGCCTGGATCGTGCACGTCCTGGGCCGTGCCTGTGAGCGGGCTATGTGTACACCCACGTGCCAAGACGATGTCTATGCCTATAGGTCTTGCACATCTGCATGCCGTGCCCTGCTGTGGATCGAGCCTTCTGCTAACTTTTATGTAGATTTTGTTATGGACTTCTTCATCATTATTTTGAATTGAATTTAAATTTTTTTTTTTTTTTGATAAATTTTACTTCTTGAAGATTTAATTTTATTAACAAAAATTCTGGGACGCTTCACAAATCCATCTGTCAACTATGTGACGGATCGATGCACTTGGCTGTCACTGAGACTGGTGCTCTCAGCCCTCAAGGGATGTTACCCAGAGTGGCATCCTTTATAATATAAAGCATGAGACCGGGGCAATATTACCAATGCGAGTGTTCCTTTTACCTTGTAATCTAAGGCATGTTTGTCGTGCCTACCAAGTCCACCATGTCCTTCTTAAAAAATTTAATGCGTTCGCTGTTGTCCTCCTATTGGTGACGTATTTGATCAAGTGAAGGCCGGGAGAGATAAAAATATGCCGCTTGCGTGGACCCACAAATATGGTAGGGGTTTGTGCATGGGATATTGACACCTTATGATCCATGGCAAAATAAAAATCTACGCGTATGGACATGTAGGCGAATATGGTTACGTGCATACGGACATAATCTACCTGCATGCAGCATAAAGCATACGTTCCATGCACCTCACATGTTGATGTGCACACCCATCATAAGTTTTGTGATAGTAAATATATAGCAGGAGGAGCGGAAAAAATATTAGATCGAAATTAAAAAAAAATATTTTAGAATTCTATCAATAATTTGCTTGCATAGATAGGGATCCGATCCAGCAAACATGCAATTCTCGTGAAGGACCTGGGAAAACAATGTTCACAAGGATCGTTCGATCTAAAAAATTAAGTCAGGACTAATGGCTGTTGTGAGCAAACTGGTTGCTTCCTCTCCGATCACAATAAGCTAGGTTTTGTGTAATCTAGTGCACCGTCCATTGAAAGATGGCTGATAAATATTGGACAGAATGAGATACGTGCATCCTTTCTTATCTAAGCACCTATCATCCCGCAAATCATGGATGGTTGATGAGTAATGTGCTCCAAAATTTTTGTAGCTAAAAATTCGGACATGAAATGAAAAAGATTGACGCACTTGAGAAGATAATGAAATCTATTACTATTAATCTCTGAGCTGGTGTGAGATCGATTCGACTATAGCAAGTCAAGATGGAGAGATTGATCTAAAATGGCTAGGAAAAAAAAAATAGATCTGAGAAGGCCAGAGTGAAAAGACTAATCTAAAAAAGCCTAAGTGAAAATATCGATCTAGTCAAATTGTAAAGACCGACTTAAGAAGGCTAACCTAAAAAGGTTGAGATGAGAAGACCAACCCTAAACAACCAAAGTAAAATTGAGAAGGTCAAGATGGAAAAATTGATTTGAAAAAGTCGATCTAAAAATGCTAGAGTGAAAAGATCAACATGAGAGGGCTAGAGTGAAAAGACCGATTTGAGAAAATCAAGATCAAGATAAAAAGATTGATCCGACAAGATGTAGATAATTCAAGTAATCTAACAAGATCGAGATGAAAAAATTGACTTGAGAAAGCCGATCAGAATCAAAGCGACTAGAACAGAATAGCACTCCTCATTATAATTTTTTATTATATTTTCTTTACTGCTATTATTTCAAAGCCTTGATCGGACTTAGGTATCGAGGGTCTAGTCGGGCCAATCCAACAAACTATTTTCTTTCTTTCCTTCCAAGTTGCAATAGCTGGGCTGGACTTGAGCAATAATAGAACCAAATTGGGAAAGGAAGCAGCTATTGCTGCAATCCTTACATTTTCTTTATGAGCTAGCGGTGTTTATCGAAGAATCTCTACATGATTTCAAAAATGATCTAGAATTATTCAAACAAATTTAAAAACATATTTTCTTGTATTTCGGAACAATATGGAAAGGCGAGATCATCAAGCACGTGTATTATAACTAGTAATACCTCGCTTATTAACAATTTGATGTTCTTGATTTGAAAATTAGATGCCGTATTCCTAGGTTTTGGGACAATTACAATGATAACAGTACTAGAAATTTATATCCCTTGGAACCTAGCATAAATTATAGCAATAGAAGAATAGACCTAGTCCCGTCTTAATGATGTTGGATGTTACTCCATTAGATTCGAAAGATCTCAAATGATTAGCGCACATTTAGGTAGAGTCGTCAGCTAATGATCATTCTCAAATTTTCCATCTTGGCTTGACAAGGGAAACCCCACCGAGTTGCCCAACTTGGGGGCCAGCTTGTCAGAGACTTAAAGCTTTGTTAGCATTCTTAATATTTTAATTACCAGCAAAACATTGGTCAAGTAGACGGCCCCCACGAAATCGCCTTGACGTGAGCTGGAAACCAGCGTCTTGTGCTGCATGTTACTCCCCGATACGATGTATATTATACTTCTAAACCATGCATTTCAAATTAATATTCTAAAAACTAGTAATGTATGGTCTACTGGTTTTTGGAAAAAGATCGATACCAAAATATAGTACAGGATTGCTTATCTGTACCAATTTTTTTATGAAACCATACGGTATCATTCGACAACTTTGATCAAAAAATAACAAGAAAATTGAGTAGTAATTTCTTTGAGACCAAATAACAAGGTAAAAGATGAAAAAAAGGAGCTGAATTTTAATGTGATTCATGGTCCTATCATGGCTAATTATATTTGTAATCTTGATGCTAGCCGTTTAAAGATTTGAAAATATTATTTTTCTTTATCTTAGAATATGCTTTATTTCTCTACTTTTGCAGAATAATCTTATTCATGGGGAACAACTATGACAATTTTAAGATGCCCTGAATATTCTATTACACGATTCACACGCATTTGACTATTTTAATGGGGGTGGGGGTTGTTTTGTTTCACCCATAAATTATTCCGTTGCAATCCAACCATGCATTATTAAAGTTGGATTGCTTTATAACCATCCATTATGATACGTCCCCATAGCATCATTCCCGTGCAATCGGTTGGAATATTTTTTATTGGCATTTCTTGTTATTTTATTGGATTTGGATTGTGGAAGGTTCTTCAATTCAAATCATGGAAGAGTATAAGATGATATAAAAAAAAAATGGTGAAGGCTCCTAAAAGAGGTTTCTCAAGGCATCATCATCTACATTGTCACGGTGAAGATAAGATGGAGACAATGGGGTCGGTATCCATGGATTGGGTGGAGCTTTTCCACTAGAACCACTGGAATTAAGTAATATAGCAATCAAAGAGGCTATGAGTCTATCTGCTTAATTTTCCTTTTATCTGATTGACTTGTATGTTGCATGTACCATCACAAACATAAAAATGAAGATCGCAATCATCATCTATAGACAAAAGAATTAATTGCTCGAGAAGCTACGTGACGATGCCGACCATTAAATTATATTGCATTTTACTTCTACCAAAAAAAAGTTATTTTGCACTGTTAAATGGTGGAAAGAAATTGATCTCCATGAGCAATATGATGAGTATGCCTTCCAAATACTACAAAAGACCAAGCATGGGACTTCATAATCTTCTAGGATTCATCAGATGGCCAATTTTACACTACCATGCATATAATCTTATTACATCTTAAATTATATTCATTTGGTCACTCCGTCCCCTGAAGTTTTCCCATACATCTTATCTCTAACATTCTCATTTTCACTATATTTACCTTGCCCCTTTTAACCCTTCTTCCCAGCTTATATTCTTCGACCTTCTTTATCGCTTAATATTCTGAAACAAACAACGTTACAAACGTTTCTCTCTTACACAACTTTTTCACACACCATTGATGATATAATTTCTCATGAATTACAAATTCTTCCGTTGAAGGCTGAACGTGACTGGCCTTGACAAATTCAAAATTCGAACCATGAAGTTTAAATGAAATCAGATATCAAGTGCCATACATGATTATGATTATTTCACCCAAATTGAAGAAAAAAAAGAAAAAAACAAGTAGATCAAAAGGGAAAAAAAGAACTGCTTAAGATCTGCTTGGATGAATGAACCGAAAATCTCATTAGATTCATCCGAGTGGGTTAATGCAATCAGTTAAAAATAAATTTACGGACTGAACTAAGCCATATCCATAACTATCTAGGATTGGTTTATTAGTATCTCATAAGGAAGGGGAAAAAAAAAAAAAACCTTTTGAGGTCATTGTTTATTCCAATGGGACTTGGGCCGGTCCACTTCAAACCAGTAATTGGATACTTATAGACATTGGCTTAGCCTGGCCTATAAGCCTATATGTAATTGGTTATATTGGCCCAGTCTAATGAACCCAATGGGATTTTTTAGGCCATTCATCCAAACACACCCTTAAGATGGGATCCATCCCAATCGTAATTGTACATGGTCTGAACTGATTATTTTCATGAAAAATATTTTGCTCACCACCCGCGGTGATTGACTCATGCACGGGCCCAGATGAAAAAAGCGTAGCACCCCATAAATTTTTTTCTTTCGTCTGAGCCCATGCATGAGCCGATCACCATGGGTGGTGAGTGCAAAAGCTTACCGCCCGCGGTAAGCAAAGAATTTTCCTTATTTTTATCTTCTCCAAAAAAAAAAAATGGAGATCAGTTGACCATATCAATAACTAGTTTGCAGAGAGTAGAGCAAGTGACCGTAGAAAAATCCAATTGAATCCCATCCATGAAAAGAGAAAAAATGCTTTAAACTTCATGATAGGGCTGAAACCAAATCGAATACGAATCGGATATCAACATAATCATATCCATATTTATTTTGTTTGACGAATACAAATATAGATATGGATATTATCGGATGCAAAAATTCATATTCATATTTATTTTAAACGGATACTGAAAGTATGAATATAATTATGGATATAACTTAGATAATTAGATTTTATGACTATAGAATCAAAGATATTACTAAATAGATGATAAATTAAATTAATAATATATTTATATGATCATATATTTTTAAAAAAAATTAATAAATATTATATAAAATTATATAAGAATATATGTAGATTCGGATATGGATTGGATGGTTGCCTATCCATATTTATATCCATTTTTTTTTATGGATATAAATATAGATATGGATATTAGTTGGATCCTCAAATTTTTACTTCATGGATGAAAATTAAGAATTCAAAAGATTGGACAAATCAAACCTACCAGTTTCCCCTCTCCCATTTCAGGCTCTGCTGCCCATGGTAAAAATGTGACAACATCCTTACCCATCTATAGCAACAGTGACAGCAAAATACCAAGTTGTTACGCCATTGCAACTTATGATAAACTAATAGGAATGCAACACATGAATACAGAGATGAAACTTTTGAAAAGAATACCAAGGCATCGGTTGCAGGTGTGCCATCTTTTCATACTCAACAGCTCCATCCTTAAGCATTTTGGGCATAGAAATATATTGCACCACCAGAGGAAGTATGCATTAATCCGTGCTTCCAATTAAGAGTTAACCCAACGGGTAAAATAAAAAAGAGTTACACAAAAGTCATATGCATGTCTGGAAATTCATAAGACAATCAGGCAAAAGATCAATGCGAAAACATGATGGCTCATCACATAATTTACACTACGGTGCACAGCAAAAGAAAAAAAAAATACTACAATGGCTTTCTCCATGGGTATCGACAAATATTTCTCAAGATTGGGATCGAATTGGATCAGATCGCAAATCATCGAAAGATTCTTTCCGATTTCTGCTAAACATCAAATATTAGGGCATAAAAAATGTTTACTTTCCCACAGTCATAAGCTCATAAATATCATGTCCAAGAAACGCTAAATTTGATAAATTAACCAACACAACTTATTTCACCATTTAACCCCATGGAAATATCTAAATTTGAGTTATTCGACCCAAAAATGCATAAGGTAAGAGATTTTAAAAATAATCAAATTACCAAAATAGCGCAAAGCAGATAACACCTGGTCTTGGCTCCAAAACAACTAAATCAAGATGAAATTTAAAGAAGATTGACGATTTGATGTTTTGGAGGTTTATTAATGATAAATTGGTCATCTTACATGTGGAAAAATTAGTTGAACTAAAAGATGGATAACCTAAAAAGATGACTTGGATTTGTATCTTAAGATCCACAGGATCATATGATGCACAATCTGGATCATCAAGGGCCATTTTTAATATGGACCATTTGATATGGATCGTGGATCATAAGATCCCCACAGTAATGGTGCACTCTTCCTAATTCCATGTCCATCAATCACGAGGAATATTCATAACAAGGGTCTAAAAGTACGCTCAAGCAACTAAGCATGACACAAGACAGACGCAAACAAATTCCATATTTTTAAGGAAAACTAGCAACCTAGAGTTAAAACTTCAAATGGAAGTGGTGCACCGAGCATGAGCAAGATCCAAAATGGAGGGACTGAAAAATTCCTTTGACTAAGAAGGTATTCATTCACCAAGCATGGTTGTTCCCAAACAAGGAACTGAACGAACAATTGGAAGGATGCCAGGTATCCGACGACAAACTTATCTCCATTTGTAAAATGCAATGGGAAAAAAAAAAAACTCTTTAGAAAATGGAACTAGCGTGCAGAAGTGCTTCTTACAAAGTAAATTACTTCGCAGGCATCTATGCCAGAAGGTATTCGTTGATAAGAAGAAAATCTAAGTACAAAGCAAAGAGGCAACAAATCTTCCAGAAGAAAATCATTAGATAAAAAGGAATTAAACGAAGAGGCTCAAGCTGTTTCAACAATGTCCAAGGCCTCTCTTATGAAGATATGCTTAAGTTTGAAGTGGTAAAATAGCATTAATGAAACCTTGACCTCACTTAATGCTATATTAGTTAAGACAAGGATAAATTTTTAGTGTCTAATTAAAGACAATTTAGTAAAAATTCAGATTTTCGGAATATGCAAACAGGAGCTGAAATATGCTAATCATCAGAGGTTTAGGGAATATTCAGAAGAATGCCAAAGATTTAGGAAACAAAAGAATAGTGAAAGAGGATCTATTATTAATGGATCATCTTGATAAATAAATAAAATTTAAAAAATCTTCTCAATAATTTGAAAAATACTCGAGTAAAATGTGCAAAAATCGCCAGAAAATCATAACTCATCAAACCAAAATACCATTCTTGCCCAGTTTCTTCATGGGTTGCATCGACTTCCTATTTTAGCAAGCAACCAGCCAAGCTTGGGTACATGAAACCAATATCATATTTTCTTGCTATTGAAAATACTACAATTGATGTGCTCTCACCAACACAAGTGCACGCATGCACACGCACACACACAAGCATGCACATAACACAGACTACTGAAATAATAAACTTATATTGAAAGGAAGAAGATGGGCAGATAAATCTGCACATTATGAGTAATCCCAATGAAATTACCGAAACACCAGCAGGAGGATCATGGTAGCTGGTGAGAAGGGCAAGCACAGTTCTGGCCATTGCGTCTTACCTGGAGAGAGAGGAACATGGGGAAAAAGAGATGCATGTTAGTTGTCTACGAGCCAAAGGATCCATGCATTCAGAATTCACTTTTACTCGTCTTACCTTGGTAATCAGGCTCGGATATGGTGGATTTGCCCCACCATTTGCAAACCTAGCTGCTTGCTCATTTGGATATGGCTGAGGAAGGCGAACGCTTAGTCTACCTGGATGAGTAAACATCTCATCTTCATCATTAGGACCATCAGCCACCTCAATTTCAGCAGCCATAGCCTTTGTCTCTTCTTCGGTGTAAGCAACACCGACAGGATCTTGAAATCGGAGATATTGAATGACAAGAAGCACAAACATGTTGTTATACTTGGTGACCACGCTGAATTTTGTTCATAATTCACATCAATATGTAGTTGCAGTTATTAACAAATTGCTGAATAATAGGATTATCTAAGAGAGTGTTTGCTCTTGTAGGCTGCAAACCATTACCATATCGAACAGACATTTTGTTAGGAGCTTCTTTTAAAAACTTGGAATAACGTTAGACACATGCATCTCCTCAACTATTAAAATATAACAAACCTCCTCAATTACATAATCCATCTAATCTGAAAGGAAGCATGCAATTTATATAGAACAATGACACTTCAAGGAAACATGTGGATAAAAGTGGCAATAGTCTTACGATGCATGATCATAGGAACCAAGAATGCCTTGGTGAGGCCAAGGATAGCTTGGGGGTGGTAGGCCATGCTCGGCTTTGTCAGCAGATGCTATGGTAGCAAAGCTTAAAATACCACATACACCAACTCCAACTATTGCTAATGCCCTTAGTGCCTTCATGCCAGCAGATGCAACAGCCTCTTCATGCTGCAGCTGAAATGATGCAAGTAAAGGTGGAGCCTGCTTCCAAAATTTGGCAAATGTCAGCTATAAACAATGAATTTTTTTCGCATCAAAAGGTAAAAAGAGACAGGCAACCACCATTATATATCAAAACATATATTAAACCAAGAAGATCCAAACACAACAAATTCTACCATCAGAAAATTATATATCATCATCCACTCCACAGAATCTGTCAATTCTCGGTTAAGAGTTCATTGCACAAAATTTTAAGCAGCAATATTCCGACATGTAGATCCTCTCAATTGGTGTTCTCATGAGCTATGAAGCATGGACTCTACCTCAAGAGGCTTGAGTTTATTAGACGTTGATACAGCTTTGGTATGGTCCATTGCATGTTTGATACTTTCATAAGAAACCACTCATTCTCTCAAAAAGAGATAGTACTAGATATAGTGACGATATAATCCGGTTACTTCTCTCATAGTTTTAGGGTCTCCCAACTTACAGGTCAAGTTGGGTCGAGTAAGTTGGACACCAAATCCACAAAAACTTAAGGTAAATAAAATGCCCTTTGCCTTTATCATAACTGAGATTGAAAGGGAGAGTCTGCTAAAAGTAAAAGTTCTCAATGAATCAGCCTACCTGATCCTCTCAGCTTGCATTTGTGGTCTCAATGAAGTTGTTCCCAAGTGTTCATTGTGACTGACCGTTATTATCTTCTATGCTTTCGCTCCCTTTTCTAGAGCTCTCTGTTAGCTCTGTGACTCTGTCTTGATGTAAATTCTTCATTCTCTAATAAATGTTGGGGGAAGTGCTTTATATTCCAAATGCATTAGAATATGTCCAAATCACAATACCCTAAAAGATTTCACAATAGCATTGGTTAAGTAATCTCCTACAGATGTTTCCATTAGAAAGCTGTTCACATTATTTTCCAATCATACCTCTGAAAATTTCATCATTCACCTTTTGTGGATTCTAATATCCAGTTCCAATGGGAAAGAACAGAGAGACAACATCAGCATAAGTTTCTCTCATTCACATGGCATTATCACATGATCTCAACAAAATATACCACCTTAACTGGGCTAAAAGCTGTATGAGTTTTCTTTTACAATGTGGAATGGTCCCTATATAAACTTCTAATAAAAACTTCTTGGAAAGCAATAACACAGATGCTTACAAAACCAATCAAGCATAAGGAGATTGGCTGGCTTTGTTTAGCTACATTTTTCGAACAAGGTTTTAAGAAAAATAAACACCTACATAAGGCCATTTTTAAAATGAGATTTGTGGGGAGTTATTAGCAGTGGCAAAACCGACAAAAGCGACATCCTGGGCTCTCAAATGGAGCTGAAACTCTAGCTGAATTTGTCAGAGTACAAGTATCAAACAAGTACACCTGTTAGCTAACAGCTCAACTTTGGATGAATTGCACCAATGTCCTCCATTTGATCAAAATGGTGTATCATGACAAGTCTACAGAATCTTAAAGTCAGTGTGTCATGCTATGCATTAACACAGGATATCAAAAAATCCAACCAAAAAAAGGCTAGGCGTGACCCTCTTATATGTAGTTCATATGGTTGACGTTAATGTCAACAGTTCAAGTAATGTCTTGATGGGTGCTTCTAGGGCTGCAAACAAATCAAGCTGCTCATGAAAGCACGGGCTTGATTCAATCACCAGTTCAATCAGGCTTATTGAGTTAGAAATCAGCCATTGTCAAGACATAGTTTTGGGCTCACCTTATGGACAAGACAAGCTTGAGCAGCTACCAACTTGCATTAAGCTTAAGCTTTGAGCAAAAGAATTTGTTCAATTGCCTCACAAATAAAGTTATAGCTTAACTACATTTAATCACAACTTCAAGCACACACCCTCTTCATGCGGTTAAGCTGAGCCCAACTGTCCAACCTCAGCTCGGCTCTTTCATAACCCTAGTTGCTCTGTAACCCCAAGAATCTCCATCAGGGACCATTCTGGATCACAATTGCCATTAATTAGTTGCTCTAGATACAACTGTGAGTAGCAGTTCTTTGCCAAAGCTTTTGATTTTACTTTGTGATAAGTTTAGTAACGCTCCACTACCTCTTTGCAGGCATGCCTTCAAAAGTACATGTAGATCCCATCATAATTGCAAGTTGACAATAACAGCCATGACCTACTCTAGATCAGGACTTCCCCCTCCTTGGCAATCACAATAATGTATCCAATAAGGTGATGTTTAACAAGGCGGCCGGTTTTGAAAGACTTTCAAATGACAGACGGTCGCTGAAGAAGATTTCATGGCATCTTCAAATTGTTCCCTGCCAAACATCTATACCCTCTTTCAACACAATGAGAGTGAACAATCAGCAATACTGGTAGACTGAAATTCCAGCAATGAATCAATAAACATATTGTTACTCAATAAGACCTCATAAGGAAGATCTATTTAATATGATATCATATCCATCTTTCAAGAATAAAATTAATATTTAAGAAGCAATAATGCTTTGAGAGAAAATCTTTGCTCCTTTTTTTTGAAGAATACATGCGGTCTTATCTCATGTTTTCCAGCAACCTACAAAAAATAGTATTGTACAAGACAATCTGCACAGCAATAGTAATATATTAGCCTCATTGAACAATCTTTCCTATATAAAGCCATTTATAATAGGCTAAGAGATAATGCTATATTGACAACTTTTGTTACAAATAAACATAGAAACTGTTCGATCAGGAAACATTTAGCAGCATTATCTTTTTATATAAGGTCTCGATGCAAGATTCCCTAGTCAGCAAACTTGGAAAGTTGGTGAACACATAGCAGGAAAACTATCACTGTCAATAAAATGCTAAGGTTATCATCACATTTTAGCATATAGAGTAGTAAGTGGCAGTGAAAGACAAGTTGAAACCATAATTTGTAGTTTACAGTAAAGGAAGTAAACAATACTACACCACAGTACGGTAAAGGAAATAAACAGTATTACACGATGGTAAAGGGGATGAACAATAAAAACATAAACAGGAGTAGTCTGAACAATCATCAACAGCTGAAACTGAAAAGAGATTATAAGGCCAAAACCCAATTGATCACAACCAATGGCCTACTTCATCACTCCAACTGAAGGTGCCTGTTACACCAAACTGGCGATCTAGAATGTCTGCATGAATTTGGTTCATCATTGCTTGTCACACTGGATGCAAATGTGAACTGCAATCCATGCCAAATATCAGCACAATCCTTCCAGGAAGTTCAGTGATAGCAGAGTTCTGCATTTCACCCTTCAAATTCTTTCAAGGAAGGGCGGAAAGTAGTTCGGGTGAGAGAAGAAACACGCCTTCCAGAAAGGTTCAAGACTTGACCGTAGAGAACGAGGCATTAAGAGCCCAGATGGGGTGGGATTTTCTAACACCTCCCATGCCAAAGCGGGATGCCCACTGGATGAAAGCAACAGTAGATGCCTCGATGATCTCCTCCTCAAAGTTCGTCGAGGCTTTGTATTCTTCAATGCACCAGTGCCTGACCTCAATGGGGATCCACGGTGAAGCATCCAGGAACCCCCCACTACCCTCAGGCAGGGAAGGGTCCGCCCCGAGCCTTGCTGATCCTGTGGGGGGAGGTGGGGCCCAACCCAACAAAAGAGCCTGAAACGACTCCGAGGCAGTCAAAGCAATAAAAGCAAAGAGCTCCAACTAGGCACTTCTTGCCCTCTTAAACGAGGACTCTCCGCTGAAAGAGCCCATCTTTTTCTTTACCGCATGCTTAATGGACAATGATGATAACTTCATGACCACAAGACGACAAAGGAAAGAGAACTTTCTCTGACAACTACAGCGACAAAAGAGCGACTAGCATTTGGATGGCAAAAAATCCTATCGGACGAACGATCTATTTATACAGACCTTCGATGGTCTGGATCTAGTCATCAAATCGCCAAATTATGCCACTTGACCAACCTTGAAGTGACAAACCTCGCAGGCCTTCATCACACCCTTATCCGATCAAGCTGTGCGAAGCAACTTAGAAATGCCTTGAAGCTTATCATGACTTGCCACGTGCCGGGTTTAAACAAGTCCAAGAGTAGTTTTCGGATTTCTTCTCTCAGAAGCATCGTCCCATAATCCCTCGAGCTCCCTCCTTAATAAAAGCAGCTCGAGTCACGAAACGATGCACCATTAATCCCCAGGAAATCTTTTCACCAAGAGCAATAATGCGGATGCATCCAAAAGGGAACACAATTGGTGGTTCAACTACAAGGACAGCTACTTCCTTCGCTTGAAGCCAAAGAGCCACTTCGAACTCGAAAGTAGAGGGCATATATTACGGGTGAGACCCGCTAATCAAAACCAATCCACCATTGGGCACCTCCAAGATGACATGGCGGGGTCACACCAAATGTGGACTAGAACTGCCAACTCAACCAGCCGCATAGGTAAAGGCTACGTTTGATATCCACGACTAACAATCTCCGCTCAGAAAAAATGGGGGAGCTTTCTCCCTCAATAAAAGGCCAAAACATGGCCTAACGGCCTGAAGAATCAGATCTAACAAACCTACAAATTCCAAATAACGACTTTTGGACAGAACCTTCGTACAAAAGATGGATGAAGAAGACCCTCAGAAAAAGACAAGCAACTCAAGAGAAGAGTAAACCCTAAGAGGGAGGAGAAAGGAGAACTCTCTCTGCTTTCCAGCTCTCACCATCTTTCTTTTCTCTCTATTGTTTCCAAGGCTCTGACTGACTTAAGCATCAAAGGATTCCCTACCAGAACGCCCTCGACGTATGTGAACTTCCTTTACAAGTACCTCTAGCATCGTGGATCATGGGCGGCATCCAATTTCAGTCACATCAACACCTCCCTAGAGCCCTATGGCAACAATACTAAAATTGTTCATTTTTGCTTTCTATTTTGGATGCATGATCACTTCTATCATTTTGTTTCGTTTTTGTTTTCCATTATGCCATGATGTTTTAGACGAAATATAGTTGAATCATCACATTGACTTTATCCACATGGACTCAAATCTATTTGCCATTTGAAGAAGCCATCTTGTCATATACACAGTGAACCAGTAATGTTGATTAATATAGGAAATTAATTGATAAAACTAACAATGTTATGGTTAATGATGCAAACATGCACAAATGAGGAGAAAAGAATCCAAGTTCTTCTAAGCCGGATCTCTTCTCCATGTCAGTTTCGTTGAGAGTGAAGTGATCATCTTCAGAGCACATAACTTGTTCCCTGTCCGGGTTTTTTCTTTGCAAATCTTTTTCTATATTCGAAGCAGTTTTCAGCATCTTTAACTCTATATGGCATCCAGAGAGTTCGTATTCAATATTCTGATTAGTTCCCATCCCAGACACTTGTATAATCCCTGGATTGTCCACATATATTTCTAACCATTTGGGTCTCTTGTGCTGTTGCAGTGCAAATGCATAGACAAGATGGCTCTTCTGAGGACAAACTTGTCTAACTTATCATGGACGTTTTACCTTTTTGAAAGAAAGACTTCCATTCTTTTTATACCTGCTCCTCAGTCCACAACTTGTCATTTTGTTTGATCTACGTTCTTTCATGTAGCTGCATGTTATAATCTGGATTAGTCCATAACTTAGCTCTCACTTTTGTGCAACAGAATGATGTGAAAGAGATGATCTCTATGTTTAAGCCCAGGGGCAGCATGGACCAAAGATGAGAGGGATGTGTTTGCAACAAATGGACAAAGTTTATTGAATACAATTCACCTGCAAATCACCAATTCTATTTAAAACCTCTTTGAGTCATTATTTGATCAGTTGACTAGATTTATCTCGCATTTTATGTAAGTCCTATAATAAAGATATGAGCTGCCTCTGTTCTTTGAGCCTCTGAAGACAATGAAAAGTTCCATTTTGCTAGATTTAATAGGCCAGGGTACTTCAAAGATTTTGAAATAATCCAGAGAAAAAGTGAACATGCAGCAATTCTAGAGTTTTATGTTGTACAATCTTATTTTTTTGAAGATGATACAGGATTGCTTATCATTGGCAAACTATGGGAGATAAAAATACACATCCCATCAGTTGTACAAAAAAATATGGACTTGGAAGGGGCCAAACCTCCAAACTGAATTGAAATAAACCATTTTTTCTACTCATCTGGAACATGAAGCAGTATGGTATGGCTTACGGCAAATTGACAGATGATTCTTTTGCCAAAAAAACAAAAAGACCGATTATTTGTGTCATTATGTATTACCAAAAAAAAAAAAAACACTAATATACAAACAGATCAGACCACTGTTGTAGATCCTAAAAGGAAGTCCAGGTATTCCTTCAGCTTCATCTTCGTAATTGCACCCTCCCTTCAACTTTCAGGAACCTCTTGACCATTCTTGAACAGTATCAAGGTGGGCAAGCCATAAACTTTGTACTCTTCAATCAACTGGGGAATTGCATCATGATCAATCTTTACAACCTTTAATCTTCTGTCATATTCCTGCATTACCAGAAGTCCAGTCAGACAACTTCAATAGCACCAGGATTAATATCACCAAAGATAAATAGATAGATAATCCAGCTATTGAGATGACATTCATTGCCTAAAGTGACATTAAGATGCTGGCTTTTATAAAATGGTTGGTCACTTCATGAAAAAAGTATATTAAAAAAGTAACAACAAAAAGAAGCAACAAGCAATGTCTTTCTTGTTTTAGTAATGGAAGCACATAAAAACTTACTGATAGATAGAAATTCTAGATCAGTATTTAGTGAATATTTTTTAATCAGAAATCCTGATATTTTATAGATGAGAACTATTTTAACAGGCAATGCTCAAAATGGAGAATTGAGGCCTGAATTAACTTTGCAACTAGTTGTCATGCATCAATATGGTGACCCTCTTGATGATTTTAGGCTCCAGTTACCCAAAATACTAATACACAGGCAATCGTTATAAGTATCTCAATCATAGAGTGCTTCTGTTATCGGTTTGCAGTTGAACAAATATAGAAATTATGGTCAGACAATCCTCAGCATGTGAAAAATGACCAGATCTTGGAGTTAAAAAAGTTCCTCTCCTTTATGGTTGTTGGTGCAGAAACTGATCGTCGCCGGAGGTAGCCGGAGTGGGGGCCGCCGAGGTCGCCGCCGGGGAACTGCAAAACGAAGTCCCGTCCGAAGCCGATGGGAGGTGGCTCCGGCAGGACTCTCCGACGGTCAAGTCAGTTTTCGGCCAACAGGAATGGAGTGCTCGGGATGAGTTCCGGAGCTTAGAGATGAGGAGGAGAGCTTAGGGATCAGAGCGCTTAGTTGATGGCGATAGCCATACCGTCGCATGGAGTTCGGTACGGAGAGGATGGCGTCGTCAGGTGGTCGGTGACGGCCATACTGGCAAGTCGTGGACCGCATGAAGTTCGGTACGGAGAGGAAGGCGTTGTCAGGGAGTGGCGTTGCCAGAGGTGGTAGCCATGTCGTCTGGTTTCGTCGCCTGTCGCAGACTGATGGCGATAATTCATCTCGTAGGAGAGTTCGGCAGAAGGAAAGGCTGGGGGAGTTCAGCTGGCTGAAGGATCAGCCATCTGTAGAGTTCGGCCGAGGGACGATTGCCGAGGAGTTCGACCGCTGAGAGGCCCGAAGAAACTCGGCTGAGGCCCGGTTGAAGGACTTCGGTTGCTAAGTAGTTCGGCTAAGGCTCGTCCGCTGAGGAGTTCGGCCGCTGGAGGACTTCGTTGAAGCTCGGCCGTTGAAGTCGGTCTGAAGGAGTTCGACCGTGGGGAGTCCGAAGGAGTTCGGCCGCCCAAGAAGTTCGGTCTCGACGCTGGGAGTTCGGAAGAAGCTCGGCAGCTACCTAGTTCGGCCTGCTGGAAGAAGCTCGGCCGCTGGGAGTTCGGCTGAAGCCCGTCTGCCGTAGCTCTTCTGCGGCTACCGGTTGCATTAGGCCGGGTATCGAGCTAGACTTCGGCTGGAGCGGGATTTATCCCCAACACTAGCCCCCCACTCCCGAGTTCGAAAATCGAAGGAAGGGAGTGCAGGAAAGGCGACTGCCGAAGTCTTCCTCTGAGCTCTGTGCTGGTCTGGGTCGAAGCTCGGGGGAGATCCCATCTCCAGCTTGAGGTTGATACAGTTGCTTTATCTAGCCAAGGTCGATGCTTGCGTTAGGACGAGGTTCCCCTCCTGTTCATAACCGAGGCTGGCTCGATCGCTCGAGGTTGTCAACGGTCTTATCTCTAGCCGAGGTCGACATGATAGCTTTCTCTGGCCGAGGTCGATGTTGAAGCTCTCTGGCCGAGGTCGTCGCGGGAGGTCGTCGTGGGCCTTACATCTATCCGAGGTTACTCAGGCACTCTGGCCGAGGTTGTCGCGGACCTTATCCCTAGCCGGAGTTGATGCGGGCGCTCTGGCTGAGGTCGTCGCGGGCCTTACCTCTCTATCCGAGGTTACTCAGGCGCTCTGGCCGAGGTTGTCGCGGACCTTATCCCTAGCCGGAGTTGATGCGGGCGCTCTGGCTGAGGTCGTCGCGGGCCTTACCTCTCTATCCGAGGTTACTCAGGTGCTCTGGCCGAGGTTGATGAAGATTCTCTTTCCTGTGGACTTCGGAGCTCGGACTTGAACTTTGCTCGCGTTAGGACGAGGTTCTCCGGTTCCTAACCGAGGTTGGCTCGATCGCTCGGGAGAGATCTTATCTCTAGCCGAGGTTGATGCTCGAGTTAGGACGAGATTCTCCTCCTGTTCCTAACCGAGGTTGGCTCGGTCGCTCGGAAGAGATCTTATCTCTAGCCGAGGTTGTCTACGGTCGCTCGGAGAGATCTTATCTCTAGCCGAGGTTGTTGCTCGCGTTAGGACGAGGTTCTCCTCCTGTTCCTAACCGAGGTTGACTCGGTCGCTCGGGAGAGATCTTATCTAGCCGAGGTTGTCTCGGTCGCTCGTTATCTCGAGATTGTTGTCGCGTTAGGACGAGTTCTCGAGGTTGGCTCGGTCGCTCGGGAGCTTATCTCTAGCCGAGGTTGTCTCGGTCGCTCGGAAGAATTTATCTCTAGCCGAGGTTGTTGCTCGCATTAGGACGAGGTTTCTCCTCCTGTTCCTAACCGAGGTTGGCTCGGTCGCTCGGGAGAGATCTTATCTCTTAGCCGAGGTTGTCTCGGTCGCTCGGGAGAGATATTATCTCTAGCCGAAGTTGTGCTCGCGTTAGGACGAGGTTCTCCTCCTGTTCCTAATCGAGATTGGCTCGGTCGCCACGGGCTGTGGGGGCACATAAGGGCCGCTGTCGAAGCCTCTCCCCCTATCTCATCCTTTGTGAACGAGGCCTTCGCTCGGGAGAGATCTTATCTCTAGCCGAGGTTGTTGCTCGCGTTAAGACGAGGTTCTCCTCCTGTTCCTAACCGAGGTTGATCCGGTCGCTCGAAAGAGATCTTATCTCTAGCCGAGGTTGGCTACGGTCGCTCGGGAGAGATCTTATCTCTAGCCAAGGTCATTGCTCGCGTTAGGACGAGGTTCTCCTCCTGTTCCTAACGCGGTTGACTGCTTCTTCCCTGTCATCGCATAGTTTTCGCATTCAGAAATAATATTATCGAAAGAAAAAAAAATTATTGAAAGAAAGTTACTAGTAGCGCATCCCCAAATTCTGTATTTCAAGATCGTGGTAACGTTGTTCCTCCGCGTTTCTTTGGCAATAAGTCCCGGGGTGGACGACCTCCTCATGCTGGCCTCCTCAATTTGGTGCAAGCTCTTGTCGCTGGGAGACGACGAATCGCTGATGCACCGAGATCTTCCCAAGGGCAATGTGAACGACGCCGTAAGATGGCCGACCTTCTTGCGGTCTCTGGCTATGGCAGTGCCCTTAGCCGATCTTTTTCTGCTTCAGGTCGGTACCGGAGGAATTTACCCAGCCGTTCCTTTCTGACGAGCTCCTCAATTTCGTCTCAGAGCTGGATGCATCCCTCCGTGTCGTGGCCGTGGTCGCGATGGTAGAGGCAGTACTTATTTCAATCGCGCTTGTTTGGGGGAGACCGTAACCCTTTCGGTCTTGGCAGCTGGTTTTTTACTTCGGTGAGAATCTGGGTTCGAGGAGCGTTGAGGGGGGCATAGTGGCGGAACCTTCCGAGAGGAGGACTTCCTCGCGCCCCTTTATCAGGGCGAGTTCGAGGAGTTTGGGCCCGCCTGCTTTCGTAGGGGGTCTGCGAGTGCAGCCGAACTTCGCTCGGCTCTTCCTCGTCCGCCAACCGCTCCTTTCTGACTAGCTCCTCGTCTTTCAATTTGAAGGCTTCTTCCGCACGGGCATATCTCTCGGCTTGAGCCAGCAGATCGACGAAGTCCCTGGGATACTTTTTTTCCAGAGAGAATAGCAAGTTATTTTTCTGAAGGCCGTCCTTGAGTGCGGCCATCGCGACAGACTGGTCCAAGTCCCGGACTTCCAATGCCGCGGCATTAAACCGAGCGACGTAAGTCCGGATGGATTCCCCTTGCTTCTGCTTGATGCTCATCAGAAAATCTGAACCTCGGCTCGATCGTCGGCTGCTGATGAAGTGGGCCATGAACCGACTGCTCATCTGATCGAAAGAGAAGATCGTGTTTGGCTTCAACGCCGAGTAGCAGCTCCTCGCTGCTCCCTTTAAGGTAGATGGGAAGGCTCGGCACAGCATGACATCTGAAGCGCCGTGAAGCAGCATCATGGCACGGAAGGCCTCCAGGTGATCAACCGGATCAGAAGTTCCATCGTAGCTTTCCAGTTGAGGGAGCTCGAAGGTCGGTGGAACAGGTTCTTGCATAATTTGGGAAGAAAAGGGAGGTTCGGCACGAACGTCGGCATGATGAGCCGAGGTGACACGGCCGAGCTCTTCAATACGCCGGTCCATCTCCCGTAGTCTACAATCGAGGACATCGTCTTGGCTGCAGACCTTGGGGTGCTTCCAACTATGAATGGGGAAGATCTCCCCCAGAAGAGAACAAAGATCCGAACACGGATCCTCGGCCCTCTGTTTCTCCTTCTCCGGGGCGACCGGTACGCTGGCCCTGGTACTCTTCCTTGGGGCCGATTCCCGACGTTCCAATGGTGGGTTTCCTGGTGGAGTCGCTACCGGAGGCTGCTGTATAGCCTGCAATGCCTCCGTGAGGCCACGGACCTGTCGGACAAGCAGGTCGAGCTGCTCCACCTCCACCACAGGTACAGATAGAACCTGAGCTGCCGGGGCCGAAGCAGGGACAGACGGATTTGGATGGATCCGAACTACGGAGGCCGCTGAGCGCCGTGTCGAAGCTCTCTTGAGAGGCATTTCTTCTTCGAGAGAGAAAAGGGAGATCTCCGGAGAGGGAAGAGAAAAGTCGCCGAGCACCCCTTTAAGAACAAGGGAACCTCGGAGGTTCGGGGGCCCTTCTTCTAGCGCCAATCTGTTGGTGCAGAAACTGGTCATTGCCGGAGGTAGCCGGAGTGGGGGCCGCCGAGGTCGCCATCGGGGACCTGCAAAACGAAGTCCTGTCCGGAGCCGGTGGAGGATGGCTCCGACAGAACCCTCCGATGGTTAAGTCAGTTTTCGGCCAACAGGAATGGAGTGCTCGGGATGAGTTCCGGAGCTTAGAGATGAGGAGGAGAGCTTAGGGATCAGAGCGCTTAGCCTTGGCGTATCTGGAGGGTCCTTTGTAGGCGGAGCTTAGTTGATGGCGACAGTCATACCGTCGCATGGAGTTCGGTACGGAGAGGATGGCATCGTCAGACGGTCCGTGACGGCCATACTGGCAAGTCGTGGGCCGCATGGAGTTCGGTACGGAAAGGAAGGCGTCGTCAGGGAGTGGCGTTGCCAGAGGTGGTAGCTATGTCGTCTGGTTTCGTCGCCTGTCGCAGACTGATGGCGACAATTCATCTCGTAGGAGAGTCCGACAGAAGGGAAGGCTGGGGGAGTTCGGCTGGCTGAAGGGTCGGCCATCTGTAGAGTTCGGCCGAGGGACAATTGCCGAGGAGTTCGACCGCTGAGAGGCCCGAAGAAGCTCGGCTGAGGCTCGGTTGAAGGACTTCGGTTGCTAAGTAATTCGGCTAAGGCTCGTCCGCTGAGGAGTTCGGCCGCTGGAGGACTTCGTTGAAGCTCGACCGTTGAAGTCGGTCCGAAGGAGTTCGGTCGTGGGGAGTCCAAAGGAGTTCGACCGCCCAAGAAGTTCGGTCTCGATGCTGGGAGTCCGGAAGAAGCTCAGCAGCTACCTAGTTCGACCTGCTGGAAGAAGCTCGGTCGCTGGGAGTTCGGCTGAAGCCCGTCTGCCGTAGCTCTTCTACGGCTACTGGTTGCATTAGGCCGGGTATCGAGCTAGACTTCGGCTGAAGCGGGATTTATCTCCAACAATGGTTATTACATTGCATTCAGTGCATTGTTATTGAACTGCATTCTTGCACGCACCATGCAATTAAATATCAATGCATGAGCTTAGCATTTAAAGAAGACCATTACATCCATTCACCATAAAAAATTTCAAGCAACTACGGAATCTTAGCTTCCCATTAAAAAAATTTCATCTTTTAATTTTGTTGGGGATAAATCTCGCTCCCGTCGAAATTCAGCTGATGCTTAGCCTAATGCAACCGATAACCACGAAAGAGCTTCAATTCGGAATTCTTCCTCCAGCAGCCGAACCCCAGTCGATCTCCTTCAGTGGCCGAACTCGTTCAGTAGCCGAACTCCTTCAGTCGAACTCCTTCGGAAGCCGAACTCCTTCTGGACTTCTCCTTCAGTCGGATTCCTCCAAGGGCCGAACTCCTTCCAGACTTCTCCTTCAATCGAATTTCTACGGAAACCGAACTCCTTCCGGACTTCTCCTTCGATCGGATTTCTCTAGAAGCCGAACTCCTTCTGAATTCCTCCAACAGTCGAATTCCTCCGAGAGCCTAACTCCTTTCGAATCTCTCCTTCAGTCGGATGCCTACAGGAGCCGAACTCCTCCCGGATTTCTCCTTCGGTCAAATCCCTGAGGGAGCCAAACTCTTTCCAGACTTCTCCACTAGTCGAATTCCTCCAAAAGCCGAACTCCTTCCGAATTTCTCGTTCGACCGAACTTCTATATTAGTCGGATTCCTCCTGAACTTCTCCATTAGTCGAACTTCATCCGAATTTCTCCAGTAGATTGCTTCCAGATTTCAACTAGCATTCCTTTCGGATGATCCCCTCTAGCCGTATTTCTTTTAGGAGTCCGAACTCCTCTGGAATTGATGTATGTCAATACTCTTCACCAACCAACGCCTACTTCCTCCGAGCTTTGACTATTAAATCTCAATGAACAGCCATATCACGGCAACGGATACCTCTCTCCATAACAAACTCCACGTGATCCTGAGCGACTCACTATCGGATGATTACAACCATCACTATCACTTTGCTACAGATTCCGTCTATAAAAAAGATCCTCCAGATACGTTTTCTCTAAGCTTATTTCTCTTTTCCAAAATTCTACAGACTTCTTTCTGAGCACTCCATTTCTATTGGTCAGAATAGCTGACTTAATCATCGAAGGATCCTACCAGAGTCACCACCACCGGCTTCGAATGAAACTTTATTTTATAGGTCACCGATGAACTCATCTTGCTCAACTCCAATTCGATCCAACGTCGATCAGATTATGTACCAATAAATTTCTTACCCTCCATAGATTTTCTTTTCTTCATAGTAGATTCAACTCATATTACTTGTTTGAATCCAATCTATACTATGTTTTTACGCCCCCACCACCCACAAACAAAAAGGTCATCTTCCGGTAGAGAATAGGGTAATTACTCAAATACACTAGAAGGAGAGAAGAAAATAAGAAAGAAAGATGATGAGGTTTTGATGGATGGGCTTAAACCTGGGAAGCCCACTCGACGACGGGGCCGATCAAGCGACAGGGCCCGCACCAATCGGCGACGAAATCTACCAGGACGGGGAGGTCTGACCCCAGCACCTCCGCCGCGAACTCGCTCTGGCCGATCGTCTTCACGGCGCCGCAGCGCACCGCAAGCCTCCCGGCCGCCAGCGACGGGCCGCGGAGGGCACTGGCCTGGCAAAACCCCCCGAGAGCCCGCGGCAGAAGAGAGCGACTGAGGTGGAAGCGATGGGAGGAGGAAGAGGGAGAGAGAGAGAGAGATCGACCGGGGGCGGCGGAGGAGGAGCAAGGGGAGGAGAGACGGAGGGATGAGGGACTGGGATTAAAAAAGCTCGCCGCCATGGATGGAGCTCGCTCCGAGATTTCGGGCGCCCTGTGGCTGGTAGACGTTTTGGCGACTGGGGTCGTGTTACCCGAGTCCACTCGTTTCCGGGATCCGGATACGCCGTAGCTCAGGGACCACGGATCGGGCGCTTACGAATGAGAAAAATATTTCCTGAGAGACGTATAGTAGAGGAACACGCCGAAACATGAGAGCCAAGGAGCGAATTGAATATATACGTGTCAAATATTGACCTCGTTGTAATTGTCTCTGAGGTTATAGAAATTGCAGCTGATCGAAATAATTTTCACGATCCACAACGGTTGTCAGGACGACTTTGCTATCAGAAGGTCTGATATCCAAGTTTATCCTGGTTATCAGAAGGACTAGATATTTATCCATCTGCGGAATGAGATGACCAATGTACCCGAGGGTAACCTGCATCCGGTGATATGAAAGCCAGCCAGGTTGTAAAATGGTTATATATTCCCATTATAGATTTTTGTTTTAATACTTTATAATTTGAAAAAAATCAGAAACGCAAAATGAGGCTAAAATAGTTTTATAGGTACATTAATATGAATTTGTCAATGTTCCGGGATATAAACAAGTTTATGACTTTTGACAATGAGATTATATTTTATATATCGCATATGTTAACATTTGGTATTTATAAAAATTGATGTTACTATAAACTCACTTTGTTAACACTATAAAAATCATGGAAGAGGATATATGGTCAAACCATCCCGTTATCAATTAGTTTTATTGATTTAATGATGAAAAACAAAAGTCACCGTAAGTAAGACTAGTATTATATATAAAACCAAATCTTAAATGCTATAAAAGCAATACTTAGAAGTACATTGCAATATCCTAATTGGCTTGAGACCATGGATGAAGGGCTGAAAGTATTATATACTAATTTTAAATGAATTGATTCCTTCCGTGAATGTAGTTGGCTACAAATGTCTGTCGAACAAAATTTAAAGTTGATGGTTCATGCAGACATCTCAATACTTGTCTTCTAGCAAAATGGTATATTTAACTAAAAATAATTGATTTTGAAGATATATTCTATCCAATTATAAGGCCACCAATCATAGGAATAGTTTCCATAAATATTCTTTCTTGTTGCTAAGAGATAAGACAATTTGATGTAAAAACTACTTTCTTGAATCTTGCATGATCACTTAAAGAAGCCAATATACATGGAGGAATCCTTAGGCTTTCTTGATCCATCTAAAATAACTTGTATATACAAACTTAAGTAGGCACTGTATGGACTCAAGCAAGTCCTACGTGCTTGATTTGAATTTTTAATCGTCTTCTTTATCTAGATTTTATTTGCAGCATGTATGATACTCTCTTCTTCTTTTACTTGGTAATAGACATTATTTTTTTCTTGTTTACCTTATGTTGATGATGATTCATGCTTATTGGTAATAATCATGATCATTTTATTACTAGTTATCACCTCTGGGTTTGTTATAATTGACTTAGGTCCCTTGCATATTTTTTTAAAGTATTGAAGCCAGCTCTTTATGTGTTATTCTTAATTTCACAGTTAGAAATGCCCCCAAAAAAAAACTTACTTATGAACATGTTTCTAACTGTAAATTCATCTCTACCCTATTAGCTAGTAAGGTCTTTTAGACCACCCTTTTGGTCATGTTATAGTATATCATTTTTATTGTTAGTGGCCTTTAATATCCAACATTTTCTCATCCAAAATCATTTTATTCTACGAATCTTTCATCCCTACGTATGCATGCATGCACCCACCATGTCTCGTTTTCAGCTTATTAAAAAAAAATCTCCATTATGTTTGAGGGACTGTTACTCATGATTTTGTTGGCAGGTTGTCCAATCCCACGACGATCAATCAAAGGTTATTGTTTGTTTCTAGGATTATATTTAATATTTTGGGGCTCAACGAAATAACATGCAATTTTCTGTTTAAGTGCATAAGCCAAGTATATTAGTCTACGGCACGTGCAACGGCTGAGTTGGTGTAGATATTTGTCATCCTTAAAACATTGTGAATTATATTGTGTAGACCGCAAAATTGTTTAGTGATGATATTAATGTCAATTCAGCCAAGAACAACAAACAAATTGGATTGGTTTTTCACTACGCATGGGAAAACATGGCACAAGGATCACTTATTTATGTCGATCCTCAAATCAATTACTTGATATTCTCATTAAGCCAAAGTTCCCAAGGATGCATTTAGGTTGCTATGGATCAAGCTAGGAGTTCCTAATATTTCACTCCATAGCTTAAAGAGTAACAAGAAAATAGATCATGATGATTCATCAAAATATTCACTTGGTTCAACCAATTGATTTAATTGACAAACTTTCAAGCATAAGAATTATTGGTAAGATCCTCTTGACATGAATTAGTTTGATACGTCATTCAACTCATCCAATGTGGCACAGAATTGTCAAGAAAATAATCTTGTATACATATAAATGCTTCATCTAAATTTAATATAAGACTCCTGCATTTGAATACCGTTCGTCTAGAAAAAATATCAAGAGGTCCCTAGAAAGTCTATCACATGACACAGCAGCTTTCTATTTTACACGACACTCCTTTCTTCTTTTTTTTTCCGCTCACCACCTGATGAGATCGGTTGCTGAGATTTATGCGGCGAGGCTGAGCTAAATTTTGTTAAGAAAAAATTCATCACTAGAGCTTTGTTTGATCACTTGTAAAGAAGTTTTTATTGAAAAGTTCTTCGACGAAGATCTTCTAAAGTTTAAAATTTAAATTAAAAGATTTAAAAATAATGAGAAAAGAAAGTTTAGATTGAATTACGTACGTAGTTAGAGAATTCTAAATTTTTTTTATTTATGGAGAAAAATTAGTGTCACCTTGAACGACTTTCCAAATTTCGATTGATTCAAAGATATTTTTTTTATTTAAAAGATCAAATCATAAAATACTTTTTTTTTAATTTAAATTTTTTTAATTTTAAAAAAAATAAATTTGATAAAAATAAAAATAGCTTAGTAATGGACTATTTATAATAGACCATATGAAACATGTTTTGAAATTCATGGAGCAGCCGTTCGATCTCAAATCATTTGAGATTAGTGGATCTTTTATCATTAGATGGATCAGTAGAATGAGCTATGGTATGTTGCTCATAATCAAGATTAATTAGTTGTAGATGATGTTTGATTTAGATTTTTGAAGCAGAGATGTAATAGATTGTTTGGAGATAAGATTAACAGAGAATGGTCTATAAAATTATCTATATTTTTAATTTATATCAAATTTTTTTATAGATCAACCGGACATGATCAACTAGTATTCGAGGATAAAGAATAAATCATTCACAGCAGATACCTTCAAAAATAGAAGCAAATCCAGCCGAGAATAATTTTATTTCGCCAGAAGGTGTCACCCAAAAAGAAAACGGAAAGTCCGTCCTCAAGCATTATCACCATTTTTTTTTTATGGTCATCCCAACACGCTGACGTCGTCTTACGAGCCGTGATACGCCTCCAGAAGCATCCGAGCCGCGCGCGTCGGGCCCCGCGGTTCTCCTGGGTCCCACCCCGCGACACGGTGGGTGTTTCCGAAAACGCGATGCGCCCATCGCTCCCCTCACCGCCTGATATCCTATTTTCCCCTCTAGTTTCCTGCCGCGGAGGCCTCACAAAATCCTCCCCCCTCCGCCCGTCCTTCTCCCTCTCCCTCTTTCGCCATGTCCTCTGCCGGAGCCCCGGGCGGCGACGCCGTCCCACAGCGTTACTTCTGCCACCAGTGCGACCGCACCGTCACCCTCACCCCATCCCCCGACGCCGAGATCGCCTGCCCCATCTGCCATGGCGGCTTCCTCGAGGAGTTCGACCTCCCCGATCCTAATCCTAGCCCTCATTCCTTCTTCTCCTTCCGATCCTCCGACCCGCTCTTCCTCTCCCCCTCCCCCTTCTCTTTCCTCTTGTCCTCCTCCTCCTCCCCCCCCGCCAGCTTCGACCTCCGCAACCCTAGCGACCTCGCTGGCCTCTTCGACCCCGATTCCTTCCGCTCCTCCGCCCCCGGAGGTGGAGGCAGCCCGGAGCCCTTCAATCCGCTGGCTTTCCTCCAGAACCACATCCAGCAACTCGTTTCCGGCGGCGCGAATATCCAGATCGTCCTCGAGGGTGGCCCCGGCTTAGGCGGCAACCTCGGCGACTACTTCATCGGCCCCGGCCTCGAGCAGCTGATACAGCAGCTCGCCGAGAACGACCCCAACCGCTACGGCACCCCGCCGGCGGCCAAGTCCGCCGTTGCCTCCCTGCCGGACATCAAGATCACTCTGGAACTCCTAGCCTCCGACGAGGCTCAGTGCGCGGTGTGCAAGGATACCTTTGAGATTGGGGAGGAGGCGAAGCAGATGCCATGCAAGCACATCTACCATAAGGACTGCATCCTGCCGTGGCTTGAGCTGCACAACTCTTGCCCTGTGTGCAGGTACGAGCTGCCGACAGACGATCTGGACTATGAGAACCGGAGGGGGGAGGCGGTTCAGGGGGCTCGCCCTGTGGGAGCCGATGATCCTGGTGGCGCCGGTGGGTCAGCGGCTAGGGCATCGGGGGATGGGAGCCCTCAGAATCCTAGGACGGTAGAGAGGAGGTTTAGGATCTCGCTGCCTTGGCCACTGAGGGGTTTTGGGTTGCAAGCTGAGGCTAGCAATGCTGGAGGTGGTGGGAATGATGTCGGTGGCAGCTCTGGTGGAACTGGTGCAAATTCTGGTAGCCATGGGACCACTGGGTCGACCCGGCAAGAGGATTTGGATTGAGAATAGTTGGAGGTACAGCTTGTGGATATCGGTGTTTTATTTTGTTGCCATTTATTTCCATTTTCTTTCTCTGTTTTTTTTTTTTTTTTTTTTTTGGTGAGATCAGTACCAAGTGCCACGATGATAGGAAAATCACGTAAAACATTTATTTGAACTATAACTGCAACTTCTTGATGCTATATGTGACTATATCTGCTTGTTAAAGGAACTGTTATGCAGCTATTTTAATATACATGATTAAGGTTCTCTAGTAGATCCCCTGCCCAATTTGAAGGTCAAAGGGAGGTAAGAAGTTGGTTCCAAATTGCTTTGCAACTTAAGGTTAGAAATTTTAATGTAAGATGTCAAACTCTGTTGGGATTTAAATGGTTTTTTGGGTGGTACATTGTTGTATTGCTGTTTGCAATATTTTGAACCTGGCTAAATGCTGGTTAGCTAAGTATCTTATGTAACATTAGTCAGCCCTTGTCTTTTGTACACTATCCTATTAGCGACTGTGTTTGCTAGCAGTGTTTGTTCTTTTTTTCCTAATCAGTTTAATGTTAGATTAATTAAGTAAAATTTTCAATAAAAATTTGGTTTTTGTTTCTTTTGTCCAGGTACTTTTGACATGCTCGTGGCATTTGCCTGGATTATGTTAGATGCCTTTTAGATTTAATTGTTCATGCTGGTTCAGAATGCATCTGATATGCAGTTGTATGATTTAAACTAGCCACATTGATATACTCCTTAGGGACCTCTAATCTTTTGCAATATTTTGCCATTTCTATTCCCGCTACTCATGATCCAGTTTGGAAATAAAGAAAGAAAATCGGTATAAGGAGAGATGGAAAGAAGAAATATATTTTTCTTTTTGAGGAAAGGTGATGTGGTCTTTGAGGATGTCTTTATAAAATTAGTGGGCGGTTGTTTTTGGCCACCTCAGGTTGACTTTATACTATATGTCTTTCTATGAACACATTGTGAAAGAGTATCATTAGATAGTCTGTGGTACTGCATTTTGTCGCTACAATGTTGCTGATCCCATGAATGCCACCATCCACCCAAATGAACACTCATACTTGCATGCAAACTTTGAAGGTTAGATAATGCACCAAGAGTGTGGAATTTGAATGTGGATCACCTACACAGCATATAATAGATTGATTAATTAGGAAAGAGGAACATAGCCGAAATGTAATAGTAGTATTTAAACATAATTGAGGTGCAGCACCTGCTTGTTGGGCTGAGATAGTGCTCAACGAAGGATGTCCAATACGTGAAAGGTGCATAGAGAAGCTGGTTGGATGCAATAGCAAATTAAAGTGAAATCAGAATGTGCATCTTTAAATTGAGATCAGATGCATATGTTGTGGTTTGAGGGATGTTATTCATTTATTTTCTTGTGATGTTAGATTTGCTTTGTTTTTAGACTTTGGAATGATTGGATGTTTTTAGGTTAAGTGACTTGTTATGGGATTTTTTGGGTTTTCAGAATAAGGTTTAAGTTCCAGTTGTTTTGTTTTTGTTTTTGTTTTTCTTTTTTTTGTTTTTCTTTTTAGAAGTTAAATGTTTTTAGCTGCATTTTACTTGTTTTTCTCCCATCTACTCCTTTTCTCTTTTCTTCTCCTCCTCCTACTCATCAATCATGATACTTTTGTCTTAAGAAATTCTGTGTCCATGTCTGAATTTATATATAGCTGGAATTGTATTTTGATGGTTTTAAGAAGTTAAATGACTTTTGCTGCACTTGACATGCTTCTCTCCTTTTCTTTTTCTCCTGCTCGTCCTGCCTCTCTTACTCGTCAATCATCATGTTTTTTTCTTAAAGAAATTCTGCATTCCATGTCTGAACTTATGCTGTATTTGCGAGCATAACTATCCTCTATTCTTTTTATATTCAATTAGTTTCTTTAATCTGTCTATTGTTTATACATGTCAACAACTGATCATGCATAAAATTTGACTAAAAGGCTTATGTTGGTTTGTTTAATTTTGGTGCTCACCTTCTTTCCCTCTTACTCTATTCTTTTCTCATTTTTCCTCTTCTTTCTTGCAGCTAATTTTCTTTTATTTATCACTTATTTAATTGTCTCCCAGTTGGTATGATTACATCAGATAGTAAGATCGGTTACAGGTATACAATTTCAGGATCTATAAATGTTTGGAATAATCTCCAATTGTATGTTCCAGTTTATATTTAGAGCATAGCTGAATATTAAGGTTAAGGTTTGGTGCTAGGCAACAACCTGAGGGTTTGTAAGGATAAGGTAAGTTTTAACTTTATATGAAGATTAAAGGAGCTCATTTGATTCTTGATCTAAATCATAAGATTCAGATTAATCTGTATTTCTTTCTGTGCAAGGTGAAATGTTAATCATAAGATTTAGTTCTCAGATTTGATGCTGGACTTCTTTGACCAAGGAAGAAGAAAATGGATGATACAGAGGAACTAGTATTCAAACTGTTGAAGGAAAAGGCAGAAATGGATGGGAGGGTCATGTTGAGTGCAACCAATCACTTTTTTTTTTATAAAATTCCATAAGAAAAAGGGCTGAAATTTGTTCACCTGCTTTCATTTTAGAGCATCTTGAACCCCATCATAAATACCCCAAATCCCTCCTAATAAGATGTATCTAGGGCCAGTGGTGTAAATTATTATTCTATCGACTATGACTAAAATAATTAATCTTTGACATTTTAGTTACTGCTTAAAGTTAACCTAATAGGAACCTTTTATCTCGAGAGCATGTGTCAAATAAAAGTCTTTGAACCATTGTCCAAATTACATTGTGGTTTCATGTTACAATATTTGGTATTTGCAGTGCTTGATGTGACTATATAATATTATCTTGTATTATTGTTATGAAAACCAAATGACTTAACCCTTATTATTTAAACTGAAGGTGGCTATAATATTTGACTTGGCTAGGAATAACAAAGGAAAATAGTAGCTTAAACTGCTCAACTAAAATAGCATCATTTGAACATTTGATGCAACGCTGTTATTATCTTATTCGTCATGTCGTTATTTTTTTAATTTTATTTATGGTGTCTGATTCAATCCAGCTTAATTATTTTGAGAAAGATTGTATAGGTTGACCCAAATCTAAACTAAATGCTTTTGTTTATTTTTTAGCCAAACGGGGATGCTAATTTAGATTTGCGGGGACCACATGATTCTCCAATAGATTTCTCTTATTATAGAAGAGGGGAGAAAAGAAAAAGGAGAAAGAGAAAAAGGGGAAAGAGAGAAAAAAGAGAGGAAAAGAAAAAGGGGAAAGAGAAAAGGGAAAGAAAGGAAAAGAGAGAGGAAAGAGAGAAAATGGCATTTTTGGACCAATCAAAAAAGAAAAAAGGAAGAAAGAATAAAAAAGTTATAAATGTTGGCTTTTGGGGCTTGGAAAGGGGGAAGACAAAACAAAGATTTCATAGAAAACCTTAATCCCCTCTCTCTATATACAGCTTTTCTTTATCTTTTGATTCGTGGATGCTTCTTCCTCGTGCTTGGATCAATCTTTCCTTCCTCTTCATTTCTTCATTGCCTTTTATCCTTCCTGTGCTGGTGTTTGTCTACTGCAGTGCCAATATTTTTGGTGGTCGTAGGTAACTAGCTTCTAGTGAACTTGTTGCAACCTTGAACCTCACCAATCTTCATCTTTTCATCCAAGATAATCTCTATTATCTTGTAACCATCGAAACCCATTATCCTCTTCACCTTCCTACAAAATCTATCCACTTTTTGTTTAATAATTAATCTCGGAAAGAGTCATTTCCTAGTTTTTTTTTTGGGATTATTATATACACTTGGTATTGGTGTATTGATCTTAGTTGTTGGTCTTTCATTTTAGTTCTTATGGTTGCTATTAACCTATTTATGGATTATATTGCGGCTGAGATTTATTTTATTTCCTACATTGGACTTTAAAGTTTAATTTTTTTTAAAAAAATCTTATCAAATTCAGATCTAGAATCTAAAATTGTATTTTATTTTTTAAAACCCTCTTTCCACTGCACTATAAAGTGGCTACAACACTACACTTGTGGCTGCATTAAATGATATCAGAGCAAGTTTTGATCAAAGGCTTTCATTCAGATGCATTATTAGAATCATACATCATTACATGCACACTGCACGAACTTATCCCATCTGCACTTCATTGTTGTCTAGAAAGATTTTTTTTTTTTAAAAAAAGTGTTGAAAGTCTATCTCTTGCATCTTGTTGCCTGTCCACAACTTTCTTCTCAATACTTTCTCAATTCATTGACGCCTCATTGAAGGGCCATTAGCATCTCAAAATAGCGAATAATCACTTAAAAAATCCTAAGGATTGGAGAGAGGCATATGAAAGACAACAAGGGGCCATGAAAAATATGCAAAACCAACTAAATTAAATACAATAAATGTTAGAAGCCATTAATATGACTCGTAAACATGGAGGGGATGGAGCTACCAATTCTAAGAGCAACCTTGATGTAGAAGGACTTGACCTTCCTCCTAGGAGAAATTGGCCAATCCAACATCAAGCGAACACCACACGTTGGGATCAAGGTATTAAGATAGATGTAGGCGAGTTCGAGGTTAGGTTGGAACTTGAAGAGTTCCTAAATTGGGTTGACAAATTAGAACAATTTTTTGAGTGAAAAGAGTTTTCCGAGGACAAAAAAGTCAAGTTTGTCTTCCTTCAGTTGAAAGGTCATGCCTTAGTTTGGTAGAAGCAAGTTCAAAATGATAGGGTTAGAAAAGGCAAGGAGAAAATTGTCTCTTGGGAAAGAATGAAAAAGAAGCTTATAGAAAAATTTCTCCCAGCCGACTATTGACAAATATTATTCCACAAACTTCACCATCTTAGGCAGGGGTCTAAGACGGTGCAAGAATACACTGAGAAATTTTATATCTTATAGGCCCGTAATGATCTTAAAGAGGATGAAGAATCGTGAATAGCTCGCTATCTTGCAGGGATTTGCCCTCAAATTTGAGACGAATTAACCTTTTGCAATTTCCTACAGATTGATGCGGCCTACAGTCACGCACTTAAGGCCGAGTTCAAATCGAAAATGCAAACATTCTGATAGAGAAACATAAGTGGAGAAACCGCTGTAGGAATCAAACCAACCTCAAAAAATGACATCCAACCCCTTACAAAACCTATTGCTGATACTAAGGATAAAGGAATTTTAGGTCCTAAGCCTCCTGGATCCAATATCACTTATTACAAGTGTAGGCACTGGGTCATAAATCATCTGTGTCCTTTGAGACAGTTTCAGCTTAGGACAAATTTAATTGAAAATGCTGACGAAGTGAACAGAAAGAAGAGATAGAAGTGCAAGGAAAAGACACTATTGGAGAGAGCGAGATCCTCGATGAGATTGCTGAAGTTACCGAACCAAACCTAATGATGAATCGAGTCCTAATAGCACCCAAAACTACTAAGGATGATTGGAGATGGCGCAGTCTTTTCCGAACTATCTGTAACATGGGAGGGAAATTTTGCTTTGTCATGATTGATGGTGGGAGCAAAGAAAACTTTGTCTCCCAAGAGATGGTTGACAAGCTTTAATTAAAAACTGATAAGCTTGCACAATCTTATCAAATTGCCTGGTTTAAGGATGGGGATGAGGTTCCAGTGACACGACGAAGTCTAGTTGAGTTTTTCATTGGGAAGACTTATATTGATGAGGTTTGGTGCGATATAGTGTCCATGGAGTTATGTCACTCGCTGTTAGGAAGATCTTGGTAGTTTGACCGTAGCACTATACATGATGGAAAGGAGAACACATATAGTCACTAAGGATAACAAACAAATTAGGTTGATTCCACTCATCAATACATAAAAAAGCCGAAGTCTAAGTTAGACTTATCGCAAAAACCATCATATACTAAGGCGCAATTCATGATGGGCTTGAACAAGACCCAATTTACCAAAAATTTAGCTGGATCCCTTATGGTTTATGCCTTAGTGATAAAAGAAATGACTGAAACTCCTAGGGTTTCCTTAGCTGTTTGATTACTGTCAGACGAGTTTTCTGACATCATGCTAGGGGAACTCTCTAATGGCCTACCCAAAACTGTATGACATGTTGACTCAATCTTTATGGTCGTTGATCGCTTGATTAAAATGGCTTACTCCATTCCTTGTAAAAAGACATCCGATGCATCATATATTGCAAAACTGTTTTTCAATAAAATTGTGTTTGCATGGCATTCCTAGGTCAGTCACATTAGACAGGGATACTAAATTTGTAAGTCATTTTTGGAGAACTCTGATGACCAGTACAGGAGGTAAATTAAATTTTAGCAGCCTATATCACTCGCAAATTGATGGGCAAATAGCGGTGGTAAGTCGATCTTTGGGCAATCTTTTAAGATGCTTGGCAGGTGAAAGACCAAAATAATGGGATTTAATCTTAACACAAGCTGAGTTTGCATATGATAGTTCCGTCAACAGTACCACAAGAAAATCTTCTTTTGAAGCCCTTTATGGCTGTCCTATTTCCCATTTTCTTGATCAACACCTATTCCATATCCTGGTAGAGTTAGTGTAGAAGTCGAGTCCTACTTGAAACAGGTTCAAGAGGTGCAATAGCAGGTTCACAAAAGGTTATGGCATTCCACCATCAAATATAAGGCAGCAGTAGACCTACACTACCAATGTATGGATTTTAGTGAGGAAGATTGTAGCAAGCTGGGCAGGAAGAAGTTCGGGCCGTTTGAGATTCTTGAGAGGCCGGGGAAGAATGCCTATCTTATTGATCTACAACTAGAAGTGTCAAGGCGCTACCTTTCATCATAGATGTAGAGGTGACATCAGAGGGCGTAGAGGCAATTTTGGATGTTCGCGAGATCGAGACATATCAGGTACACATCGCTGGTATTTGGTATGTTGGCAAGGGCATCCATTGATTGATAGTAGCTAGATTTCAGAGGTAGAGTTGTGACGGCTTCGAGGGGACTTATACCAAAATTATCAAGAGACTATCTCGACAGGGTTGAGATTTCTCCTATCTAAAGAGAACTGATGCAGCCCATCCAGCCGTTATTATCTTAATCGTCAAGTTATTTTTTTTTATTTTATTTATGGTGTCTGATTCAATCCAATTTAATTATTTTGAGAAAGATTGGATAGGTTGACCCAAACCCGAACCAAATCCTTTTGTTTATTTTTTAGCCAAATGGGGATGCTAATTTAGATTTGTGGGGACCACATGATTCTCCAACAGATTTATCTTTTATTGGAGAAAAGGGAAGGAAAAGAAAAAGGAGAAATAGAAAAATGAGAAAGAGAAAAAAGAGAGGAAAAGAAAAAGGAGAAAGAGAAAATGGATAGAAAGGAAAAGAGAGAAAAAAGAGAGAAAATGGCATTTTTGGACCAATCCAAAAAGAAAGAAAGAAGAAAAAAGGTTACAGATGTTGGCTTTTGGGGCTTGGGAAGGGCGAAGAAAAAACAAAGATTTCATAGAAAATTTTAATTCTCTCTACATACGGCTTCCCTCTATCTTCCGATTCGTAGATGCTTCTTCCTCACGCTTAGATCGATCTCTTCTCTCTCTCCATTTCTTTCAAATCTTTCTTGCCTTTCATTCTTTCTGTGCTACTGTTTGTCTACTGCAGTGTTGCTATCCTTGGTGATCGTGGGTAACCTGCTTCTGATGAACCTATTACAATCTTGAACGTCGCCAATCTTCACCTTCTCGTCTAAGGTAACCGCCATTATCTTGTAACCATCGAAATCCATTACCTTCTTCATCTTCCTACAAAATCTATCCACTTTCTGTTTAATAATTAAGCTTGAAAAGAGTCATTTCCTAGTTTTTTTGGGATTATTATATGCACTTGGTATTGGTGTATTGATCTCAGTTGTTGGTTTTTCATTTTAGTTCTTATAGTTGCTATTAATCTATTTCTGGATTATATTGCGGCTGAGATTTATTTTGTTTCTTGCATTGGACTTCAAAGTTCAATTTTTTTTTTAAAAAAAAATCTTATCAAATTCAAATCTAGAATCTAGGATTGTATTTTATTTTTTAAAATCCTCTTTCCACTGCAACAGCACTCATGGCTGCATTAACATTCTAATGACTACTCAGAGTCAATGTAATAGTAAAATGCAAAAAGAATTAATAAAAGTTATTATGTGCTGTGAGATTTTATTTCACTTATTTTGCTACTTTTGGTGCACCTATATTAACAATCACAAAAGTGCCCGTGGTTGAAGGTTACAACTAATGTGGTGTAAGCTTCAAAGAATATATTTGGTAGGGCAAGCAAATGATTGGGTTAATTTTCAAATGAGATCAGCAACATAGAATGTCATGTTAACAAGGCATAAAAGTAAGCATATGGTCAAGTTGGGTCCAAACTGAAGATTTCGGACTGGATGGCCTTTTGGCTTTGCAGCAAATCTAAGCATATTTAAGGAGCTGAAATTTTTTATATTCTGTTTTGCTGGAAGAGGGGCTTGCATGCTTCTCTTGAGAGCAGAAGAGATTGATGGATGAAGGCCTTTTGATTTGGTTTAAGTTAAACCTATAGGTGAACGACAAGAAGTTGTGTTTGATAACCTAGAGTACTCTTCAAGATGGCATTATTACCACATATCTTATTGAACTTTAGTCACGCTATGGATGTTTCAGATAGAACTCAAATGACTTTGTTGAAGCCTTGAATTTAGACAACACTGGCTCTATGGGAGCAGGATGAGGGTTGCCAAAAAAGTTCATGATCATTTTGGTGGCTTGTTATAGTTTCAGAATTCAAAATCAAATTAGTCAAGAGGAACATTTTCTTTTGATGTTTATTTTGAAACTATGATTGTTTTTCTTTCTATGGAGTCTAACATGAAGAGGGACCTTATGCCCCTGGCAACATAACAATTGGAACCCATTTGTTCCATATTGGATGTAGGGCTTCTTTGGATGATCATATGGGGCAGGATCCAAACTATTAAAATCTTTAATAGAGGGGGAATCAGCATCATCAATAGAAAATGCTTGTTTGATATAGTTATGATTATTACTTTGTATTCTAGATTCAGCTTCTATGCATGAGGGGACTTCGGAATGACCTGTCTTGAAGATAAAGTCTTTGATCAATATGTATCATGGTGCAAATTATTAAAGGAGAGACAAAGTTCCCTGGATTTATGATTTAAAGAACTAGCGTATCCCATTATTCTGGGATGGATGATAGCGATCCACTTGCAGTGGTGTAGTTTGAGAGCATGAAGGGAATTAAGCCTTCAAGATAATGCTGTCTGCTTGCAATCTAAACTTCAACCCAATCTTTATGAAATTCAATCTAGACTTAGGCCCGGCTCCAATATGTGGCCAATACGACTGAACCTGGACTCAATCCTTAGTTGAATTGATCCCTATCTTACTGAGACAACTACACTTGAACTCAATATTTGACCAATTCTTGGATGGGTAGGATTTAAGTTAAAATGTAGAGACCCTGTCTGCACCCTCCCAAGGTGGGTTCAAGTTGGTTCAGGGGTATCCAGACCTGACCTAGGAGCTTCCCTTTAAGGGATGGTTGTGATCTCCTGGTTGTTCGCAAATCTTCCTATTTTGTATGTAAACATTTCTACCTGTTCACTCCTAGCACTTCTTTCTTTCTTTGCTTGAAGGGTTGTATATATTAAAGATGAGAGTGCCCACAAATTGAGGGAGGCATATGAAGAAAGGTGAGAAGGGGGCAGTGGTTACGTGGTGAGTGAATTCTATGATGCAATAGAACGGTCAAAAGACCCTCAACCCATACATGTTTCATTGGTAATCACGTTGAAAAGAATTAACCCATCTCTAGCATAGTCACAAGTTTGGCATTCAGGAATAACTTGACAAGGTTAATAAATTATGTGTTTGGAAAAATATGGTTAATTTGAAAAAAAAAAAAAAAGGCAAGAAGTTTGGAAGAGAGAGGGGAACTAAAGAGGAAGAAAATTGGGGGAGGAGGAGTATGTTAGAGAGTGAGAGAATAGTAGGAGGGAAATGAAAGGATGAGAAGAAGCAAACAACTAGAAGAAGGTTGAAGCAGAAGAAGACTCGAAGATAAGACACAATGCGAGAGGTTTAGACTTTCTATTTACTTTTTGAGAAAAAAATTCTAATATCAAATGAAATCCTCGAATCCGAAGTCCTAACATTGCAATGCTTACCATTTTGGTCCTTTATGCCCGTGGCCTGCCTAGCATTTCAAAGTTTGAAGCATGGTTGTGGACCATTTTTCCACTCCAGAATGCATGAACTATTCAATACCACATGAACTAAACATGCAGTTGATGAATTTAACAATGTATATATGAAATGTTCATGAATGGATGAGTTCTTCGCATAATAATTTGTCAGAGATGCCTAACATGAATAATTCATCAGTTTTCAAAAAAATGTTGAATCTTGATATCAATTTTGTGTATTTTATATAAACCTATATTCAAGCTACAAATCCAGTTAAGGCTTTGCTTGCTAGTCATACACTTAAAAAATTTAAAAATAAGATAGGGCTAAAAGGGGGGATTTAGGGTCAGCTCTCCAAACGAAGTGGGCGAGAGGAAGTTAAAGTGAAAAAGCAAGTTCAATAAATCATGGACATCCACTCTATTTTCCTTTTTAGGTCATGTATTCTTTTGTTATCCATTAGCTGTTGTGTGGAGGAGGGGGGGGGGGGGTTGTTGTGTGGAGTGGGGGACTTGTTGATCCTTGATTCATTGAATTATCACCACGTTTTTTAGGGCCTGGGTCTAGGTTTTTAGGGCTTGTCCTATCCATATGACCTATCATGTGTAAGATTAAACTGATCAATACCTATTTAAAATTGGATTTGTTTTCTCTTGTTCTAACTACCTGACTATAAAAAGCCCACAATTGTTTATATTGAGGAGGTTCAAGCAAGTTGGCATGTCTATAAGAAATTGCCATTTGTAGCCGATATCTTGGGCACGTATGAGCAAAATCTTGAGATGCTTCACCTCTTTCACTTTGTTTTCTATTACATTAAAACAAGAGACAACATCCATCCAATTAATTTCCTATTAAATAAACTAAAATTAAGGAAAGAGATTACCCCCATGAGAGAAGATTGAGCCCATGCTATCTTTCCTTTGTTAGTATAATAAGTTAGTCTCAAGCCCAAACTGATGCAGAAGTCTTCTATTCTAGCCTTGAGTAGCTGGAATTGGAGGATCTCACATTTTAATTTCTATGGCCTAAAATCCTCACCTCATCAATCCCTTGCTATAACTGCCTCAGCCTATTTTGATACGACAAATAGTGATGAAATAAATAGTAAATAATATGTTCACTTTTGAACTGCTTCATTTTTTGCAAAAGGGGTTGATGCCATTCATATATTGACAATAAGGTAGGGGAGGTGGGCTATTTCTCCCTCAACAAGCAACAAACCATGGTCATAAAAAATCAAGGATTAGTGTGCTGGTACCGGGGTCCATATCGGTTGCCCGGCGACATAGTTCGGTATGCCCTCGTGCTATTTCATGTTGAGTCTATACTGACACAACAAAGAGGGTGGGGGAGAGGGAGAATGGGAGAGAGGAAGAGAGGAGGGCAGAGGGGGAGGGAGAGAGATGGGGGGAGGGTGAAGGACAGCCAGCAGAGACTGCGGATGGCTGAAGACAGGCATGGAGGGGCAAAGGAAGGGCTCCACCCTCCAGTACCCCTATTTCATTTGCAACAGGGATCCCAAAGGGGCCCTTTTTTTTTATTTGGAAGAATTTAAGTGGACTGGGCAACCTGTTTGCCGATTTCATCTAATTTTTCCAAAATAAAAAAGCCCTCTGGCACTCTCCGTCGGCCTCTGCAAGCTGTCCACCACCCTCCCTCTCCTTCTAGATCTCACCCTTATTTCTATCTCTTTCCTCTATTTCCTTATCTCTCTCCCTCTCCCTCACCGGTTTCTTGATGTGAAGGCCAGAACCATACCAATTTGCTGCCGGTATGGCTCATTATGCCCTGAACCGGGTGGTTTGGGATAATAGTTTTACTGATGTTCTGAATATGTTGCTTTTTGTGCATCGTTGCTTTTGCTGGAATAGGAATTTTACTAGTTTATTTTTTCATTAGAGTTCTTTTTGGAACATATCTCCAACAGAGATCATTGTCGCTTGCCCGGCTGCAATCAAAAATGGTTTTAGTGCATGGGCATTTGGATTTTAGCAAAACAAAGAATTGCAGGATAGCTCAAAAATAGTATTTTTACATGTACTAAAATGAGCATAGCAGGGGCACATAAAGATGCATTGATGTATGAGGTAAATATGCAATAGGACATCGTCAAAAACCTGGTGATAAAGTCATTGATATGGACATGGCTTTTTGAATATAAGGTTGTTGTTTGTTTGTCAGTCAGACAATGTACCCTGTGAATTTAGAAAACATGGTATATCAGGATGTAAATGAATATTTACAAATGAAGGTATTTAGAATTATTGAGATTTTGAGCAATTTTAGTAAGTAGAGATTAGAAAAAGGTAAGATTAGTTAAAAACAAGAAATATATAATGAAGCTGTTGACATGGTTATTTTCAAAGTTTTGAACCCCATTTCACTTCTGGTTTGGTCCCTAGCGTGGGGGTCTTGGTTTCGCTCAAAAGAATCAAAATAACATCAATAAATAGAACAAAAGAGAAAATAGGTTATTTACATCATTTTTTTAATTTGATATAATTACTTTATTATCAATATCCAATCTTTTCCTTTCAGTTTTTTATAAATTGTCAATTGTCCTTGGATCTATAAGGCACTGGTATGGACATGGCTTTTTGAATATAAGGTTGTTGTTTGTTTGTCAGTCAGACAATGTACCCTGTGAATTTAGAAAACATGGTATATCAGGATGTAAATGAATATTTACAAATGAAGGGTTTTAGAATTATTGAGATTTTGAGCAATTTTAGTAAGTAGAGATTAGAAAAAGGTAAGATTAGTTAAAAACATGAAATATATAATGAAGCTATTGACATGGTTATTTTCAAAGTTTTGAACCCCATTTCACTTCTGGTTTGGTCCCTAGCGTGGGGGTCTTGGTTTCGGTCAAAAGAATCAAAATAACATCAATAAATAGAACAAAAGAGAAAATAGGTTATTTACATCATTTTTTAATTTGATATAATTACTTTATTATCAATATCCAATTTTTTCCTTTCAGTTTTTTATAAATTGTCAATTGTCCTTGGATCTATAAGGCACTTGATATATTGAGTAAGCCTTAGTATATTTTAGTCATCACTTTGCATATATTTTGCTCTAGCATCTTCAATATCTAGAGAACCTCTCCTACCATTGTCTCTTGGACTTGACATAATTGTTTTGCAATGGTAGCTTCCACATGTGAAAACTTGACTGTGCTCATGCACAGGAGATTATTGTTTAAAGTTTAATCTAGTAGGTTATCATGTAAATATGTTCTCTTTCCTTTTTTTAATGGCTTTATAGCTTCTGTATATGCAAATTTACTAGATCATATTTGTTCAGTGTGCATTACCAACAAAGTAAACATGGCTAGATCGTTACCATTGATGCTCTATCACCAACATGTTTGATCCTAAAGGTTCTCTTTCTTCCACTTAGAAACAGGCACACATGATTTATATAATAAGCCAGTCTATTTAATGATTTTAAGCTTTCAAGAACCTTTATTGCTGTTTTTTTAAAATAGACATTTAACATATTTTTGCAAGATATAGCAGTTTTGGTCAATTTTGGTCCGAATCAGCAAATCTTGGTGAAACTAGAAAAACCAACCAAAACCAGCTTAAACTGAGCAAAACCAAATATTTCAGTCAATTTTGTGTAGGTTTCAGCCGAAACTGAACCATTTAGACTGAAACTTAAAACCTTGGTCCTTCGAGTATTTATGCTAAGATGCTTTGGAAATAATTATGTTAGAACAATTTTTTTCTATAAAAGAAAAGAATTAGGGTGGAGAAGGCTTAACTCCTTCCTTTGGTATAATTTCTAAATTTAAGCTTTGAGTGGTCTGATGGTCTTATTGTTTTTGAGCAAACATGGTAATCTGAGGTGTTTTATCTAAGAATATATAACAAGCTGAGTTACATTTTGATGATTGGCCACTGTCATATCTTTAGTCTTTCCTTCAGTGTGCATTGGTTTCCTTGCAAGTGAAGCTTTTTTTGTTTTCAACTTAACTGTGTTGAAGTTTCTATTTTTGATTCGGCCCATCTTTGTATTGTGGCCGCATTTTTGTTTTTCTTTGAATGGCCTTATTGCCTATATCTTCACAGTCGTCCTTACCTGTACAAATATGGTAGGAAGGGGCATGCCGCATGCCCAAGCAACCCTCTTCAAGCTTCTAAATCTCATAAAATTCGTATGTGTGGGGCTTACAATGTTTTACTTTGGCTTCTCTTTTGAACTGCCTTATGTGTGATTTGCTGAATGATGTACCGATGGGAGTTTTTGCACCGTGCACCGGAGGATGAGTAGGCACCTTTTGGTCTAATTCTCAACGTTAAATGAATGAACTAACATGGAAGGTCAAGCGCACTGGCGACCAGCACTTGATATCAATAATTGTAAAATGTTTACATGCTTTTGTTTCTAATTGTTTTCATTCTTTTCATGTAGGATGAACCCTTGGGAGTCCATTCTCCTTGGTACAGAGCTCAACATTTACTGCATCAGAATTATACATGTTTGAAAATTAAGTGAAGACATGTTCAGAATACTATCTTTTTTCATGCTGTTATTATTATTATTACTATTATTTTTTTGTGGTGGTGGGAGAGAATCTGATTTTATACCTGTAGCCATGAACCAGAAGTTGGGAATCATCAAATCTGAATTCAACAGACACATGTTTGGGATAGGAAGTACATCTGATTGAGGCTAGCATTGATATTTAATCAGTTCATCGTTAAAGCATGCCTGTGCTGTTTCCATTTTTTTGTAAGTTAATTAATAGTGCGCGTTATTCTCAATGGATCGTTGTATAAATATAACTAGCGTCTTCTAAAGCTGTTCTGGATGTTCAATCATCCTTGATGCATATCTTTTATAGAGTTTAGCCTGCCATGTTAACATAGTGCACTGCCATGAGGGCATTGTTGCACCATGCGTGAGTAATGCTTATTCAAATTCAGTTTCTGTTCTAGAATTGTTTTCAGATGGTGGAAGATTATTTACGTTGGGAAGACAAGTAGTTACAGATTGCTGTTATTGTTTGGTAACTGCAATGTTAAGTAACCGGTGAAATTTTCTTGTGTGTTTGATTTTTCTGTAGATTTATATGCAAGTGAAACAAAGTAATACTGACCTGCAGGCTGAGGAGCATGATAGATGCGGGGGAAAAAAAAAAATGAACATCAAACAAAATGACGGAGAAACATTGGAAGGTGTTGGTGTGGTTATTACAAGCTGCAGTGCAAACAAATACCGCTGACTTTTTCCGAGTGATTCTCGACGGGGTTTTCCCTACCTGACGGGGAATTCTACTCTTTGGGGGGACCATGCTTTGTTGGTACTCTCGGATGGTCGCATGTCAATATGATCCGTAGGTTGGTGAGTTAATGGGTAAGGTTTAGCGACGATGCGGCGATTATGGTAGGCCCCTTCTGTCCATGGTTTGATGACATGTTCAAAGACATGCTACTTTCCACTAAAAGAAAAGGAAAAAAAAAGAAAGATGGATGCTACTTTGTAAACAAGGCTCCATTTTCGTAAGGCCGAGGCAGGAATTGTAGGGCTTTTAACAGAGGATGCGTTCATGCCATGGAAGTATCTAACTAAAGTGCAACTAAATGGGAAGATTTTCAAAGGACAGAACTTGTACCTGCCGGAAGATTTTCAGATCATAGAACATCTATTTTTCTACCGTAAAGCATGCAAGGCTTGTGTGAGAACAATTGAAATATTGAATGGAACTTGGCTGGAACAGCATCCTTTTTCTTCATCTTGGGTGAAGCGTGAGTCCTTTTTTGGCAGCCGTGGAAAAATCGCAATACTAGTGTTTCCACATTATGTGTCACGAGCATGTCCCACCGCTTGTTATTTGGCATTCTCCACGCCATGATTTATGTAAAGCCTAGTACCGATGGCTCCACCATTGTACTGAAAGTTTCCTAGGATCGGATAGGATATCCAGCGACATCTTATCATTGTGCTTGTCATATTCGAAACTTGGGACGCCTTGGAATTTTATTCGCTGGCTTCAGTTAAAAACAAACCAATAGGGTAAACCTGCAGAATTACCTCGTGCCATGTTGGATTTGGAGCCGGTTTTTAACCCCATGTCAGTGCTCGTTTTAGGTGCCACTTAATAAGAGTTTTCGATACGTTTGGTTGTCGTTGAGAAATTACAGAGTAAATTATATTTAGTTGATTATTTATTATTTTTTAAAAAAATTATATATAATATCTATTATATTATTAATAGGTACAAGAGCATATATTTTTACTCAATTTTATATAAATAATAATAATATATTTTTATTTATATAAATATTATAATATTATTATTATAATATAATATTAGATTATAATAATTTATTATATTAATATAATATTAATATATAAATATAAATATAAATACTATATTAATATTAGTAAAATATTATAGTAATATAAATATTAAAATATAATAAATATTATAATATTAATATTAATATTATTTTATTTTAATTATTATATTATTATCCAGTATTTCATTCTAATTTATTTTATAAAATTTTAATCGTAGATTTTTAATAAATATTTTTTAAAAAAATAATCATCGAAGTTTAAAAATAATTATCAAAGTTTCAAAATCTTTTTTTTCTTCTAAATTTTTATTTTTTATAAAATATAAAAATATTTTTTCATGAAATTTTTTTTTCATCTTCTCATCTTTTAAAACTCTAACTAAACGTTAGTGTTTCGTTCCGCTTCCTTAAAATTATTTTTTTACCCCTCCACTTCTACACGAGCCCTAATACGTTTCATCCCAAATCCTCTCGGTCTCATCCACCGCCTCCCTTCTCCTTCCCATCGCTCTCTCCCAATCCTCTCCTTCCTCAAGAACGTGTACTGCGCTCCGGCGGTCAGGTTGCCGGCGAAGGAGCTCTGATCATCCCTCTGGCGGACCGTTCTCCCACCCGCCCATTTGATCTTAGTTGGCTGGCCGGCGCCTCCGATCGCACCACCGTGCTCCGATCGTATGCGTCTACCCTTCCTCTCTTTCTTTTTCTGGCTTTGTCTCTCCGACGACAGCCCTTCCACCTCCTCTCCTCGGTCTTCTCCCGAACCCTTCATCTCCATCCCTAACCCTAACCGAGAACGATCATAGTTTGATCTCTGGCTGCTGAAAATCCAGCAAAATGGTAGTTGTTGTGTTAATTTAGAAATTATTATGGCTATTGTTTGCTGAATTGATACTTAATTGTGGTGATTGATTGATATTCCTCAATGCTCTCGGTTTCGTGGATTTTCAGGCAGTGTGCTCTTTTATGTGAATACGTCAATATATTTATGGATGTGAGTTATTGGTGTTTCTGCATGGTTCGCTATGAAATGCCTTTTGATGGCTAAAGTAAGATTATGGCCTTTATGTAGGGGAGTTTTGGAGGTGTATATGACTAGACGTTGGTTATCGAATATGGCTTTTTGTGACATCTTTGAGGATAATGTGTCTCTCTTGTTCGGTGGCTGAAACTAGACGAGAGTTGCTTAGTTGCTTAATATCCTTTGTAAGTTTATGAAGCTTAAGGATTTAGGGACTTGGATTTTGTGCTTTTGGATTTTATGGCAATGTTTTCCAATATTAAACTATGGCATCGAGAAGATTTGTTCTGAATTCTGATGCAAACTTGGATGAATGATTTTTAAGCCGTTGTCGGTGGTTAGAAGTTGTGGTCTGTTTTTATTCGCGTATCCATATCCCCTTGGCACCATGGGATTCAAGGGAAGGAAAGGTTTCAATATATGTGAGTTGTTAATGCTAAGATTTAATGTCTTTGATGTGTTTGAATGGTTTGGTGCCTCTCAAATTTTAATGTGCCACGTCGTATTCGTTGGAAGGAAAGTGAGCTTTTTCCCAGAAACATGTATATTTATTGTTACTTAATTTCGTTATTGCATCATTTCTCATCATTATTGGTTATCGGTTTAGAACACTAGAAAATGGATATCCATTGTCGCATAAACTGACCTTCAGTTATAACTTTTAGTTAAAAAAAAAAAAACTGTGGGTGGACATATATGGTCTCTTAGATGTCAGACAATTCAAGGTTTTAACATTTGTATCTCTTGGTTATGAATATATGCTCTGACATTCTGTTCTTCTGTTTCAGCCCTTGGTTCATCCACTCAATGAGTTTAGCACTCCAGTCATTTCTAGTGGTTCTTCAAGTCTCTCCAACAACCTCCAGCTTTCCAACTTACATATTTCTTTTTCAGTCTGTTTGCTGCAAGTTATTCATGCTTGTTTGCATTTAAGAATGGCGTCTATGATTACGAGTTTTTGGACTTGGAAGCAGAATCAATAGCAATATTTGTTATGATTGCTGCGTATGCTGCACTTGTGTGCTTTGCTCTTGGATTACCCACGAACTAGGCGTCAGTACGGAGATGGAGGCAAAGCTACATGACTAGGCTACCCTGTAGCATGGGTACTAGATGCATCAAAATGATGTGGATGAGGAAGACTCTCTTCTTTAAGCTACATTCCATATTACATCTGAGATGCCTTCTAGGGATGCTGAATGTTGGGGTCAAGGAGGACGTGGTGATGTTCCTCTGCACAGTAGGACATCATGTCATGAATGTAGTTATTGGATACAATTCCATTCAATCCAGATAGACTGGTAGCTGGAAATAGTTGATTCATGTTGATTCAGTATTGTCAATGCACTTATGAATGCATCAGCCATTAATTTCATATGACTTTATCAGCGCTCTTGATGTAATATAGGCATGCTAGTGTTGAGACATGCATGGGCATATGTTCTTTCCACCTCTGTCGACACCAATTCCTTCAATATGAAGGATTTTACTGTTATAAAATTCTGATAGGGACATTGCGAGTCCGCCTTGTCAAATGCATGAAAAAACCTTTGCTTGTCTTTTGACCTTTTCTTAATCCAAATCAATTTCTATTCTTTTAATTGATTAATAATTTTCTTGTCTGGGACACCCAAGCAAACTAAGTATAAAGTATAATGATGGTAGGAAATAATTGAAAGAATGGGATGAGATGCAAATGGAAAACTAATATACTGGTGTCGGTCACGGACAACAGAACTAGTGCTAGCTGGACTACTGATTGGCAAAGCTGTTTCTTTGCCATCTGGTGTCCACTCTAGTGCCGTTTGGAACAAATATTTCTTGTTACATTTGAAGCTGGGTAATGCAGCCTTGAGAATGAAGTTCTTAGCAATGTTGTAGCTATTTGAGATAGCTACATCTAAGAACTTTGACAATGTTGTTGCCTGATAATCCTTGGTGCCTAGAATATTAATCTTTATATATTTCTTTTTAGATCTTGCACATCTTTGAAAGTTTGCTCATAGATAAGGCTGTCATGAGGTGAACAAGCTGGGGGATTATGTTTTTATGCTCTATAGAATGTGGCAACTTAATTACTGCCATTTGTGCAATCATTTTGTACCATGACTTCCACTTTATTATTAAAAAAATCCCAGCTAAAATCTATGTCGCAACTGAAGTGGATATTGCAACTTTTAGTAACCGTCCAGGTCCCAAATCTTTGTTGCCTAACATACTGTTGTAATTTGAAATAGTAGAAAATCATGACCGTTCAGATATCTGACCTCCATTGTGACCTGGAGGTCGTGGGTCTTGTAACAGCAATAACATCGCTGCACATGAGGGTAAGGCTACGTATATCCAACCCTACTTAGACTGCATAATGGGCTGCCCATTTTCAGAAAATCATGACCCTAAAGTATTTCAGTTTTGGGGATTTGATGCTGAAAAGCATGCCTTAACTTATAGCTCATTTCCAGTACTCTCCTCTGTTTTAGTGAGATAAGAATTTAGTGTTGTTTGAGATATTTTTTCTCTTCCAAGTGTGAATACTTCATTTTCTATTATGTACCTATTATCGAGTCATTGCTATAGCTAAGTTTTTGACCGAGTCTCATATTTTATTTTCTAGTGTAGTTTCAATGATGCGACCAAGTATTATGTGGGGGGCTAATGATCTTGGAAGTTAATATAATTGATTCAGTTGAGTGTGAGTGGCCTAGCTTCGTTTTCTCTAAGTTGAGATTCTTCTTATATCCTTCATTTTCTTCTGTAAAAACAAGAATTAACATTTTGCACCAACATCTGCAATATTACTTCGGGTAATGCATCATACCTCCACATCAGACTCTATGCCTAATTTCTACTAGTAGCACATTTGGTTCTATTGTGGTGATCTAATTAGTGAATAATAGGTGAAATCCTTTTTTTTTGCCTGCATCTTATGACTGAAATCATTGGATAGCAAAACTGTATTTTCTTTTTTCAATCGACCTGTCAACTATATGGGTGATTTGATTGTTGCACCCAATGAATTGAGGTAGCTTTAGACATGAATGAAGATGCTGAGCTAGAAGATTTTGTTTGAAATATTTGTTAGTTGTTGACTTTTTGGACATAGGCATTGTGTTCAGAATATCTAGGTAAATCAATGGGTTTCACGTGTCTTGCCTGCTTTATTGTTTTCAGTGAGTACTCCTATATGGGTATCTTGTCCAGACCATGACTATGATCAAAAACCATCCTTCCATTTGCTATATGCTATTTCATTCCAATATGGTCTCAATGACACTGATCTCTCCTGATTCCATGTAGCATATCTTTCACTTGGTTTCCTCGATTCTACCAATCTGATTAAGATACCCTTTATTCCACTGGAGCCTATTCTCCTAGGCAGACCATCTCTGAACTTCACTGCACATGATTAATTTGTCTGAACCATTCCAATCATATAGATTTTGCATTTACAATATCAGTTTCAATTAATTGCCTTGCCATAATACATCCACAATACATACACGCATACATACATAAATTTCTTCTTTCTTTTTCATCCTGCTTGAATGAATGAGTTGCCTTTTTTCATCCTGGTTGAACGAATATGTTGATTTGAATCTATAAGCCACTTGAAATCGAATTCGTACCATTGATACTTAAGGGAAAAATTGCTTGCAATGTAGTATTTATAAATAGAGCATGTTTACTTTGCAGGGGAACTTCTAATCCTGCATTGCCTATTCAGTTTAACATCATAAACCTAGCAAACCTTTGATGTCCCTTTGGATTTATTGTAACTTTTGGATTTTTTTCTGCTCAATTGTCTTTAAGCAGTCCAGAATGAGCACAGATTGGTTGCATGGTGAAGTTTTAAAGGCTGTCTTTCCTCTACTTGATGGTAAAGACCTGGCCTCCTGCATGCTGGTGTGCCATCAGTGGAGAGATATTGCTAAGGAGGACTACTTTTGGAAGTGCGCTTGTGCCAAGAGATGGCCTTCTATCTGCAGAAGACCTCTGCCTGCCCTTGGCTACTACAAGCTTTTCAAAACCTTCTCCAGACCCCAGCGCCCCCAGCCTCTTCTGCCACCGAGGTTATCCTTCAATGATTTAGAATTCTACATCGACCTTTGGTCTGAACAGAAGCTGATCTTCTCTGAAGCCATCTCAGGCTCTATGCTCTGGACTGGGATAAAGAACCCACCTCCTGGCATATCTGATATCCTCAAGGTACACCTCGATGGCCCTGATTACAAGATGGTAGTGCAAGTGGAGCCAAGGTTCACTATTACTTTGGGGAGTACCATCAGTGTGTCAGTTCTTGTGGGACGCAAGGATACCAACCAGATTGCATGCATCATAAGAGATTCTGTCTTTGATTATGTTGATGGCAGTGCTTTCAGAGCACTTGCCTTTGCCTATCTCAATTTTTCACCTGGACATCCATTCATATCTGGAATTAGAGCTTGGGTGTCCTTGCTATTTGTGGCCAATGGTAATGAGAATGCCATTGATGTGTTTGGCATTGAGATAGACTTCTGTGATGCTGCAAGCAAAGAGCATGAAGTATTGTGGCTTCTAGACATGCTTGATTGGAAATGACCACTGAATTTTGTTGCTGCCTGGATATAGAGGCAGCCTTTTAATTAAATGGCATGTTAAGAACGGAATATATTTATTATTTTGTAATTTATGTTCAAATATTATTGCTATTTTTGTATCAGCGGTTACTTTGTGGAGATCAATTTATTACTTCGGTGCAGAAAATATGTAGCAAGGCCGACCTGGTAAACTTGTGCTTTGCACCCAAGCTCGAGAACCCTGGTATGCCTTACATGCACTGTCCTGCACTTTATGTCTCAATGTCATCTCTATTTTTGTGGTTTCCTTTCTATTATGTCTTTAGTTCCTACAATCTATATAGGTACTGTTTGAAATTTTGCCCACAAAGGTGTTCATTTTGTTGCAAGATTATCTTTTGTTGACAAGGTACTTTTAGTGGTTTGCTGAGGTTCAACTCATTTAGTTACTCTCTGAACTTGGATACCACCGTCAAAACATTCAGCCGTCTGAAAAAGGATTACCATAAAATCTTACTCTGAAAAACATATTTTCAAAAAAAAAAAAAAAAAAAAGAAGGCTTTTTTGGTAAAAATACAAAGGTAAGGTTTTCATAGAGCTCATGTATTTGCTTGTAGTTTTTCCAGTAGGTTTTATTCAAACAATCAATCAAGTATTTTAACCGAACTTGCTCATTTTGGATTCTGTTAGAAGCCACTTCAGTAAAACCTACTACCATACAATTAGATTTGCTTTGCTGTAGAGTTATGTTGCTTATGTGCCTGTCAAAGTCGGGGCGACACCAACTAATGTCCCATTCATGAAAACATGATCAATATGAAGGTTATTTGATATGATTTCATTGTTTAAAGTTGATTAAGGAGAAGCATCCCCATGATCGTCGCGCATTAAGTGGAGCATGATATCATGGAATTAAAAAAGTTTTGTTGCATAACCGACCACCTAATACTACAAAATTATCACTAGCTTTTTCAAAATGCATATAGAACTGCAAAGTCTCATGACGAGAAATCGTGTCCAAACTTGCTCTCCATGTATCAAGAAAAAAAGTTATAGATGGATCGCTCATCTAGAGTTTCAGGAATCGCCTTGCTGTCTTCCTCCCATGTCTTTGATGCTTGTTCAGCTTATGTGGTGTGGAGTGCTGCATCTTCTGTTCCTGTACTACTGTAAGTTGTCGATCAGCCCAGCACCATGTCCACAGACCATATGAATAGACCTCTTCAGGGATGCTGCATGCTTTTCATGGGTGAATCAAGGTTTGCCATCCCACGTTTGCCTCCGTTGGCAGTAGTCCTCTAAGCACCCCCAGAACATCTTCAAGAGCTCGTGTGTTCTCTTCTTATGGTGCATATCTGTGACCATGTTTATCTGTTTAGCCTTTGAACTGAACTTCTTATCGGGCCGAGCCAGTTTCTTGCAAAAGTCAAATTTGTTTGCAAACGGAATTTCTAGATACCTTTTGAGTTGAAATCATTTTCTGATTGAACCAAACTTAAAGTAGCTATTTGTCAAGATGTTCATGAAACAATTTGTCATTTGAAGGCCCCCTCTGACCAAGCTGAATTTATTTGTCTATTTTTTTACTCGATGGTCACAAAATCATCCGACAAAATCATCCGACTCCAAGAAGGAAAAGAAGAGTACAATATCCAATGCCAGAGGCCCGCAGAAAGTAGGATTTGTTAGTAGCCCATTTCATTGGGCTTATCAAAAAAATATAGCACTTTTTAAGACCGGCTTCCATTAGTTTCTCAATAAGTACTCAGATCGTGTAGTATCTCCCATCTCGACTCTGATAGCGTCGATAATGGTGAAGGGATCGATAGAGGGTGGAGAGAGTGAGAGGCGGTCGTGCTTGAGGTGACGGTGTTGCTATCATCGCTGCCAAAGCCCAGAAAGGTCCAACATTCTCACGGTCGCGTCTTCTTTGTCGATTTCTTCGTTTCGTGGGGGAACTAGCAAACCATAAGGCGGCCTCATCTCACGGTGGCGCACGACCATCATCCTGCTTCGGGACGGGAAATGGGTTAAATGATGTGCCCATCGATATTTGGAGATGGTACATTTTACCAGACATTTACTCGTGAGAATTATAGGCTAATGAGAAGGGCATATAGGCTTTTTTTCCCCCTTGAAGAAGTAGAAAATAGAAACACAAAGCTACATCCCAGCGGATTAATCTCCTGTTCATGGAGTTACGATTATGAACCTACTTAAAGCAAGAGCAGAACCAACGGGACTGACAAAAATGAATGTTAGCCCATACCATCATCCGAGCTGACGAACCAATAATGATGGTTAATATTCCTCCAAAGCGACCTGTATCTGGACTGTAAGCCTAGTTGAATACACACTTGTAGTCAATAAATTTCCCAATTAATACTGCATGTCTCAGAACATGCCATGGAAACTGTGATGCTGAATAAAATTTCGCAACGTAAGGCAGCCTACCACATCATCTAGCGTAGCTTATCGGCATGCTTGCCTAAATGAATTTACCCCATTCAAGCATTTAGTGATCAAACTGTTGATCATAGAAGAGTAGGACAGGACTGATCTTTTCATTCAAGCACTCAGCCAATACTATTTGCAAGGACCCACCAGACAATTTTGGAGTCACCACTATGTTATTTATTTCCCCAATATCTTGGATTTGTTGCCTGATCTTTTCATTCCTCACAGGGATGACAACTTAATATATGCAGCTTCCCTTGGGGTATACGAAATGTAATAATGCTTCATTAGGGTACCTAAGAAACGCAAAACCCTATCCATAATATGCGACCAAGAAGCTAAGAAAACTTGATATTCTAGTCTTATACTTTTCTGAGACAACGCTCATAGGTTTTTAAGCAACTTTAGAGGCCCCACCCACCAAGAGTACCTTTTATCAGATAGATGGCCAACTCGAAGCCAGTTGAGCAAGTATCATATTACTTGATTCACCAGTTTCCTGGACCTTTGTCGAGATATGTCCTAATGCATGGGATCCTGCTCGACTTTTTTGTTGGTGTTGAATGCTCTATAACATAGATCTTCTCCAGGTTTCCGGGCTTCAAGGCTCACCTAAACATTCAACAAAAAGATTTCACATGAAAGATTGCCAAAATGGAGAACCGAACAGAAGGGGGAAAAAAATCTTAACCGAATCATAAAGTCATGCGAGGACAGATTGAGCAGTAAATGATAATACTATCTCCTGATTGACAACCTCAGCTATAGTCCACATTAGTACACCATCAAAGATAGTGTGGCACCTGGAGTAGAGGTTATCAGTACTCTTCCATGTCCATTTCATTTCATTACAGGGCCCAGTCTTCATCACTGTCATCCTGAAACAACAAATTGCCAGAGTTCGAGAGGCCAACTCACAATAAGAGTACATGACATGGCACAAAACATAAGAACGACCTAGACAAAACCAAGGAACAGAAGATGGCCTTGAGCATGCATATAGACTATTTGTTTGAAATATCCTTGAGGAAGCAAGCCTGATAATTTAAGGTGGAGTGTAAGGTATCCATGAACAAATGGTTGTGCATGCTGTTTGTATTTAGATACCAAGCATCCAGCACAAATCCATAACTTCCAGAAGTGACTGGGACTCATCAAACTTGTCTAGTGATGAAGATAGATTGATATCAACAGTTAGGGATGTTTGAGCCCTTTCATATCAATATTGGGCTAGTTATGGAGCAGAACTCTTAAAAAGATCCAATGGAACAATCAACATGCTTTAGAGGTCACCTCTGCCAAACAACATACCAAGTATGATACTGCTAGCAAACAAGGGTGATACAAGTCAATCCTCAGGATGATTTTATGTAATTCTTAGATGCAGGACTCATCCACAATCTCCCAAGCCCGAGAGATGCTCGGATGTCAGCTCCACAACGAATAGAAAATCCCAAGTTAGATAGTGTCAGAAAACAAAGATACAGCACGTAAGAGCATTTCAACAGGATGTGCAGCTGCACTCGCTCACAATCACTCACACAAGCCCATAAAATCCTTAAAAAGACAAAAGGCAAAACCACAAAAGGGTCTTTTAGCCTGCACATATGCAGAACCAAAAATAAGGCGTCATTACATCAAATCCTAGGTAGTACTCTTTGAGTAACAGCAGATTTACTCTCTTTTTTAATCTATAAATGAGATCACCAAGAGGTACATGAATGAGGTAAGCAGCAACCTCTGGATTTATAGATTAAGTCCACAGGGTGAGGCCATGGGAAATTTAGAGGGGAACAAGACATTGGAACATTTAGTAACGTTTTTATGAAGAGGTTAAAAAACCTCAAGGAACTCTTACACTAATAGTGGATAACCAGATAATCCTGTTTCACAAACTATAATGTAGGAGACTCAGGCAGAAGAGTGCTCATTTCAGAATTTATATGTGACCTGCCTTGTTCTGTTTTATCCGATGATGATGTAATTGTAATAATAGGTTCTGTTTGCTTTGCCGAATATCAGTTTCATGGAATCCAGAGAAGAAAGGAGTACGTTGCAGATAAAGAGCAAAGTAGACCATTCAGCAGGATGGTCAGTTAAAAAAAAATTACTATAATGGCATGCAGTGAACTCGAAAGGGTGAAGGGTGACAAAGGATACCAGTGCTGACAACCGTTATTTGTAGGTAACATTAAACTGCTTGAAAAGTAGGGAGGAATTGAAACAATGGCATTGGTCTTACAGATCAATATCATCTAGTAATTCAACAGAATTTTTCTGGACCAAAGGAGTTGAAATCAATTTTAGAGACACAACGAACTTTAGTTCTTAACATCAATTATGATGATTGCAGCATGCAGATATGAAGGAGAAGGATAGATGTACATGCTGAAAATAATAAAAAGAATTAAAAAAAGGAAAAGATGTTTAGTATGTTAAACCTGGGATTCACTGGAGATTTCTTCTATCTCATCGTCTGGTACCTATTATAGAATCAACAATGTTAGGAATAGATAAGATTTAAAATAAGTCTTATTCAGCAGATGGAAAACAAAGAAGAAAAAGAAGAATGAGACAGCAGCAACAACCAAATTATCTTGCTTGTTGTGTGGTTTCCGAGGTTCTGACTGAAACAGACCCATCCAAAGTGTTTGACATAAACTCCTACCTTCATGTTATAGAATATTCTGAAATTTCTTCTACCTTTTATATTTTTCGCAGGGTGGTGGTGGGGGGTGGGTGGGTGAGGGGGTGTGGGTTTGGTTCATGCAGAGTCAATGAATATGAAGAATCATTTGCTATAACCCCTTAACATCATCTTATAGAATAAAGTGAAATTTCTGCTCTGTTGTTTCACCATGTAGACCTGGTGTACTCAGGAAACCTTAAGACTGAGGCACATACATTTTGTAACTTTGAATAATAGAAAGAAAATAAGGAATATTGCATTAAAGAATCAGCATGCTACTTCGCACTTACAAATACTGCAGATGTGCAATAGATGAGGGGGAAAAAAAACCAAAATCTGCCACATGTTTGTAAATACATCCACTACGCAGAATGAGAAGAATGGCTTGGAAGGAATTAGCAAAAAGGTCCTATCTGTACTGAAAATGGAGTCTTAGCTGCTTGTTGTCTAATATTACTAATAATGGGAATGGATACTTCAACATGAATCCCTGGCTAAAATTTCTTTCGAATAAAATATTCACAGGAAATTGCTTGGTGCATGCAATGTGCTTTCGACATGTATAATTCAAAAGGCTGCAAAACTGCAATTTTATCAAACAAAAAATTGCTAGTAGAAAGTTTGACAGCAAAGTTTCTGTCAAATGATATGATCACACTATTCTAAACAATCAACTTATTAAAAGTTTTATGTCTCTGCATGTACAAAGAAACTTGAGTATTTGCCTTCCATATGAAGTTACTTCATTCCCATATTTATTCTTGCATTGCACCGTTCATGAAAAAAAAAACATTATTTGGAAACTTGAACATAAGCAACTGAAAGAACAGATATTTTTATTGATTTTTCTTTTAAATCATACCTGAAAAAACAAAACTCTGATAACTTAACAGCAAACTGTTTATTAAAAAAAAAGAAACAAAAAAAGGCAAGCAAGAGTAATCATCAAGCAATTTCACATATGATAAAAGATGAACATCATTCAAGATGGATCAACAAACATTGGTTCATTAAAATTCAGTTATATTCAATAGTACCTTGGACTTCTTCTGCACTCTCACAGTCCCAGTCCCTGTATTTTTGACAATCAGACAGTTACATAAGCTCAACTTGCTGGACTGCCTAGAATGAAGAGCACCATACAATTATAACTAATCTAATGTGATTTTGCAACTCCACATTGTCAAAGACTTACAGCATTTACTTTCTCAAAAATGAAAAAATAAAGTTGAAAAAAGCATATATCATGCCATTACCATCCGAGAAACTGAAATATGTAACTTATGCTAAATGACTTGTCCAGCAAATGAATTATGATTCAGCTTGCAACTTATAAAATGTTTGATTAAATGAACACATGACAGTTATATTATCAAAACAAACACCAACCACTCTTTTTTCTGCCAGACAGAGACGGTTTCTTGGTAGATTGCTTCACCTACAATACAAACAAAATTCCATTTAAATGTGCTGTTCCGAGCCATCAAGATGGTTTGTGGGCCACAGTATCAAGCATCAACCTTGGCCAATAATGGAACATGGTCATGCTGATTTTGAGATCCTTACCTGCACTGCTTCAGCTTTTTGTTTCCGTTGCCTCTTACCAGTAGGCCCTGGATAGCAGAATTAGTCATGAAATTAACTTGAGAACAATGCACTTACATTTCATCAAGAAAAAAATGAAGATTCAAGCCTATGGTATAGGAAAAAAGCAGAAAACCAATCAGGAAAATAAACCTTCTGGTCTAGCAGAGTCTTCCACACTGGGCTTAGATTTCTGGAAAATGCAATGCGGCATAAAAAGATCGGGCATAAAATTAGAGCATGAAAAACAAAGCAATAGGCTTTACATCATATCAGATTTATATAATGAAAATAAGAAAAAAGGAAGAAAATTTTTGACCCGAAAATGCAGGATTATTGGATACAAGATACCAAAATGACAAGGCAGAACATTGTCTGGAATGGTCTAAGTAATTTTTTATCAAAAAAGTAAAACTAAATAGGAATGAATGAGTTTGTGTGTGTGTGTGTATAGTGGCAGACTTGGATAAGATTGACCGGATTTGGGCTTAGATCCAGTCAGATCAAAACTAGACAATGGGAGTCCTACATTGATGATCCAAACCGTTGGATGTGATCTATTATCTCAAAATTGCTTGTACACCAAAAATTATATGATTTGAAGATCTTTAACCTATGCATCAATGATCAAAAAATATATCTAATTTAATTTTATTTATGCTATCTAATTTTTGACTACTTGATGCATAGGCTAGAGGTCTTCAAATCATATAATTTTTTTTGTGCAAACAATTTTGAGGTAGTATATCATATTCAATGGCTTGGATCATTGATGAAAGACTCTTATCATAGAGTTTTAACCTGACTGGATCTGAGTCCAAATCCGGTCGACTTGATTCTAGCATGGCTATATATACACACACACACAATGGTTTACAGAACTAGGTATCCTAAATTATATATGTTCCAATATCATTTCAGAAGAAGCCTTCAAAACGAAAGATTAACCAGATAACTCAAGAAATAAAAATGCAAAGCAATGAACCCAAAACCAAGCACAACATATCCGGTCAGAATAGGACAAGGTCATATAAACATGAGTGTGGCATACAGACATGCACAATGACCATAGGCAATCAGTACTATCACCTATAATTAAAATATCTTGTGCCCATCAAAATCATAATTAACCACGGATGGCAAATTTGCTTGGTAGATGCTGAAACTCAATAGAGTCGGTCCTTGTGAAAAAGCCTATGAGCTGCTTCACAGGCTGGAGATAGAACATTCATAAAGCATTTTAATATAAACAGCAAATGAAGTGGCAAGCAATTGCAATATACTTGCCTATGCATGACAACCCAGATTGTTGGTCCTCAAGATGGCAAGTCATTAGAGAGTAAATGTAACATCACTGCAGGTAGAAGATTAGGAAGCCAAACAAGTTTACAGAAATTATGTACATGGTTATCCATTTGTGCAAGCGTCCCTAAGCTGTTGAAGCTGCTGGGCATACTTTCATACAAGCGCATGTGACTACATACATGCCCACATTTGAACATAAATTTAGATCAGCATTGCTTAATATCATACTAGTTGACTAGCTAGCGGTAGTTGTTTAAAGTTGCATTTCATATCATGTTATATCAAAAGGAGAAAGAAAAGAAAAGAAAAAAAGCCTTGATACTTCAAACATGGTTCGCCAAACCAGATAGTTCGGGGCATGCCAAACCGTACCGGTGGCTCACCAGTATGGTTCGAGCGTCCGATTCGGAACACGGCAATGAAGCAAGAGAGGAAGAGAGAGAGGGGAGGGAAGGGAAGGAGAGGGGAAGGTTGGCGAAGGTGGGTGGTAGCTTGTCGAGACTGCCAAAATGCCATCGAGCCTCCAGGTCTCCGCAGTCCTTTGCAAGATGCAAGAAGAGAGGGATAGAGAGAGAGGGGAAGGGAGGGGAGAGGGAGGGGAAAGCGGCAGCGAGGTTGCCGGGGGCTGTCGTGGCCATCGAGTGGCTGCCGGACGGCCCAAAACACACATGCGGCTACCACGGGTTCAAAGCAAGGGGGTGTTTTGGGCCATCCAGCAACCATCCGACGGCCTCCTCGTTGCCTTCTCCCTCCTCTCCCTCGCCCTTATTTCAAACAACAGTGGCCACGAGGGTGTTTTAGGCCGTCTGACGGCCACAGCAGCCACCCGACAACCTCCCCACCGCCTACCCCTCACTCTCTCCTCATTTCTCTCATGGAGGACCAAGAAGCCCAAGAAACCTCCGATGGCCTCCGCAAGCATCTCCACCGGCCTCCCTTTCCTTCCCTCCCTCCCCCTTCTCTCTTTCTCTCTCCTTTTATCCCTGGTTCATCCCCTATTTCTATATCGGTTTAGATCCAATACGGGGGCATACCGACTCGTACCACCAACCAGTCGGCATGAGATCCAATTCTGAGTTGGCGATCCTTGCTTCAAACGTATGAGCAAATGCTTTTGCGTAATCTTATATCAGTTGAATTGTTAAAAAAAAAAAAAAAATTGATCACCTGTATCGGTTTGTGGTCTGATGGGAGAAAAGAAAGTTAAGCATTGACATGGGCTCACTCAAGCAAGACAACTTCTGGGAGCCTAGGAGTGTAATACTGTGTTATACCAAAGTTCCAAAAAGTTATGGCATTCCATAGTTTCTAGAACAAAGAATCAAGGCAACATGAAGAAACAATTTTATTCTATAGTTACTACCTAAAAATGCAAGTTTTGGATGAATGTATGATATCAAGGGGAATATAATTATATAGTATTTTGAAATAGCTATATAATGAAAAAATAACAAGAATACAGGATATGTTCCTGATAAACGATGCTCTAATAATATGCATAAACATATACTACAATCTGCATATAGTCATCATCAGACCATACATGTAATTTAATTTTAACCCACACAGTATTGCTAAATAAGAAGTCTTAGGCTGACAGGACTAGGAGTTCGATATCTAGATTTTTGGACATGTCCAATTTAAATCATTTTCAAATTTATGAATTTTATCAAACTAAAAATCTTGAACAAGACATCGCCTTGCCACAATATCCCTATACACAAAAAGGATAAAAGTTGCCTAAATTTGGGATCATATGGTGCAAATACCGAATCAATGAACTCTATCAGCTACCATGTGGACTGCACAAATGAAACATACAGACTCCCATGCTCATGAACTTTTGCTTGTGTGGAAGATACACTACACCTATATAAGTTTTACCCAACTTCCTGATGACAGGTCAACATGGTTGCATTAGTCGCTACAAAATAAAATATGCAGAAGTGAATCTTTTGGAACAAGGAACAACTGCCTTTGCATTAATCAATACACAGTGCCTCAACCATGAGCTCAAGGTTGCCAATTGAATGCTAATTTAACACATATAACAAGCAAAGGAAGCAACAGGATGGTTGATAATTCTAATGTTCAGAAATGCCAGCTGCATATTGTGCCTAAAGATATCATTGCAACTATTTTTAGTACAAACTGCACTACAGATATTCCTGGAATGCTAAAGGTATGACAAACAAAAATTATACATATCCGCAGATGCAATAGAAACAAACAAAAATTATTAGAAAATCTTGAAGGAATGAGGAAAAATACCAATCCAGTAATTCCCCCGGTGTTGGCACTACTTACCTTATCCTCTACTTTTCCAAACAAAGTAGCTTGAACCAGGGTACCCCTTTTATTTGAGAGATTTTTCTTCCGCCTTTTCATTGATGAAGAAGACTCCTCTGTTTCTTGCATTGGATCGATCTTTTTTTCCAAAAAGTCATCCTCTGGAGGAAGAATTGTAGAAGTTGCTGGAACAGAATCTTCAGTCTCTGCTATAACTTAAGGCTATCAACTAGGCTATAGAAAAGCAGATATTTTAAATGCACTGAGACACGGAAACAAGGAATTTAAGAAAATCATGCAATACTGAAAAGACAAGGTAAAGAATAATATCAACAATACAAAATGCTGTGAAGCTTCTAGTTGCATTGTTGATACCGATATTGATCTTCTCACTCGTCATTTCTGGTACCTCAGCATCACTGGCAATGGAATCATCTCCAGAAGATGATTCTGCATAACTGAACCAGAAAAGAAGGAAAAAAAAGATGGTCTTAGTTTTTCATTGCCAAAGAAAGGTACCAAACACCTGAGAAAATTATCTAGTATGCACAGACAGAAGTGAATATGCTGTTGACTTCATCTTCTTGTTTATATATATATATATATAAAAGAAAGAAAAGATTATAGCTCATGTACAGCAGCCAAAATCTTGTATCGAAACTAAAATAAGAAACACAGTCTTCTTGTTGTCAATCAGCAAAAACTATAATGCAGAAAAAAAAAAAGGGTGCCTATTACGTTCACAATATGTTAACATAATAATGAAAACAAGAAAAGAGTTCTTACAGATGGGATCATCTTAAAATACTTAGCTTCTTCATTTTAATTTAAACAATATTTTGGTATCAAAAACATTTAAGGTGCTTAAACAGGATGCCTAAAATTAGGATCTTACTGTTTTTACCAAGAGAGTGCATAAATTCCCAATTTGAGCTTCCTAGCCAAACATGTTGGTAAAGCTGTTGAAAATTATTCATATCAGGTCAGAAGTTTATATGATAGGAATCAGAATTTACGCACATACTCAAGGAGAAAGCATCATTGAGAAACCCTAACCCTAATTTCAATTGAGGATTTATTTAGAATTTTTATTTATTTCTTATTTTTTTAATTGGGATTTTTAATTTTATTAGAACTCGGTAAGAGGAGTTCTATTGGGTTTCAAGTCAAGAATTAGACTTTTGATTAGATGCTTTTTATTTCTCTATTCAAAAGATCTACCTGTGTGGAGAACCTCAAACTTGAATGATTGATTAATTGAATCCCTGAAATCCAGGCTTTGATTCTTGTTTTTTCTTTTCAATTTTTTTTCTTTCTTCTTTATTTTATTTTATTTTATTCTTCGTTTTTGTTGGTGGCTTTTACATCAATTTGGTATCAAAGCTTAGTTCCCACCATCTTCCCTAGTTCTATTATCCTCCTTTTTCTCTTTTTTGTTATCGTTGCAGCCCACTGTCATCTTTTCTGTTTTCCCTTTCCCTCTTCCTCTCCTCCATGCCAAACACCCCCTCTCTGTCTCTCTCTTTCTTCTTCTTGCCCGTCGCCTCCCAATCACCCCTTCCAATCGACAGCACAAAAAAAAAAGGCATCATCTTCCCTATCTCTCCCTCCTCTTCACCATCTCTTTCCCTCTTTCTTTCTACCGTTGCAACCTCCTCCCTCCCCTCCCTTGAGGCCTCCGACCACCGTTCCGCAACCACCGTGACAGCCATCGCTCCCTCCTCCGCCACCGAAAGTTATCACCACTTGCCTCACCATCAACGACGCAAGCCCTTGTCGACCGCTCGAGCCCTAGCACCGTCAACCTGCCTCTTGCCTTCGACCGTCCGACCGCGAGCATCCCCGATTTCTCCCTCTACCGATTGTCTCCGTCTCCTTCTTCGTCACCGACGTTCACCTGCAATCCTCCAATTTCCCCACCATCGATGGGCCGGAGTTCACCGCATGCCCGCTTCCTCCTCCCTCCGATCGCCGGCACATACCCATCTTTCCGACCGCCCACAGAAGCTTCAATCAGGTGAGAGGCTCCGAATCTTCCCCCTATCATCAGAGTCACGTTGCCATCGCCGTCCCTGTTGTCGCCGTTCTTCCTGCCCGCCGATCGCTGGAACCCTTGGAAGTCATTACCCATCTCCCGACTGTCTCCAACAACATGACTCTGCTTTGAAGACTACACGTGGTCCACAGACCACTGCTCATGCGGTCTATAGACCGTTCGGTCTATAGACCCGATCCACGAACTCGGAAAAAAAAAACACTTAGGAGCTTATCCCTTGTCTTCAACATGCAAGCACCACAAGATGAAAGGTACAATCTCTATATTAAATTTTGAATTTTTTTAAATCTTTGAGTATTTTAAATTGCTTAGGCTCTTATTTCATTCTTTATAATATTTTTTTTACATATTTACTATTTCTTGCATCAAATACCCATATAATTTATCATTGCACACACTAGAAATATAGACAATAAGTTGAACCCTATAATTTTATTATGAGCATCATAGCTAAAAAATTTTCAGTATTTATAGTATTTAATTAATATTAAAATTTTTTTTGCTATCATGATTATTGGTAACCTAAAAAACAAACTTGAATTTATCAAAAATACCCAAACAGCCTTTCAAGAAACTTTAAACCAAATTTGCCAGTCATTAAGCCGACTTCATACTGAGATTAGGAAGTTTCATGCTAATCAAATAAATAGCCATATAGACATAACAAATCTCATAGATCAGCAGATAGAATGCCAATTATCCCTAAGAGAGTCAAGAATACGCAAACAATCTCTAGAATATGATTTTTCTAGTAATCAATCTATTTATCGATCTTCTTCACAAAATTTTAAACCTACTGATAGCTAGAGTCATGTCATACATACTAGTCAATCTTTTCAGACATCCTCGATCTACACAATAGCCTCTTCGATTATCCATCATTCTATGAATAATTTTGAGGATTCTTATTATCATAGAGGAGATGAGTACGATAGAGAAGACTTTAACCCTCTAGAGCCAGCTAATTCAGAAGAGTATAATGAAGAATATAAAAAATCAGGAGGTTGTGTTAATGTCATACAAGATATAATCACCGCTCCTGCAGACTCTAAGGCTTGGAAACGTACTGATATTTTTCACACATATGCCCGATGTAAGGATAAGATCTGCAAACTTGTCATTGATAGTGGAAGCTCTATGAATATTGTATCTAAACCTGCTAAAGAGGATAAGAACTCTCTTCAACCTCCTGAAAAGAAAAATTATCACATTTCAACTCATAAAAAATTTGAAAAAAAAAATGAAGAATCCAGGACAATGTTAGCTGTCTTTCTCAGAAATGAGATTCAACTGACCTTAGACTCCCAAGATAATCCACCTCCAGAAATTGAGCAATTAAAAGAAGAATTTAAGGATGTAACTCTAGAAGACATACTCGATGACCTACCTTCCATGCATGATATCCAACATGCCATTGATTTAGTCCTGATGTCACAGATATCTAATCTTCCACATTATAGGTTGAATCCTAAAAAACATGAGGAATGAGAAAACAGGTAGTAAAGAAGATCATAGTTCTAGTTGTTGATCGATTCTCCAAAATAGCCCATTTCATTCCTTGTCAAAAAATTTATGATGCTTCTTTTATTGCAAAGTTGTTCTTTAAGAAAGTCGTTCGACTTCACGATTTGCCTTCTTCCACAGTATCCGACCATAATATCAAATTTATGAGTTATTTTTGAAAATTTCTTTGAAAACTATTTGGGACAAATTTAAATTTTTCTTCATCCTTTCATCCATAGATTAATGGTCAAAAAAAAGTTGTAAATAGTAATCTTGGTAATTTACTTAGATGCCTAGTTGGTAATAAACTTAAGATGTAGGATTTGTCATTGCTTACAGCGAAAATTGCCTATAATAATTCAGTAAATAAGTCTACTGATAAAAATTCTTTTGAAATTATTTATGGCTTTAATCCCCGTCAACCTATTAATTTTATTTTCTTACATATAAATAACCATACTTCTAAGTCTGCCACTCCTTTTGCTAAACACATTCATGACATTCATATGGATATTAGATAAAAAATTACTATGAGTACTAAATAATATAAACTTGCTGCTGATGCTTACAATAGAATAATAGAGTTTAACGAGGATGACCATATGAAGGTTCGTATTTGTCATAAACATTATCTTTTAAACTCATTCAAAAAGTTACATGCTCAAATCATCGATCCATTTCCTATTCTTTATAAACTTAAGCCTAATGCATATTTTATAGAATTACCTTCTGATTTAAAATTTAGTTTAATTTTCAACGTTGAGGACTTACTACCTTATCGAGGCATATTTGAGTCTTCTACTATGCATATAGGTAATAGCAAGGATCACACTCCTCCAATACCGTTCCAGTTCTTCCATCCATTCCACCATTTTCATCAGATCAAATTGAACGTATTATCACAGATGAGATTGTTTCTTCTGTTGATAGAGAATTTCGAAGATTTTTGATCAAGTGACAAGGCCATCTAGACTCAAATGCTACTTGAATCCTCGAAAAAAAATTACGACGTATTGACCCAGATATTTTAGAAGATTACATCAATTCCTTCCCAAAGTCGAGTTCTTTTCAGTCAGAAAGAAATGATAGAAATCAGGATTTACGTACAGACTCAAGAAAAAAGTGTCGTTGAGAAATCCTAATCCTAATTTCAATTGAGAATTTATTTAGGATTTTTATTTTATTTTATTTTTTTAAATTAGGACTTTTAATTTTGTTAGAACTCAATAAGAAGATTTCTATTTGATTTCAAGTGAGGAATTAAACTTTTGATTAGATGCTTTTTGTTTCTTTATTTAAAAGCTCCACTTGTGTGGAGAATCTCAGACTTGAATGATTGATTATTTGAATCCCTGAAATCCAGGCCTTGATTCTTATTTTTTCTTTTCAATTTATTTTATTTTATTTTATTTTATTCTTCATTTTTGTTGGTGGCTTTTACATCATTATATTTTTCACATTGTAAAAAAAATTAAAAAAAAGTACATTACCCGCTTATGTCCCCAATAATCCAAGGTCCTATCATGAATGATACAAGAAGCAAAATTTGCTCAAGGAACAGAGAATAGCAGTGTATAAAGGTTGGACCATACATGCAGCCTTTCATGACAGGAAAAAATTCTGACTACTTCACCAATGACACAAGCAGCAACATTAGCATCATGTAAATGCAGCCGACAGCAATGTGCTTCTGTTGAATGAAGATAATAATGGTTTAAAAAAAGAAAAATAATCTTATTGATCATCTATAACTTTTTGGGCTGATATCAAGAACTTAAGGTGCAAAGCTGCTGACACAACTAAATTAAGTTCTCCTAATCAAGTAAACGCCAGCACAGTATATATAAAATGCAAAATCAGAAATCATTACCTTAATTTTTTCCCTGCAGTTCTTGCTGATTGTCGAACTGGAGTAGCTTCTGCCAGATTCTTTGTGCTTTCTTCAAGTTTGAAATGGGAATCCTCGGGCATGTCACCCTCCATATCAGTGTCAGGGGAAAGTGGTTCTACATAATCCTTTCCAGGTTTGTTACCTCCCGATGACTCTTCAACTGTTGCACCAGCTCCCCCTTTAAAGTCACAGTCTGCAGCATGTTTTCCCTGATATCTCAAAATTTGCAAAGTGTAAAGCTTGATACCATCAATATAAATAAAAAAGGTAAAATAATTAGATGAGACGAACCTCACTAAGGTTTTTGGGGAATTCATGCTTGAGTTCTTCTGGATTTTCCCCCTTTCGCCCAATCCACCAAGCATCAGAAAACACAATCTGCCAAATATAGATGGTGGTGACAATATAGGATGGATGAAAGAAATGATAAGGGACATCTTTAGAGTAATGTAATTTCATGCTTAGTCTGGTGAACTGAGTATCATGATCCTCCAACATGGTTGCTTTCATAACTGCACTTAGTAAGGAACTCCAATAAGTCAAAAGTTGATAAAGATGCATTATTATCTCCATATATTTGGAAAATCAGAGATAATAAGATCTCTCCTTTATTTTTCAATTCATATTCAGGTTTCTATTTTTCATGGCTGCATGCTTGATTTGTTAGGCAATTTATTCATTAGATTAAGGAACAACGGATAAACTCAAGCAATAAAGGGGTCAAGCAATGATGATCAACATGGTATCAAAACTGTCCCTAAAGAGTTCATGAGAAAAATTTCACAACTCTTTAGATAGCTCTGTAAGATGGTAACCCTAGAACTTTCCTTTTCAGTAAATACCCAACAACTTTACAGCACAAAATCTACAAGCTACTAATCTTCCAAGTCCACTAGGCTATCTCTTTTGTTTCTTTTCATTTTCTATCATTAATCACTTCCAGATCTATATTCAGCATCTAAGCGTCTAATTCCCATTTATGATGCTCCATGAATTAAATGAAAGCATCTTTTTCAAGTAAAGAACAGAAGGAAAACCAGGAAAGACTAGGAAAATGAGATAAATTCAGCATCTTTATTAAGTATACAAGGTATTGTGACAGGAGAATCTACAATAAAGATCAAACTGTCACCCTAAATAGTTTGAACAAATTTTCAAGGCTGCTGTTAGATCTAGTTTCATAAGGTGACCCTAGAAATACCCTTCTTGAGTTAACTGGCTATTCTACTATATTATTTCGTTGTTCTTCTATTTATAATCAACTACCGACCTAAATTCTGCATTTAATTTCCGTCTACCATGCTCCAAGAATAAAATACATACATCTTTTTTCAAGCAAAGAAAAACAAGAAAACCCAAGAAAAGGAAAAGGAATTGCATCCGACACTAACCAAACTGTCGAACGTGTCCTCGCAGACCACACCCTTGGACGATTTCGTGAGCTGGAGAGTTAAATACTTGCTCTTGGGGTACACATGCGTGCCGAACAACTTCATCCGACCCTAAAAAACCCGTCCAGATCCAAGAAAAATGAGGAATTTAGAACTTCAAACAAACCCTAGGAATCGAGAACAGGATAGAGGAGAAATTACACCGATCGACTGACCTGGGGGAACTCGAGGTAGAGGATGGGGTTCTTGGTGCCGAGGTCGGCAAGCTCGCCAACGCGGCCGCCGGAGAGTGGGGCGAGGAGGCCAGGAAAGGAGAAGAGATAGCGGCTCTTCCGCTGGCCCCGCTTAACGACGTCGCGGCCCTGGAGCTTGAGGACGGACTTGGAGGGCTCCAGAGGGGCGGAGGGCTTCGAGGGATCGCGGCGGAGGAGCTTCTTCGAGAACGCGAGGGATCTTAGCCTCTTCTTCTCCTCTGTTTCAGGGTCCGCCGGCTGGGAGTTCTCCTCCTTCTCGCTCTTCTTCCTCATCTTGGCGTTCCGTTTACGCCCCCTGTTAGTCGAGTGGAGTCGGCGGGAGAAAATGGGGAGGAAAAGAGGTATTTAATTATCTTTTGGATCCTAAATCGAAACTTTTTAATATATTTCAGTAATATATTGACGACCGTCCGCAAATAACCAAAATAACCAACGTGACCTCCAGAGCACTAGTCACTTAACAAAACCCCGCTTCCATTCTCCAAACTACCCTTATTTATTTTTTAATAAATCAAATAAATATAAATATATCAATAAAAATTAATAAATAAAATATTTAACAAAGAACCATGCCGTTGAAATCCAACCTCCAAACCTCGCATTACTTTGTCTCTACCAACCACCTCTAAGAAGTCTTTCCATCCTTCTTCTATTCTCTCTGAGATACTAAATGTTAGGATTTAATATCTCAAATTCGACCCATAAAAATAAAACTTAAATATGAAAAAATCCAGCTCGAAGAGCACGTTGCGAAAAGCCCAATACTAAATGTTAGGGTTTAATATCTCAAATTCGACCCATAAAAATAAAACTTAAATATGAAAAAATCCAGCTCGAAGAGCACGTTGCGAAAAGCCCGAAAACATATTTTTTAAAAAACCCACAGCATGCGGCCTATGAGGCCTATAGCATGTGATCCAGGCCTATAGCACGGCAGCCTAAGCACACAGACCATGGGGCTTGGCCCAAGTGCGCATGGGCATGCAAGCCAACCATGCACGGATGTGCGAGATGCCAGGCTCAGGTGCAGCTTGCAGCACGCAGACACGCACGGGCACACACGGGCGCATGCACTAGCACAACCCTAGTTCAGGCAAGTGCGTGTGTGTAACCCAGGCCCAGACGGGCGCATGCATAGGCACGGCCTAGGCCCAAGCAGACATGTGCAAGGATGACCATGGGAGCTCGTTCACGAGGTCTACAGTCTATTCCGCATGGACCAGGACCATTCACAAGGTTCATGGGCTTTGTGGAGATTGTTTGCATGATTCAGCGGCTATGGAGGGTTGCGGTCACGATCCATTGGCTAGGAGACACTCTGAATGTGATCAAAGAAGGACTTCAACTCAAATTCAACTCATTTTGGTCCTATTTAAAGGCTTGACAGGACTGTAGATTAAAGAGAGACATCAGATAGAGCCGAGAGTTCCTGAAGGCTGTAAGAATGGCTATGAGCACAGGAATAGAGGTTGAGGTGTAGAGATATAGCAACAGCAGTGGACAGTATCGAGCAAGACAGCAACAGTGCTTACAAGTAGCAATAGGTGCAGAGCATTCAGCACGGAAGCTGCAAGGGCAAAACATTCTATAGCTGCTGAGGGTCTCCTTAGGAATTTTTGAGAGAGCTTTTATGAAGATAATTTCTAGTTAAGAGATGTTTATGTATAGAGAGTTGAAAGTAGATGTTCTACTTTTATACTTATTTTTTCTTTCACAATGAAGCTTTCATGTCCCAGGATATAGCACTTAGGCTAATCTACGTACTTGATTGTGTATTCTCATTTTTATTTTTTCTTTCTACTGTAATATTCTAATCCGAGATCCTTAATAATTGATATCAGAGCTAGGCAGTAACAGAGCGTAGGTTGCGGCAGTGGTATCAAAATTGAAGATGAAAATCAACCATGAAAGGTTGATCGATGCTCTCTGATACAAGGAGTCGTTCACATGAAGGATGCCGACAGATGCCCAGTGCAAGATGGAGCTCTAGCTGGAGATGAATCGAGACGAGACGGAAGACTCGGAAGGATGAGTGACGTCGCCAGAAGGCCACCCCAAGCAGATCTTAGGTTAGATGGAGTACGACATATGATGGAGATGGGATCGAGCAGTCTGACTTGACTCACATGTTTGTCTATCCATGAGTAACAAACGATTGGCCCAGGACATGGGGGTGAGAGAATCCAAAAGCTCTTAAAGTAGGTGGAAGTCAAATGTACTTCGAGTCGAGATGGAAATTATTAGGATTTGACACCTTGAAATCTATCCACAGCAGAGAAAAATCTAAATATGGAGAAATCCAGCTCAAAGAGCACGTCGCAAGGAGCCCAAAGACATGTTTTTTATGGAACTTGCAGCATGCGATAAGTGGGGCCTGTAGCATGAGGCTTGTGGGGCCTGCAACATGGCGGCCAAGCATGTGGGCCAGCCACAAGCGGGCGTGCAGGTTACCAGGCCCAGGCACCACCCATAGTGCACAGACACGTGCAGGCACACGAGCACGCATGCTAACGATGCCCTATCCTAGGCGGGCATGCACAAGTGCGGCGCAGGCCCAGGCAGGCATGTGCAAGGGCGATCGCAGGAGCTCGTTTGCAAGGTCTACGACCTGTTCCACGTGGACTGGGACTATTCACAAGGTTCATAGGCTTTGTGGAGATTATTTGCGTGATCCAACGGCCACAGAGGGCTGTAGTCATGATCCATTGGCTAGGAGACACTTCGGACATGATAAAAAAAGGACTTCGATTCTGATTTAACTCATTTTGGGCCTATTTAAAGGCTAACGGTGTTGTAGATTAAAGAGAGGCATTAAGCAAAGGAGAGAGTTCCTGGAGGCCATGAAAGTGGTAGTGAGCGTAGGAACAAAGGCTAAGGTGCAGAGATATAGCAGCAACGATGAGCAGCACCATAGCGTCAGGCAAGATAGTAGTAGTGCTTATAGATAGCAACAAGTGTAGGGCATTCGGCATAGAGGTCGTATGGGCAAAGCATTCGGTAGCTACTAAGGGTCTTCTAGAAGATTTTTGAAAGAATTTTTATAATGATAGCTTCTAGTTAAGAAACTTGTATGTAGAGAGTTGAGAATAAATATTCATCTCTTATACTTATTTTTTTCTTTCATAATAAAACTTGAATGTCCCATAAAATTAACACTTGCATTCATTTAGGTACTTGGTTGTATATTCTTATTTTTATTTTTTTTTATTATAATATTCTAATATGAGATTCCAAACTCTAAATTCTATCATCTTAAAAATACCATCTATTGCCAGTTCCCTCGCACCACGTGGACCAAAACAAAGATGCATAAAAGGATCACCATAAGAAATGATCCCTACCATCACTTTTCAAAGGTTATTCTGGGAAGGGAAAAAAAAAAATCCCAACGCTGAGAAAGGGATGGTAGTCTGAGGCAGAAGAAGTCAACTATGGCTATGAGTAAAGGAGGGAAGGCCACTGGCATCAACCTTAGCAATTGACATGACCTATCATCCCAACAACCAGGGTGGGATCACCACCCATGACCATGGCATTGCATTACCCTCCGGTACATTACCTTCAGCAAGTGGCTCATCGGTGATGTGGTCGAGAATTACCCATGAATCCTAATAACACCATCTTCATTGCCAAGCACCTCGTTAGCCACCTCATCTCCGATACCTCCATCCAGTCAGACAAAAAGCGCCAGACCTTCAGCATCATCTTAAATAAAAATGTAGCTCTTTACGATATAAATTAAATTTAAATTATTTTAAAAATATTAATATAAAAATTTATTAGTGTTCTTTTATACTTATTGATGTAGAATCTGATTGACGTTAGGATAAGCTAGAATGGAGGGAGATGAGATTGCCGTCAATGATCTGCAAATAAAATTCCATCTGAAATCGGTGGTGGTGGCTCCGACAGAATCCTCCAATGATCAAGTCAACTCTTCTGACCAATAGAAATGAAATACTAAGATAAGAGTTTGGCAGAATTTTGGAAAAGAGAAGAGAGCTTAAAGAAAACATATCTGGAGGATCCATTTTTTATAAATGGAGCTTGATTGATGGTGACGGCCATACCGTCTGATAGCGGCTCACTCGAAGCCGCATGAGATTCGATATGAAAAGAAAGGTGTCGTTAGGCTGATAGTGATAGCCATACCATCCGATAGCAGGCTGCTCGAGGTCTGATGGAGTCTATCATAGAGGAGGCACCGCCTATAGCATCACCTACAGCAGACTGATGGCGATCGTTCGTCGAGATTTAATAGCCGTAGCTCGGAGAAAGCAGGCGTTGGTTGGTGGACTTTGACATATATCAATTCTAGAGGAGTTCGAACTTCTAAAGGAAATACGTCTGGAGGGGATCATTCGGGAGCAATCCGCTGGAGGAATCTGACTAAAGGAGAAATCCAGAAGAAGTTCGGCTCCTGTAGAAGTCCGATCGAAGGAGATGTCTGGGAGGAGTCCGACTCCTGAAGAAGTTCGATCGGAGGAGAAGTCTGAAAGGAGTCCGATCCTAAGGAAATCCGATCGAAGGAGAAGTCTGGGAGGAGTCCGGATCCTGGAGAAGCCTAGTCGAAGGAGAAGTCTGGGAGGAGTCTGGCTTCTGGAGAAGTCCGGCTCCTGAAGAGTTCAGCAGAAATTCGGCCGTTGAGGGAGTTCGACTGGGGCTCGGCTACTGAGAAGTTTGATCGGCTGAAGAGATTCGGCTGGGACTCGGTCGCTGGAAAGTTCGACCGACTGAAGGAGTTCGGCTAAGATTTGGTCACTGAAGCTCTTCCGTGATTACCGATTGCATTGGGCTAAGCATCAGACTGGACTTCGGTAGAAGCGGAGTTTATCTCCAATAGTACTTAAAATGATAATTTTTTATTATTATTAGTCAAAATCTAATGATTGGGATATCATTTAAAAAAAAGGACAATGTAAGAGATATATGAGTAGACATTTTAGAGGGCAAATATGTAGTAACAATATTTATAGAGGTACATGCATATATACATGTTTGCATGCAAAAAGCCAAAGGTTTATTGGTAAATATTAGCTGAAGATTCCAAGCCCAAATGCAACTAATATTTGTGTCCATAAGAAGATACCAATGTCAGGTAAATTTTCATATTTACAAATCATTTGTGATAATTACAACTTCAAATTAATTCTTGGTCATATTTTGAACTGGTGAATCGGATTGAACCAAAGATTCAGACCATGGGTCATTGGTTCAATCTATATCCAAATCCTATCCTCTCATATGATGATCATGTTTGTCCCTTTCTCTTCTAAGGAGATTGAGACCTCCATACATCCATTCTCTATTCCAAATCATCTTCCTTCCTTAAAATTGATCTCAATTCTAATCAAGAAATGTCACAACATGCTCGAACACCATCCTACCTCCCTTTCAGCCTTTTAACACCATGTTTTTATGAGAAGCCATGTAAGGTCCTACATCTATTATAAACTAGATAAATCTTAGATACCTATACAAAAATATGAAATCTAAATAATACTTTCTAAGTATTCTTTTCTAGTGAAATCTTGGTTGCTACAAATGGTATTAGAATTTAAAATAGAACTAGCCCATAGCTCATGAGAGGAAATTACATCAATTAGATTTGATTGGACTTGGACTCTTAGTTTAGCAAGAATAACATATCTTAAATGGAGAGAATATGTGAGGATCCATAACTTTGATACTAATACGAGGCTATTAAATTTAAATAATACTTTATAGTTAGTCTTTTTATATAAGATTCTAGATTGTTATACCATCTTATGGCTAGCCCATGGTGTCCCATCTCAACATTGCTCCAACAAAACCGTCTCGCGTTCTTGGATCTCGCAGCCTTAACCTCTACATTGTGTCCACCTTGGTCCAAGGCTTTATTGTTAGATATGTGTACTCTAGAAGCCAGATTGGCTGATACTTATAATACACTTCTAAGGACAAAATTATAATTTTAACTATAAATAATAAAATGAATCATTTTCTATCATAGTGTGTATTTGAAAGTGTCTGTGATACATCCCTTGAGTTAACGGTAATAATAGTTCATATTTTCAAAAGTTAAAAATTTAAGACATAAATTTTTATTATTAACTTATAAAATGCTCCTGACCGTAGAATCATCATGAGGATAGTGATTGATTCGAAAGGTTGGTGTACGATCGCTTCTTTTGAATAGATAAATCTTGAGTCTACAGTGTACAGACACAAGAGTGAGAGTACAGATACTCATTAGAGAACGAGGGCACTGAGCATGACCACCTCGAGCAGTCATGAAAAGTCTACCTTCTCATCGATGATTGGCACGAAGCTGCAGTAGTGTGTCTGATTTTTTGACCTAAGGTGCATCGACAATTCATTTTGAGGATGCTATAGTTTGACTACATCATAACTCAGTCTTCTAGCCATTCAGAATTCTGAGGTGTATATTGGCTATAGCATGTTCATTGTAGGAATTGAGTTGCACCAATAGGAGATCTATCTATCTCGGTAGATAAAGAGTAGCCCTATGATGATCATGAGAATCAAGTCTATAAGCCCATGGCTATGGCAAAGTGAAATAATAGAAAGAGTTATATTAGGATTTTCACATTGGATTTGAATCGAATGATTAATTCATATGACGAAAATTAGGGTTTGATGAGATTACCTTAACTCTAATCCAGTCGGAGCTTAAGATAGAGAAACTTAATCACACAGATAACTGCACTGAGAGGTTCGCTTTCAGTTCTGATGGATTGTCATCATATGCTGTTAGATATCACTGGTGGATTTTGGAAGCAATTAGAATGACTTGGATGATCGATCATACTAGTTGTCTGAATCAAAAAAAATTTGATCTATCAAAAGGTATTTCGATGATGTCAATTATAGAGATCGCGATATATCCCATTATCATATAAAACTGAACCTAACTAGATCATACAAACAAGAATTTCGATCTAGATATCATCAATTGGATTAATCCAGTTCAATTGATTTGAATAAGATTCAATTAGGTTCAAAAAAATCGTACTAGCATACGATTGAGTCTAATCCATTAACAATCATTAAAGCTTGTCTCGACTGAGCTAAATATATTTGGACTCACTCTGAAATCTTTACTTAGTCTAACTGAAGCTTGTCCAGATCAGAAAAAAATTATTTTAATTTATGAAATAAATTTGAGATAATACCTACCATTTTTCATCATCTGCTAAATCTTATCTTCGGATATTGATCAAATGTTGACCCTGGATACTTAGACATCTGCCCATGTGTCATGTACCCATAGGAGAGAACCTGAAGACTTATCCTCCTACTAAAAAGTAGATAGGAAGGAGGTGCACACCTAGGAAGGCATGCACTCCATGAGGATAAAAGATGGAGTCCCATACAGATAAAACTCCAGTTGCTTCAGGGGATTAAATTATGTGGCGCCAAGAAGACTTATTTGACCTAGTCTTGGCACCACCTAAGAAAGTTTTTAAGAATCTCTAATCTGATTGGATCAGATGATGTCATCCCACCAATCGAATTTAGATCTGATTGCACAAGGGGTCGTGATTGATCAGAATGATGTGGCACTGCATGGCACAACAGGATCTATATAAATCCTGTCTGTGCCTAAAATTCAATTCTTCTATCTTTAGCCCATGCCATATAGCTCCTTTTCTTCCTTCTCCATGCCATCCTCTAGTCCTCTCTCTCCTCTCCATACCCAAGGGACTTTGGGCACGAAGAAGGTGTGATCCAAGCAAGTGAAAGGCGTCAGAAAAGGAAGAAGGCAGCACTGCTGCAAGAGACAACGACTGTTCTTCAAAAGCCATTTTGAAGACCTTCAAAATCAGATCTAGATCTAATTTTTGGAGGATTGATTAAAAAGAAGAAGATCTTCAGATGCTATCCAAGTGGATATCAGTAGAGGTCAGATACTTGCGTGGCTACATCCAGAACCTCAGACAAATATCGGAATCATCACAGGATAATTAGATTACCTAAAACAAAGATATAATTAAATTAGATTTTATTTTTATTTTTATTTTTATATTTATTATCAAATCAATAAGATTAGATTTGAGAAGTCTTAGATCTGATTAGGATCTTAGAGAAAATTTTTTTAAAATATTCCTCCTGATCCAATCAGATCTGAACGAACCTAATCCAAAAAATAGGTTTTTCTCTTCAATTGGTATTAGAGCCAAGTTTCATAATTTATTAGATCTAATTTTAATTTATTTTTGATCTAATAATTAGATAATTTTAAATATCATATTAGATATAATTAGATTTAAAATTAAAAAATTAAAAATTAAATAATCTAGATCTAAGATGTATGAGATGTATGACTAGACTAGGAATAGAATTATTCTATGTATAGTCTAACATGATTATAATTTTAATTAAATTAATTATAATTTTTAAATTTATTTATTTATTATTTTTTGATATTTTAAATATTATAATTAGATCTAAAAAATAAAAAATAAAATTATTTAATTTATTCATATGAGATATGATAGATGCATATTTAGACTAGTTATAGAATAGTTTTATAAAATTTTTTAGAATAAATTTTAATTTGATATGATCAAATTTAAATCTTATTTTTTAGATGTTTATGAGATAATTTAAATTTGAAAAGATGCATGATATGATACATGAGATGTATGCAAAATATATTTTTAGTTAGATTAATTTTTATATATGTGATATATGATATAGATCTAACTAGTTTTGTAGATTTATTATATTTTTGATTAAGGTATTTTTCTTGGTCGTTCGATCATAAAAATAAAATAGGATTTAAAGGTCCTCTCCTTCCATTCGATGGGATATTCTTATGGTATGTAAGGGTACTGCGCATTCGACCTTAATCAAAAATCAAAATTTATTTTTTATAAAATTCTAGATTCTGAAACTCTAGAATTTTATATACATATTTTATTTATGAACTCTAAACTTAATTGAGAATTAAGATTATAAAATATATTAGATCTAAAATTAAAAATTTTTAGATCTAAGACATATTCATAAAATTGAATTCGAATTTGGATAGCTCAATTAGATCTAGCGGTTGATCAAACCAAATTAAGAGCTGGTTAGGTGGGATCAAGAGTACTTAAATTGACCAACCTAATAGGATTAGGTCTGGATCAAAATCGAGTCACATGAGTGATCAATCAAGTTAAGACCTAATTAGACTCAATAGTTAGAGTCTGGATTGTAGGCTAATCCGATTGGTTCTAGCTCAATAATTTGGTGTCTAAGGTAAGTTTGGCGGATACGGTCGACTGATTTTTAATTAAAAGCTACTCGACTCGAATGCGTTCTTATCGAGTTAATGGGCATATCTCTTCTACTGGTCTCACTTATCTAGCTATATTTGTCAGCCCAATCCTAATCTAAGGTGGCTAATAATACGAACTAACTCATGCCACTAGGTTAGTCATAATGATTATGGCTATATCAAGTCAAGTTTAAAGAGACCTAAATTAAATTTTTCTAAGAAAAGATTAAGTTTAAGATCTTCTACCATTGTAGATGTATAGGCTCTTTTCGAGATTGATTGTTCTCGATTGGTCATAGTGGTTCAGTTGCACTGGAAAGACATAACATGCCTATTAGGCATTGGATGCTACGGGCTGGATAATGGATTGGGCTTAATATTTTAGATACGATGGGAGATCCAATTAGGAATTCAATCTATGCAAATGGTGGGTCTGACTTAACTAAGAAGTAGATCAATATTCTGGGCATAGTAAAATTCATGAATTAGAGATCAAGTCTGAGTGCACCATGATTAGAGAATCATTGGATAAGAGTTGTTCACTCATTGGCTAATCCATCATCAATAACTGTTAAGTGAGGTAATGAGTCAGTTGGTGGGACTGCACCATCCACTAGAAATCAGTAATCGTAGATATTTTTGTATCTCTACAAAAGGAGTGTAGGGATTCAAGAAAATAATAAAAGCTAATTTATTTAAAAATTAAATTCCTAAATAAATTGAAAGTCTTAATTATAAAATCTAACTAAAAATTTTGACTCTCTATAGAAAAAAGAAAAATATCTGCATCCAACCCATTAGCCCATATCCTGGACACCCATAGACTGATTGGACCTAATTACAAGGATTAACTCTAAAACTTTAAAATTATTTTAGATTCTGAGAAGTTGACTCATGTATTGGATCAGGATCTCCCACCTTACCAGCTCGTCCATCCACTGAATAGAGAGCATTTCTTGACAAGTAGATGGATGAAGATAATAAGATCAGATACTATATGTTGGACTCAATGTTTGATGAGCTTCAGTGCCAACATAAAGATATCAAAACTGCCCATTAAATATTGGCTTACCTGCAAGAGTTGTTTAGTGAACAGAGTCGCGCAGTCAAATATCAGATCACTAAACGACTATTTAAGGCTAAAATGTATGATGAGCAATCAGTCCAAGATCATTGTCTAATGATGATCAAGGACTTGGAAGAGCTTGAGAAGCTCGGAGTGAAGTTAGATCAGAATTTACAGAATGATATAATTCTGCAATTCTTGACTAATGCGTATGGACAGTTCATCATAAACTACCATATGCATAAACTTCAGAATACTCTAGCCGAGCTTATGAATATGCTGGTTCCTGTTAAGCTTTTTTTGAAAGATTCTAAAGGCTCAGTACTTGCTAGGGAATGGACTTCTTCTAAGAAAAAATTTTTTGAAAAGAAGAAGTCTATAAAAAAATAGAAGGTAGAAGGTGGAAAGAAAAAGAAGACATAGCTAAAAAAAAGCTGCTGACAAAGAAAAGTATTTTCATTGTAATACTGACGGCCATTGAAAGTGAAACTATCCTACATACCTGACCATCTTGAAGAATAAGGAGATAGGTCCTTCTGGAGGTATGCTTATTATTGAATCTAATCTTACAATTTCTTCCACATTCAGTTGAATGCTTGACTCTGGTTCTAGTGCTCATTTGTACACTTTCATGCAGGATCTTGAGGATAGTAGAAGACTGAGGGATGGTGAGATGATCCTACGCATCGAAAATAAAGCAAGAATTATCGCTGTGGCCATGGGACTCTTCGACTACCGTCTGACTTAGATTTAGTACTTAGAGATTATTATTATGTGCCTGCTGTAAGCAGAAATTTGATTTCTATTTCATGTTTAGCACAAGAAGGCTATATAATTAGTTTTCTTAAGGACCATTGTAATATTCTTTATGAAAGAAATAAAATTATAAGTGATTTTCTTATTAATGGTCTCTACCAGTTATATATTGATGTATCTATCTTTAATATTGAGTAAAATGTGAATGCCATAAGATCAAAATGACTCAGAGATAGTTCAAACAATAGGTATCTATGGCACCTAAGGCTAGGTCATATAGCAGAAGATAGGATTAACAAATTAAAAAAAATTAGACTATTGAGCTCATTGACTTTCGAGTCATATCCAATTTATGAATCATGTCTTCATGGCAAAATGATTAAGGTCTCTTTTGTAGGATATGGGAAAAGGGCCATGGAACTACTTATCCTAGTACATATTAATGTGCGTGGCCCATTTGATGTGCCGGTTAGAGACAACTTTGGCTACTTCATAATCTTTATCGATGATTTACCTCGGTATGGGTATATGTATTTTATGAGACATAAGTTTGAAGCCTTTGAAAAGTTTAAGAAATTTAGACATGAAGTTGAAAAGTAAACTGAAAAATTCATTAAGATTCTTCGATCAGATTGAGGAGGTGAATACCTTAGTCGAAAATTTTTAAACTATCTCAAGCAAAATAGTATAGTCTCTCAATGGATTCCACTTGGAACACCTCAACTCAACGAAGGGTGTTGCACGTTCATCCTTAATTAGAAATTAAAACTTACTTCTAACAAAACCTAGATCCTAAAATCCTAAAATCTATTTTACATGTTTTATTTTATGAACCTAAACTTAATTAAGAATTAAGATTATGAATATATTAGTCTAAAATTGAGAATTTTAGATCTAAGACATGTTTCATAAAATTGATTTGGACTTGGTAGCCTAATTAGTCTTAGCGTTGATCAAATCGATTAAGAGTTGGTTAGTGGATCAAATTGCTTAAATTGACCACCTAATAGGATTAGTCTGGTCAAATCGAGTCATATGAGTTGATGATCAAGCTAAGACCTAATTAGCTTAGTGTTAGAGTCTGGATTGTAGGCTAATCCGATTAGTTCTGGCTCAATAATTTGGTGTCTAAGATAAGTTTGGCGATACGGATCGATTGATTTTTAATTAGAGCTACTCGACTCGAATGCTTCTTTCGAGTTAATGGGATATCCTTTCCATCTGTTCTCACTTACCTGGCCATATTTGTGCACTCATTCTGATCTGAGATGGTCAATTAATACCGAAGCTAACCCATGCCACTAGTTAGTCATAATGATTATGGACTATTCAAGTCAGTTTAATGAGGACCTAAATAAATTTCTAAGAAAAGATTAAGTCTAAGATCTTCTCACATTGTAGATGTATGGCCTCTTCTCGGGGTTGATTGTTCTCGGATGATTACGTGCTCATTGCACTGAGAAGAGCAACATATCTATTAGGCATTGATGCTAGGACTGGAGGATGAATGAGGCTTAATATTTTGGATACGTGGGAGACTCAATTAGGAATCTATCTGACATGGTGGGTCTGACTTAACTAAGGAGTGGATCAATATTTCGGAATAGGTAAATTCATGAATTAGAGATCAAGTCTGGATGCACATGATTAGAAATCATTGAAAAGATTTGTTCACTCATTGGCTAACCCATCATCAATAACTGTTAGTGAGGTGATGAGTCAGGTTGGTGGGACGCTACACTCACTAAAAATCAGTGATCATAAAAATTTTACATCTCTACAAGGGAGTATAGGGATTCGAAGAAATAATAAAAAGCTAATTTGTTTTTAAAATAAAATCTTTAAATAGTTGTTAAGTCTTAATTATAAAATCTAACTAAAAATTTGACTCTCTACAGAAAAATGTCATGCATCCAACCATTAGCCCATATCCTGAACACCCATAGAACTGATTGGACCAATTATACAAGGATTAGCCCG